>CM023455.1:74418958-74871458 GCA_013339765.2 Haemaphysalis longicornis | reverse complement strand
CTTACATGAGTGTGAGGTTATAGAGATGGGCCTGTAGTTCGAGAACAGTTGTCGATCGCCCGCTTTAAAGAACGGAAGTACCTTCGCATGTTTCCATGCTAAGGGACAGTGGCGGTGGACAGCGATTTCTGAAAAATGATGGTGAGGTAACGGGATGTCCCAAAGTGAGTAGCGAACGAGAAATGCATTCGGGATATTATCCGGTCCCGCGCCTTTTTTAGTATCTAAGTTCAAAATGAGGTTCAGAATCCCTTGCTCACTCACTGAAACATCGGTAATGGGAGAATAGCAAGGAGCATTCGAAAACGGAGGAATTACACTGTTATCGTCCGTAAAGACTGAGTTAAAATACGTGTTGAAAGCGTGTGATATCTCTTTAGTATCTGAGATTATTTGGCCTCCGGAAACAATGAGGTCGGTGTGGTGTTAGTAGGTGAAACTGTTTGCCAAAACTTACGTGGATTAGTTTTCAATAAACCCTGCAGCTGGAAACGAAAATAAAAGTCTTTAGCGCTATTAATTTTGGCATGAAGAACCTCTTTGGCCTTGAGAAAGCGGTCAATGCTCTGACCATTGGTGGATGATTTCTTACGCCGTAGGCGGTTGACTTTACGCGATGCATGTAAAATGTCTCGATTCATCCAAGGAATGTTCGCGTTTATTTTCTTTGTTTTAAGAGGAACGAAGCGATTAATGCAATCTTGAATGACACTTTCAAAGTTTTTTACAAGAATGTTTACATCACCATCGAGATTAAGATTAGAAAATGTATTAAAATTGCCAGCTAAAGTATCGATAATAGAGGTATCGTCAGCCCGGTTGAAATCATGAAACGTTGTATAGACGGTACGAGGTTTAGGTAATGAACAGGGAATTGAAACAAGAACACCTTTGTGGTCCGAGATACCATCAATTATATCATAGGTGACATTTTGCATCAATCTAGAGTTCACAAAAACTAGGTCAAGGATATCAGTCAGTCTTGTAGGGGAGTGTACTATCTGGGTAAGGTCAAGACTCAAAGATTGGGTGATCAACTCGCGCCCAATTGCAGTGTCGCTACCAGAGTAATTTAACGAGGACCAATCAATGCCTGGGACATTAAAATCCCCCATTAACAATAAGTTACCGTGTTGAAGGTTATGACTCAGCATAAAATGGCTTAAGTTGTGCAATGTATCAATTGGAGAGCCGGGTGGGCGATAGAAAAGACCTATTACTACAGATTGCTTGTGGAGATGAAGTTTACACCAGGCGGATTCTATGTCAGAGGGAGAGGCAGGATTGAGAATTTAAGGCTTTGACGAAGGAGTAAAGCAACACCCCCTCCTTTCCCTATTTGACGATCAGTTCTAACTGCGATATATCCGGGAGGGGTGAATTCGGAATCGTAGATGCCGTCATGCAACCAAGTTTCAGTAATCCCAACAATGTCAGGTGAATATACGGACAGAAGAGCAAGCAAGTCTGGAAATTTATTGACAATACTTCTAGCGTTAAGATTTAAAACCACTAGCTTACTATCACAGTCATTGTTTGTCCGTCACCGGGAAGAGGAAGAAGCAACTGCAGATGCTCCAGTCATATTGACAGAACTGCTTCTGTCTTCCCTAATCGACTTCAAATGCTCATCCCACACGTAGCGTTTGCCATCGATATAGACATGGTCATATCGTATTTTGACTGTCGAACCATTTTTGCGGAAAGGCAACGTAGCGCTGAACAGATTCTTTCGTATATTACGTACACTAAGCGAAAAATCTTCAGTTATGTGATAATCCGATCCTTTAAGTTTTGATGCATTTTTCATGACAAGAACTTTTTCAGTAAAATCCAGAATCTTCATTATGACTGGACGAGGACGTCCATCGCGTGGCTTACCAATACGATGGCAGCGCTCGATGTGCGGACAAGGAATTTCAAGTGATTCCGTTAGCAGCTTGGAAACTTCTGACAGAAGTGTGTCGCTCTTCTCATTGGGATCTTCTGGTAAACCGTGTATTAAAATGTTATTCCTACGAGAATGGCTTTCTAAGTCTTCGTTCTTGGTTTCAAGCCTTGCTAAGGACTGCTTCAGTGAAGCTACCTCGGAACTCAGTTTTTCGCACAAAGGTTTGGAGCCGTTGGTACTGATGGATAATTCCAAGGATGTTACGCGGGTTTCAAGTTCTTCAAAACGAGAATTAAAAGACTGCTTGATGTCGGCAATATCCTTCGCAATCTGGTTCTGGCCAGCCAGCAGCCTTTCAAGCATGACTGTCGTCTCCGGAGCGGGGGAAGTATCAGTTTTGGAACGAGTTAAGGGGCCAGTTACTGCGGGTGATCCATGCTTTGATTGGTTTGAGGAAGGGGCAGGTTTAGGGGGTCCAGGGTTCAACTCAACGTCCCCGCTCAAGAGAATGCAGATAAAACTGTACAGAACATTCAAACAAGAAAACGTTTGGGGCAGTAGAGCAGCAGCATAAAGCGATCATCACAGCGAATACCGTAGG
Source organism: Haemaphysalis longicornis (assembly GCA_013339765.2). NCBI lineage: Eukaryota > Metazoa > Arthropoda > Arachnida > Ixodida > Ixodidae > Haemaphysalis > Haemaphysalis longicornis. The sequence goes on along the minus strand of CM023455.1, from coordinate 74,868,966 downwards.
CGTTCTTAAGGTAACATACCAGCAGATAGAACAAGCGCCGTTTGAGCAACATGCCGAAGCTGCTGCTGTTCTGCCCACTGAAGAGTGTTGAAGGTTTCCGGTCCTTTATACTGGGACACGAAGATGACGTAATCTTGGGGCAGTCCATCATTGGATGATCAGCGGTGACGTTGGCCCAGAACAGAGCACGCGGCGCGCCATCAGCTGCGCCAACGGACGCACCAAGGCTATCACCTCCAAGGGTGATAGGGCAGTCGGCAGGCACCCGCTTGGCACCCACGTGTCGAGGACTGGACACCGAAGTAGTTGACCGTGATGGAGCAGTACCCGAGAGCGCAGGCCCGGTGAAAGCGAAGAAAATCTGCAGATAGAACAAGCGCCGTTTGAGCAACATGCCGAAGCTGCTGCGGTTCTGCCCACTGAAGAGTGTTGAAGGTTTCCGGTCCTTTATACTGGGACACGAAGATGACGTAATCTTGGGGCAGTCCATCATTGGATGATCAGCGGTGACGTTGGCCCAGAACAGAGCACGCGGCGCGCCATCAGCTGCGCCAACGGACGCACTAAGGCTATCACCTCCAAGGGTGATAGGGCAGTCGGCAGGCACCCGCTTGGCACCCACGTGTCGAGGACTGGACACCGAAGTAGTTGACCGTGATGGAGCAGTACCCGAGAGCGCAGGCCCGGTGAAAGCGAAGAAAATCTGCAGATAGAACAAGCGCCGTTTGAGCAACATGCCGAAGCTGCTGCTGTTCTGCCCACTCTGCCCACTTTGCCCACTCTGCCCACTTTGCCCACTCTGCCCACTGTTCTGCCCACTTTGAGGATACATACTGGCTTTCTTCATAAACAAGATATGTGCTGAGTATTTGGCTTTATTATGTAGAACTTTATGCAGTGATATATATTTCGGAATTATTTCCCTGGTCCTTTACCTCGGTACCACAACGAAAAACATTGCGAAGCGTCCATGCTGCTTGCGTTACACATTCCTTTATGTCATTTTTGATTACAATTACTTGTATCAACTACAATATATATATAAATATATATATATATATATATATATATATATATATATATATATATATATATATATATATATATATATATATATAGAAATAAAGATATCAAATTTAAGCAACCATACTTTTGTGCGCGCCAGTACTTATCGGGGTTTTCAATCACGCTTTACGTCGCCCTAAGTTTCCTTTTACTAATCATGCAGGCTTATATTTTTCTTTTCGTGTCTTGCACTTTCACAGAACGGCGATCGCGTCGAAACACGGTCTATATGACGCAGCAAAAGAAGAATTGAAGAAACAGGCTCAGGAGGTCATTGACGATTACAACGAAGACGACATAAAGCGATGGGTTCACAGGGCCGAAGTTCTACATGGCACAGCATGCAGAAGCGACCTGGACGAAGTGGTCAACCCGATGTCGCAAGCAATTACAGAAACTCACCCAAAAACTACCTATACTTCCCCTTTCAGGCTTGGAGCTCTGATGTCCTTTCTGCTAAGAGTTCCACCTACTGAGTTTGTGGATATCATAGTGGCCGGAAGTTTGAAGCTGGCGTCGTTCCTACCGCAAACATACCAAACTGCGGGGAAAAAAAATTAGTTGGCATGAAAATGAAGTACTACGCCCCTGAAATAAAAGCCTAGATGGAAATTATGCTTTCAGATCGCAAACTGTCCAGTTAGACGCATAAGCTGCAGTTTTTAGAGTTTGGTTTAAAAAGTTTAGAATTGGGCTAGTTGGTATCAGTTATCTTTAACTACGTGTACCGGAACAAACGAACACGCACCGAAAGTGGTGACGATCACAGGCGCTTGTGCCAGTCGCCCCTCTCTCTGCTTGTGTGTTCGTAGCGCTACACGAAGCTGTGGTTTAAAAAGGTCTCCTTGTTAAGACATCTGGGCTGCAATCTACACAAGCAGGCTTTACGCCCTCGCCGTTGCTTCCAAGGAAAATACTTTTACGATGGATTACGTGTGTTTATGCTTGCCTAAGCACCTTTTGAATCTAACAGTCGATGAGTAGCGCAACTGCACTTCTCAATGCATGAAATCTATCTTTTAAGGAGGAATGACTGTGATGGGGTAAAGTCGCAGACGCCTCGGCAAATGTGAAATGGGAATTAGGCTCGAAGTGCTAAACTCGAATAACTCCTCTGCCTGTGCAGCGAATGAGGCTGCGTAATGGTCTTAGCTTTGACAAACCTGCTGCTCCGAGGACGGTATCTGAGTCTTCAATATTTTGCAATTTTATCTGCTAACGCCAAGCTTTCAGCCACTCACTGTGCTCCGCACCCAAAACGCACTGCAGGAAAGCCAATTTTTTCTGACGATGGTGATGATTGTAGGTGAAGAGAAAAAAATTCAAACCCTCCTCGTTGTCTGGATTGAACCTGGGGTTGTGGTGTCGGAAAGCCGACGTGTATTCTATTGCGCCAGTCCGACACGGTCGAAGCAGCTTGTAATTGGACAGGTGTTCATGGACGTGGAATACTGGCCTATACATGCACCCCTCTGTCTAGCTACGACGATGGTGGAACTCTACAGAAAGCCATGGAATGCCCGTATCAGTAGAGAGCACATTCGCAATGCAGCAAACCGTCCCGATAAGAAACCAGTGTTCGTATAAAGAGCGGGCAGTCGTACGCCATACTTAAGACCGTGAGCTTCTGGGTTGTTTTTTTTTTGTTTTGCACTTGATTTTTTAGACCTTCGCATTCCCCCATCACTGGCGCTTCAATATAGAGGTATTCATAATAAGTTTCATTGGTACTAGGAGTTGTAGAGAGTGCGGAAATTGAGCGAGGAGCGGCTTCGAAGCTTCCCTGCAGAGCGAAAGTCTCTCCAAATGACCATATCACGTCTGCATCCTACGTTAGCGCATGCGTGACCGGAAAGTTTTTTTTTATCGCGACAGAAACAGCCAGAAAGATAGAAAGATAGTTCATTGTTTGCCTAGCCCGAGCCTAGACTGTCGTGAGGAATCCTCTAAACTTGTCGACGACCGGGGTGTATCTTTCCCGGAGTCGGTGCCTGATTTGTGTGGGCCACCAAGAGCTCTTTCATTGACTTGGCGTTCATCTTTATGACCCTGGTTTAGGTAGCCCTCCGTGGAAGTGGTGAGTGAACTGAAGTTGGCTGTAGATCTTATCGACGTCACTCACAGCAAAGCATGTCGAACTCAAGTGTGGGCTGGTAAGGTGCGTGGGTAGAAAAGGGATGATAGAAATTTCTGTATATCTAATGGACGAGGGATGGGGAGTGAAGATTAACTTTTTCCCTTGGGGTAGGAGAGATGTGGCTCCACTGCAAAGGGCTGGGCGGGGGATTAAAAAACACCGCCTGCTGGCGCATAGCCCGCTGCGGTTCTGTCGGAAGCTCTCACGATCTAAGATAGTTTTAATGCTGAGAATTCTGGAATGAGCACGAGAGCAAGAATCGCCCTTCATGTTGGCGTATTCGGGTACTCATTCGAGCGTTATCTTGTGGGCTCTTTGAATGCGAATGACGCTATGCAGGCTTTCAGTGGTGTGTCGATGCATGGTGTGTCAAGATATATGATGCTGGTGCTTATACAAGTCACTTAACCCATAGGGTTGCGGGGTCAAGGGGGTCAAAATTTGACAGCGTATTAAACGGTGGCCATGGTGAAATTATCCAGGGCAGTACAGATGGGAATTTTCACGAAGAGGACGCTGATATGGGTTATGGAGGGCATGGGGACACCCCCAGTAGACGTATACTGCCCTGCCTAGGCCTATGCTGCTATCTCCTGGCAGCCCCATTACAGCCAGCGTCGCATGTATTTTAATGCGTTAACTACAACAATCTTGGTGCTTTTCACACCAAGCCTTTACACATTGTAATCCACAGGTACAATAGTTGTTTATTCACTTGTGCCGCCAACGCAGCTCTGAAACGAATAACCTGTCTAAAGGCCGATATAGAACCTCAAACTCTGTGTGTAAATCTGTATTAAACAACCCCACATGATTTCACATTATTTGAAAGATTTTATTGCAGTGCGAGCAACTTCGTAATGACTATTTAAAAAAAAACCTGGCACGCACATCATTCGCTAAACGTAAACTGAAATCAGCGGGTAGCGTTAAAAATTCTGGGCCACCAAAACACACTCAAGGAATGCCTGGCATTGCAAGATGTTTTGCAGTCTGAAAGGCACATTTATGTGCGCGTTGTCGTATAAAAAATTCAAGCAGTTTTACTAAACGTGAAAGCTGGGGGAAGTGCGTAGCCATGGAGTGAAAAACTCGCTGTTTGCAGGTTGCATGTATAGGCCTAATCTGCCAACGCCACCTGTATAACATTGACTCATAGAGGCGGCGTTGCCCCTACTCTCCCGCCGATAGGGGTGCTGGCGCCCTCTCTTCACTAGTTTTAGTATTATGTCCTGATGTTGATACAGAAAGTAGTCAAGAGAGGGCGTCGTAGCCCCTAGAAAGGCCTTCTAAGAGACACTAAATTAAGCTTTTGTTATTTGGGGGGTAATTAATGCGTAATTCAGTATGTTTTACTTATTTTATATTATGGTTTACTGATTGGCGACCGAGCAACCTGGCAGCGGTCCGTGGAAACGGCACAGCGGAAAAATAACCCCCACTGTTCGCACATGAGTAATGTGTTGACTATGGGGAACTAGGGGACAGAAGTTATTTTCGTAACGGGAGGAACCCAGGTTGGATGCCCACCAGGGTAGGCTGTTTTTTTTTCGGGGGCCTCTGTTTGGGTGCGTGATGCCGTGTCCCCGGGCGAGCTACGACGACATGCCGGCCCTTAAGTCGTGCTCATTTAGAACTACAGTAAAGGCTTCTCCCAGGAGGCCTATCAGTTCTTAAAATGCAAAAATGCATGGTGTGGCTGAGCGATCCGGCAAGCAAGCAGGCAAGCAAAAAAGCGAGAAAGCCGACCAATGGTGCTAATATTTCCTGTGTCGTAAGCACAGCTTTTGTTGATTTCTTCATTATTGTATCGTCCGCCCACATCATGATTTTACGCACAGCAAGGTTTTAGGGACAACTCGTGAAATGGGATGAATTGTGTCTACATGAAATAATCCTTCAAAATGTCAAGTGGTCTTGCCCATTTATACATTTATTTATTTCCACATACTGCCAAACCTGTCTGGAAGTTTTACAGGTGAGGTAATAGGCCGTTATTCTTGAAAAAATGTGAAGTTTCTCCTGTCAATAATTATTCCTACAAGAACAATTAAACAAATTGAATGCGTTTGCAGTTAAAAATTCTGGACACAAGAACCACTTACCTACATTGAGCTTCAGAAATACGCTAGATGGGAAAAGAAACCACAAATTAACATTACTGATTCCAATTTATCGCATAATTGTGTTGGTTCCTTTGTTTTAAATCAGACTTGCTTGGGGGAAATTACTCAGTGTAAGGGCTTTTACACTGCCTTTGTTAATTGTTCTAGGAATGCGCAGCCAGTAATCGACAAATGCAAACCATTACCCTTTCTTACAGCTATTAGAAAAAAAAGCATATTTAAAGCAAACAGTGGGACAATTGTACTCTGGAAATAAATTGATTATGGTGTGTCGGTCTTGTTTGTGCGCTGAGAAATTTGCAGCATCAAGGTACAGATTGCCCAAGGAAGTTGACACAAGAACTTTAAACGTGTTAGTTATGCACAATTCTCTAGGGCGAGGATTTCCGATGTTCCCTAATAGTTTCATTGATGAGGTATTTGTGTCGTCTCCATTATGAGTACACCAAATTTCCCTTCTTTATATTCGCTCTAGCTTATCTATGCCTAATTTAGTATTGGCTAACTCTGTTTTTGGTGGTCCCGACACAAGACGTTTTCTGAGAGGGACCAGCCCTCCTAGTGGATCCGACGTTATATGATTAACATGAGCATCCTACTTGAAGGTCCTGCGTGAATGTGAACCCCAAGTGCCCATTCATCCCATTTATGCTTTGGGACCTTGCCGCTTTGTACGCTTTTGTTCGCTATCCGCCTTGTCACTTTTTGGAATAGCTTCGATCTGTCTTTTACAGATTTCATCGCTTGCATAGTTTCTGCCACGGTGTAATGGAGGAGTTGATGACAATTGTGACTTTTACATGTATCTTCGCTGCCTTGGTGGTGTTCTTCCATTCACTTCCTTTATCGGCGGTTTACTGGCCTGAGCGGCCACCTCTTTCTTCGGAATTCAGAAAAAAACTTTATTGTGCAAAAGTCAGATAAAATGTGCAAGATATACACAAAGAGGTCCCATAGTCAGCGACTGTAAGGAGACATCTTTCTGTCGAGTTTCAGCTCGTGCTATACCGCGCTCACCAAGTAGCCGTTTTCAGTTACAGATGCCGACGTCAAAGCCAAAGCCACAACGTAGGCCATCTTTTGTCCTTAACGGCCAACTACACTTAAAACTGTGGTCCTTTTGAAAGGACCATTTCCGTATAGTCTGCCCAAAAAGGAAACAATGTGCAAGGTATACCAGCGGAAATAACGGGGCGTTTCACGGGGCTACCACTCGTGTTCAGCTGATTTATTTGCACGTATTGCACATTAAAATAAATTTGGCCGAGGCGAAATTCGAGTGCAGTTGGCCTTTATGGATTCATTTATCCTTTTGTAGGGAAAAATGACACCGGGAACGTTTGCTACCGCTGAATAGGTGACAGCACAAATGGGGAGCCGCCACTACGCGTAAACAGTCCGTCCGATACCCGCCTGTTCTGTGTGCGGCACTTCTATCGGGAAGAGCGCCGCTTTATACGGTTAAGGTGTTTTGGGGGCGACGTTGTAGAATAAAAGCTTTCACGTCCTTCACACCAAGCAAGGTTGTATTCAGTGAGACAGCGACCGAACCTCGCGCACGTAGTTGTTTGGACGGCAATGAGTCACCCGTTGCAGGCTTTGCATTTTGTTGTCCTGTGTACTGGATAGCGCAGTTCTCTCCCCCATCCTTGATCAAATAGTCCACTCTCACGAGGTAATTTCGCGCACTCCCTCCTCAAATAGCCTCTCGGTAGTGACGTTTCCCGTGGTCTAAGATACAAACATGGACAATCTTAGACTTTGTTTCTCATCTTTGCGCTATTTTTTGGAATCTGTGGCATCGGTATCCCTCCTTATGAAAATTGGCGACTTCGTAGGATTCCTTGGCACTCCAATCACTGTATTTACATCCAATTTGCTCGCCAGGACTACCTGAAGGAAGCTTTTTGTTGCGCAAAGTTTCAAACAAAAGAAAAAGGGCGCTAATAACTCGTGAGTTTTGTCTACCAGTCTCCTTCCAAGAATATTGTGTAACCTGCTCTTGGACCATTCGGAGTGACTCGACAAGGTCGTGACCCTGCTGTTCTTGTTGTCAGCATCCGCTATCGCACATCCGACTGGTGGTAACAGGTTCGCTTGCCATCAAATGTTTCTCTGCAGGCGTAAAGTCTAGTAATTGGTTTGTTGCTCTGCAGTGTCACCGCATTGCTGTTGACAAAAAAATTCCTTTGCACGGACGATGTAAGTAGCTTCAAAATGTTTCTCGCACACACGCACATATCTCAAATCGAATCGCCGGTTGCAAATTGCGACCCAATTGCCCTGTTTCATTTCTTACGCTGCCCTCTATCGCCTTGTAAGCCCAACAGGGAAAATTCCGCTGTAACATTGTACCCGAGGCACCGCCCGGAACACAACACGTGTTGGGCATCATCCTTTGCGCGCACTGATTAAGTAGCATGGTAATAAATACCATGACAAGATCGTTGTCTTTCACTTTCACCCCAAAAATACTTTGAAGTAACCGCGTCTCCATTCCTTTGCCCAGCGCTTTGCCGCACGAGGAGTGCCATCGAACAGACCGTAGCTCCACGCGTGTCCTCCAAAAGCAGCATACAAAGATCGCCCATACAGCTGCAGGGCAGTTTCGTGACGAATAAAAAATTGAATGACTCTGGAAGTGCTAAGATTGAACACGTGTAGTGTGAGCGCCGCCGATTGTTATTAAATTGTTGAGCAGGATACAAAAAGTCAGTTTATTTCGAATAATGTATCAGTTGTTCGAAGCGCTTGTCTGTTTTTGCTTTCATGTACCGGTTTCTTTGCGTCAAGCGTCAAAGGTATTTGTATCTATCCCTAAGGGCACGTATTTTATTTGGCGCCAACAAATTTACATATTGTGCTGTTCTGGTTGTCCATGCATAACGAAGTGATGAGATATGAAATGAGGAATGTATACTTTTTGTATATTTCCTGTTCGCACAGTATTCCCGTAATGCTTCCGGGAGCAAGAGAAGTGGCGAAACAAATTTAAAGGAGTACTGACACCAAATGTTTACGTCATGTTTTTATTGCTTAGATCGATGCCCACGGGGCTTACTATCATAAAACCGTAGTTCAAATACATCAGCGGACGATAAATGAGGAACTATAACGCAGGAAAAACCGTCGTCAACGGCCGCTGTTTCAAAAAGCCCGGAGTTCGCGGGCGGCCAAAAGTACGCTAGGACGTCACGGTTTCCGCTGAACAGGGCCGGCGCTATCACGTGGGTATGCGAAAACCTGCGTCGCTCCACCCACGCGCAGGACGGTTGGGCCTTGCCATTAGCCGGGTGCCGGCTAGACTTCACGGAGTCGGGGAGCACGCGGCTACGTCACCTCGTTTGCTCTACCACATCCTGATGTCACACGACGTCGAGTTCGGTGGATGCTTGCAGCGCAGCAGCCTCGTCGGCACTACATTGGCAATCAAGGATACGTTCCACGCGACGCATGCTGTTCATAATTTACGCAGGGTATCCTGTTGGGTAACGGAAACGAACTGTACAATAATATCAGCACCGAAAATTGGTGTCAGCACCCTTTAAGCTGCCCGTAGCTGGTATTTGTCGCTCGTATTACCTCGCAGTAATGCCCAAAACGACGTCTACCATATATAAGCTCAGGAACAAAGATCCCCTCAACTACTTTCGGGAAAATGATTCACTCAACTATAGTAGGCTCATTGGGTGAAGAAACATTAAACAAAACTGAGTAACCAACAAACAAGTAGCATATAGAACCTTCGGGAACAATGTCGCTAACCGGTCAATATTGTGTTACTACATGGCTTTCCTGCATTGCACCTTGCTTCCTCAAATAGTAAAAAAAGAGAATATGCAGCCTGGTGGAAAATTCTATGATGCTTTCCTTTGTTTTCCTGTATGTTGCTAATATACGTATATGTGCCCGTTGAGACCACCGACAGCCATGTTGAGCGCATTAGAAAAGTGGTAGAAATGAAGGCTTGCTGATGTTGCTGCGAAATCCTGAAGGATATAAACGCCTCGTGCACGTCAAACAGCCGGTATTACCTTTACTGTCAGGGTGTGCCATCCTCTACAGCGGTGTTTTGCGGATCTTCCCCGCAAGATCGCGAACCTTTTTCGTCCCAGACCACGCCGTACATTAGCGGAAAACGGGAGCTTTATTCTTCTGTTTTTTGCCTGGTTTAGTCATATTTGTATTCGTACTCGTACACGCTTAGGCGCGTGATAGCTGAAGTGTGTACATGAGTCCTAGTCATAACAAGAAAGTGTTTGCGCCAAAAGAGATGAAATGGCCTTTGCACGTATACCCCAGTGAGACGGCATTTCGGCCTATTGTTTACCTCAGCTTTTCGTGCGGTGCATATTTGTTGAAACTTTTTTTGTTTGCAACTTTTTCAATGTAAGTAGTAACAATATATTACTCGCGGTATAGGCAGATTATAAAGACACACATCCTGAAAGCGTGTTAGACCTTTTGTACGCTTCCACTGTAGTATTCAGCTTTACGGTTTGTAATATCACAATTCATAAATAGGATCATCAAATTATTTGTAGGTGGAGTGTTTATGTGTTTTTATATACGTGTAAGGTCCAAGAAATATGACAAAAACCCATGATCTGATGATATTTCTGAAGAGATATTTTCTCAAGTCATCAGTTTTTTTTACTGGGCGTAAACGAAGCAGCCAGCTTCACTTCTGAATGCGCCAGACATCGTTGTAGTTTCCATTTTTGTCGAATTGCTTGCCTTAGCGAAAAAGTTTAGATCGTTTAATAAGGCTGCAAGCATGCCTGTATACTTGGAGAAATCTTTATAAAGGAGTCTCTGTTCTGTCATCACTTTGTTTAGCAGCTGTTTTGTCTTATTGGGTAAATCACTAGCCCCTATAGAACCGGTTTGTTTAACTTAAGCACTCTTTTCGTGCAGGTGCCTTTGACTTGATCACCTAGTGTATGGTAGCTGAACCGAACAACCCGTAAATGAACTTGAAATTGGCCGGATGATGTCATACGTCCCCATTCAATGCAATGAGTGAGTCATATTAATTTTTCATCCGAGGTCTCTTCGTATAAAAAATGACAACTATTTGAAGTTTTTCTAAACTGAATTAATTACCACGGAGGAACTTCCATCATGCGGGAAAGATTCGGGAACCCGGCTCGCCAAACAAAACAACTCATACATAGAAGAAACACATGTCACAGTAAAAATGTGGATCGCTAGGCGAGTTGATAGGATTTCATCTTCGAAACAGCGCTAAAAACACGGGGGAAAAGGAAGCAGACAAAAGGAGCGCTGTCTGATACTCGAGATATTGGAGATACTGGAGATAAAATAACGTTTCGCTAGTAGTATGTTTGGAAAAGGATGTTTTCAATCTTTGTTATTCTAATAATAATGTGCGGCAATTTCACTTAAACCGAAATAAATCGCGCTAGTCCTTGGTTTAAATTTTCGTGATGGCGTTTTTTTTTTGTGAATGGCTACATAATGTTAAAGGAAGTGGCGAGATACGACCAACGCCCTGCCCCAATTGTGCTGAAAGTAAAATGGCCCTTCATCAACACACAATGGCGTCTCTTATTACGTGGCCAAAAGTGCCACCGTGTGTTGACACCAGACGAACTGGCATGCCCTTCCTGAAGAGCGAAATGGCTGCGGCCAACTGCCACTTGCTGCAACCATTCCGGCCATATGCCACCTTTGCTTACCCCTGTCTTCCCAGAGCCACTTCTTTGCGGAGAATCGTTTTCCTTTGCACATGCAGAGGACGTGATATGCCTTTATTGCGTGTCCATACAGCGCTCAATGTGCACACTACTAGCACGCACACCGCACAGGACACGCGGGAACGAGATATCCGCACCTGCGTATGTCCCGCTCTAACTGCACAGCGAGGAGCACGCTATATGCGCACAACACGCGGGAGCTTGCGCCCCTACAGCCTTCGAATCTGCAACTGCGCCGCCACCACCTCATCATCCTCCCCTTTACAGCAAAGAAAAACTCTGGGACATTGCATAATTCAGAACTCCGGGGAAGGGTGTGAAAAATCGTGGCAGAGCGTCTTCATGCGTTCCTTTTGTCAGTTTTCGCAAAAGCGTAACGTTGACCCACCAGCATTTAGCTTTCCCACTACATTGTCCGCCATTGCACATTGTACATCATATCTCAATGCCGTCTGCTAATAACAATTGTGGTTACCCATCTTCTCAGAAAAGAACAGATGATGATTTTCCTGATGGGATATCCCATAGATTTTCTATTTCACTATTGTGTATGCTTTTCGGGTGCTATTCCGTCAAAGCTTCACTTCACTTCACTTCTGAAAGCTTCACAAAACTTCACTTTATTGGTACGCGGGGCCTGTCACGGGGGGTCGATGGCTTGAAAAGCAATTTTTACCTCCCGCGGTGGTTCCTAACCGTGAACCTCATAATCATAAAGCAAGCACGCAGTTCACGCGGCAATGAATGCAGCTGTTCTCCGAAGGAAAATATTGGAGGTAAAGGCCGCGTGTCGCGGTTCCTATAGAATAATTTCAAATTTCAAGAATTTTTCCCATTGGAAAATAAGTTCGTTGTTGGAAACCTGTCACATTTTATTGCCGGGGTGCACTTTTAGGCGCAGTCGAAACTAGGTGATGTCTGCCCACCACCCATTTATCACGAAGCCGTAGTTCCAAGGTAACACTACCACTTTGGGGAGGATCGCGCAATATTTATGAAAGGGGAGTAGATTCAAGCTGATCGCAATATATCAGCTGTGCCAGCTTAGAGACCAATGTCCAGCCTGGGGAATGGTAATCCCTCCCCTCATTAACTTGTTCTACAGGGAAAGGAATTTATGACTAGAGACCGGAAATTTAGGCACGAAAAATCCAGGTTTTAGGCGCCTATAGGCACTGAGATGTGACATTTAGGCATATATAGGCACCAAATACTCCCGTTTAGGCATATATAGGCTCGATTCCTGTTTGTGCTTCAGAAGTTTATTTAAGACCAATCTTTGACTTGCAGTGAAACCACCGGCGCGTAATGTGCTGCGGGAAAGTAATTTCTTTTCTTCCTTAAAACAAGCAGCAGAAGAACCAATATTTTAAAATTTACGAGAAATTCACGGTTATTCAACACCAAAAGGCAAGATTGAAAGCCATGAGAAGCCACACGAACCTCAATGATTTGCTGCTTGAAGTTGCACCCCTTTCAGTCTATAACTGTGCGGGAAAAACGACGCTCAACGTCCACTGAAGTTGGGGGAACGTTCTTGTACTTGCGGACGCTCCATGATTTAATTACATTCGGAATATCACAATGTTTCCTACTCAGAACATCCTGCACTTACTTTAGCTTGTGGAATCCAGTGAAGGGAAGTGATGGAGACTTCATTGATCGCCGGAAACAGACGTAATATCTCCACTGCGCCCGGACGAAGCCACTCGTCGATCCTGGTGGCATTATATTAAGCAACTCTTTCGCTACCCACTGCGGGGCTGGACACCCTTGTCCCCGAAGGGAGGGCATCGGCTCGCCGCTTTCTCTCCGGCGCTGCCGTTCGAGAGCCGTTTGGACCTGCTGGACGACTGAAAGTTGAAGGAATCCAGTAATTTTATGTCGGGCAGATTTAATCAACCGGCCCTTCGGAGATGGTGGCGGATCTGTGCTAGGCCTCTCAGATAAACTCAGCATTCTTAGACAGAGCGGCGCCAAATCTCTCAGCTGCTGAAATGCATTCTCCTAAGAATGCAAAATGAGCACACGAATGCGCCCTGACACGTTGAAGTGTAGCGTAGAGCAAATACTTTAGGCTGCGAATCATTTGTCCATTGAAAAGCTGTTGGTAAAACCGGAGTGTTTAAGGCATAGTTTTCCGCCCATAGCCGAGTTGTTTTAGGGGTAAGGACGGGCTCTGGTTGAAAAGGCACAATCCGTAACTGGTGCCTGAAGACACGAATGCGCTTCCAAGAAAGATTCCGCGTGGTTGTCGAACGTGAGCTTACTTGGGCGTACGGAGGCTGCAAGGGGCCCTAGCCGGATTTTTCTCCGTTCCGTCTGATTTACGAGGTGCACGTACTAGCCTAGACTGGCTTAGGTGAGAAGGATTCGTTGACGGAGCAGAACGAGCTCCTCAGCTCTTCACAACACAGATGAATCCCATGGATAGTACAGGGAAGTGCAATACTTCTGTAGAAATTGCTGAGGTATTCTGTTTTGCAGAAGCGGATGACTTGTGAAGCTGCAGGAATAACATCATGCACTAACTATACGCTACGTACCGATTATCAACATTCGACAGCACGCAAGATTCTTTGGAAATAATTCGTTTAATGGGAGGTTCTCAGATGCCCTAAAGATTACCCAGCCCCGGCAAATGACGGGTGTCACGACTAACCTACCTGTAAGTGCTGGGGTCCCCCTTCCTAAGCTCCGTTTCTTGTTCATTCTTCGTGCTCCCCTTACTGCGTCGTGCCAGCCGGCGGTGTACGTGTGATCGGCGGCTGACAGTGCACGTGTTCGTGGCATCACCCTAGAACTTTGGTGTCTCAGGTCTGCAAGTGGTTTTCCACAAAAGGCGTCGTTGAGCTTGAGCGGCATGTACGCGCCTCTGCCACGTTCATTTTTTGTTTGCTGTCTTTTTATTCCGTTAGCAATAGATATGGCACGTGGACCGAAGTTTTCCCTGTTGGTCCGTGGACACCGCACGTCAGTAGGATATAGAACGAAATAATTTGCGAGGACAGGCTGACGTCGGTGAGCTTGGCTGCGGTGTCGCAGCGCACTGGTTTCTGGCGACTCGGCCGAGGTTGCTGGTTCGACGTGGTGGCGGCTTGGGCACGGTTTGGGCTTCTCGGCATGTTTGTCACAACGTGCGGATTTTTCTCGCAAACGGCGTGAAACAAACACACCGTGGCGGGCTTCTGAAGCGAGAACAGTACCTGATGAACATCGACTGAAAAATCCAAAAGAGGCATATATAACACAAAAATAGCATTTTTAGGCGCCAAAAAACCCATATAGTCTAAATAGCCACGAAAAAGCTCATGTATTCAAATTAGGCGCTATAGGCACAATAAATTATTAATGCTCCCCTTGCCTTTGCTCACGCTTATAGGTTAAATAGGCTTGATACGGACTGGAGGAAAAAATAGGCATTTTGCCTAAAGTTCCGGCATCTATTTATCACAGTAGTAGTAATAGAAGTAGTAGTAGTAGTAGTAGTATTAGTAGTAGTAATAGTAGTAGTAGCAGTAGCAGTAGTAGTAGTAATAGTAGTAGTAGTAGTAGCAGTAGCAGCAGCAGCAGCAGCAGCAGTAGTAGTAGTAGTAGTAGTAGTAGTAGTAGTAGTAGTAGTAGTAGCAGTAGTAGTAGTTGTAGTAGTAGTAGCAGTCGAGCCAGTAGTGGTTTTTGTAGTAATAGAAGCGGTGGTAGTATTAGTAGTAGTAGTAGTAGTAGCAGTAGTAGTAGTAGTAGTAGTAGTAGTAGTAGTAGTTGTAGTAGTCATTAATTGTCTTTGTGGTTTAACGCTCCAAAGCTACAGTGGGCTTTGAGACGCGCTTTAGTGGATTTCCCCGGGTTAATTTTGACTACCTGGGTATCTTTTACCTGCGCCGAAATCTCGACACCCGGGCGTTTTCGTTCCTTGACTAAGCCAGAAAAGCAGCCACTGCGGCAAGAATCGAACTACTACTAGTAGTAGCACTACTACTACTACTAGTAGTGGTGGTAGTAGTAGTATTAGTAGTAGTAGTAGGAGCAGCAGGAGGAGCAGCATCAGGAGGAGTAGTAGTAGCAGTAGTAATTGATTGACTGGGGGTTTAATTTTGACCACCTGGGTATCTTTAACCTGCGCCGAAATCTCGACACCCGGGCGTTTTCGCTCCTCGACTCCGCCAGAAAAGCAGCCACTGCGGCAAGAATCTAACTACTACTAGTAGCAGTAGTCGTAGTATTAGTTGTAGTATTAGTTGTAGTTGTAGTTGTAGACCGGCTAACGGGGCTGTTCCTTCTTTAGGTATGTGATGACTGGTGAACAGATGAGAAAGAAGTCCAAGCTTGTACTATGTGTGGCATCGCTAGTGATTGCCGGCACAAGTTCGCCCGGCTAATAAACGCTTTTACTGTCCTTCCTGGAGTTCATCATAACAATATATATCTGTATACGTCTATGTCTCTCTCGTGCTTTTATTTACGAACGTCCAAACCCTGAGGGGTATGATTTGAGGTAGGAATTTTCTAATGCATGCGTGGAAGGGATTTTTCTGGAACCCAGCGAAGATAGGTACCGATGCGAGCACAGGGAAGTGGCTACAAATCTTGCATCAAGCTTGAAATGTGTCTGGTATCTGAAGCTACAAAACTGTCAAGACCAGAGGCAAAAACATTCGGTCTATGTCCCATGCACGCAGTGTTCATTTAGCGGAACACTCATTCACGCGCTTTTTATCACCTTTGTTTAACACGTCCCTGAGGAACACAAAATGGCGGCAAAAATATTGAATAAACTGCTGAGATTGACAGGCCGATTATTCTATCCGAGTTTCCAGGTAAACCTGAAATAGCCTGGCTTATACAAAAAGGTTAAAAGGAAATGCCCTATTGAATGTCCACCATCTTCTATACTGACATTTACCGTAGCATGTACTGGGAAGGCTTCAACACAGTTTTTTGTTACTACGCTTTTCAAAAAAGAGCCAGGGTAAACAAATAATAATTGTTATAAACCTAAACAGATAACTGTATAGTATGAAGCGATAGTTACCCTAACGTACGTTTTATCGTGCGTTTGTACGACGCTTGCTAGCATAAAAAGCACCCCATCAGGCGGCTGACATGCAAGAAAGCGGCTTCCAATGTCGTCAGTATTTCGAGCCTAAGCAGCATTTTATAACGGCTTCGTAGCAGTGGCGAGTGCAGAGAGAACATTCGAAAAAGAAAAGACTCCAGCCAACGGCTTCTTCAACCCATATCAAGATAACACTATTGCCGAGATTCTGTAGCCGCCCTTCAGGAATCGGGGCTTATCTTCCAGCCTTCGTCTATTTCCGTCGAGAGTGTTTTTAGGGCGCTGTTGTCGGCGAAAGCGGCGCACGCCCTTGACACTAGGAATTAAGAAAGGCCGAGACCGGTTTTCGCCCACGGGGTTGCTTAGACTTTACTGATCGGCCCGTTCAGGAGTTTCGCTTTTTTATCCTGTTTACTAACGCCGCGGAATTTCCTTCCCCCTCATCGGGGAAATGATAGACTCTGAGAAGGCAGTATTCGCGCCCTCTCTTTGCAAATAGAGGCCCCTCAGTGACGTTGCCAGGGGACGTAGAGTAGAGCCATGCGGACGTCTTGGACTTTGTTTGTTATATTTGCACTACTCTTTTGGGACCTGTGGGACCGCGTACCCCTACTGACGACAATTGGCAGCTTTGTCGGATCTGCGACTATCATCCTGTTTGCATCGCACTGGCTATCCAGATTTGTCTGGAAGAAAGCTTTTGTGACACAACTTTCAAGTGAAGGAAAAGCGGTCGTGGTAATTGGTGAGTTTTTGAATCTATTTCAACACAGAAGTGCTTTGTTTTATTATGCTGAGTGTATCTTGTACGTGTTCTTCGGGGAATTTTGATGCGCACTTTGTGGGCTCCTCAAATTGAAAAGGCTGGCGTGTGCAATGACAATAATGGTTGGACAGGTGTCTCGATTGTTTTACGAAGATAGTCTCCTTAGTCGTGTGATTTGTCTTACATAAAGCTCGCTTATTTACCTGGGGTAAAATGTTTTTCGCCTTTGAGAGTACATGTTGGGTAGGGTAAAATATTTACATTGATTTATTTGATTAACGCGCATTATAAAATTTTTTATTGATTTTGAGAGCCCTTCACCCTTTCCGGCTTATTTCCGTTTGTGTATTGCTCAACTATTGTGTATTCATGTCGTAAGGCTTCATGACCAGTTCTGGCAAAAGAAACTTGCTGCACAATGACTGCAGGACGAATTTAGGGCCAGTCTGATCAATTCGAAGGCCGCGCCAGTAAGAGTAAAATTGTGTGCCTAACTCCTGAGGGTGTTTTTCGGAGATACGAAGACAAAAAATCCTTGGCGATGTATTCATGGCCGTCCAGGTGAGTGCTTGGGGCTACTTTTCATTAGCAATATAAACATGGTGAGAAAATAAGTGAACATAAACACAACCAGGGTGGCTGCTCAATACACACAAAGCTTTTATGTGGCATGCTTCTCAAGTAGCACACGTAATATCATTAAAGAAATATTGCATTATCACCGCCTCATACCATTGAATTTGTAGGTAATAAGAACGCACGGTTTAACTAGGGCTTTTAAGGTTATGTGATTTATGGATGAATTTTTTAGATGAATGATTTCCGCATTTATAACAGTTGAGAAGAGTGCACCAGCGCTCGACATGAGCAGGCACTCGTATTGGTTCCTGCATTGCAAAAGTGATATGTTAAACTAAGCATCTTCTTTCAGCAAGACACGAGACAAAAAGTAAACGAACAAGCTGGACTGCTCTAAACCGCTGTAACGACGGCATAGTGAAATTTCGTATATTTTTAACAAGTGCTTTACTCGCTCGCAACCTACATCTGGAGTAGGATGACAAAGACGATTGAGAGTGTTTAAGTACTTTGCTTGATTTGTTGCCTAAAGGCGCTGTAAAAATAATGAACTCGTTTAAGGCAATTACTTTTGAGCAGGCGTGGCCATAATAAAATCCTAGTAAATCGCTAACTCACTATTTTGGTTGAGAACACATTTTGACAGTACACGAGACTTAGAAAAATCTGTCATAAGGTGCTTGATTAGTACAGCTTTTTCTGTTTATCGGAGCATCGCGACACCACAAATGTTAAAACCATTTTAGCTTAGGGGCTAGTTTCAGTTTTTTTTAAAGCAAAGCCCTATTGTAGCGATTGTGTCAGTAAAGTTTTTTTGCTGTTTACTCGGGTTTGCTGTTTACTCTGGTTTAAAACCTCTATGTTTGCAATTACCATGCTCTCTTTTGTAGGCAGCACGTAAGCGGTACAGGGATGTCAATTAACATCCTGTTCATCCCCCAGATACAAGCACACGCCCGCCGGCATAGTATCATGGTCTGTGCTAACTATGAGCGAAGTCAAAGGTTGGCGAAAATACGATTACACAATACACTGTAAATGAATGTAAATTGGCAGAGAACATGTTTTCGGGCATTCGAATTCTGTTTATTCCCCCTAGTTTACCATATTTTTCATGCTCATTCCAAAAAAAACCAAAGCATTAGTTTCATGCTTCGTTATTTTTTCTCGTTTTAATTTACCACCTATACTTTGAAGAGCCATTGCACTGTTTTTGCATTACCTATTATCAAATGTCTTGCGGTATTTCTTCAATCTTTTTAGGATGTGACACGGGCTTCGGCCATGCCCTCGCCAGTCGTTTACATCGAGATGGCTTCTTGGTATTCGCCGGCTGTCTCGACTCCCAGAGCTCAGGGGCAAAGGAGCTGCAGAAGCTGTCCAATGTCAGGGTGCTGCAATTGGACATCACCAAAGAAGAGCAAGTTGATGAAGCGTTCCAGACGGTTCAGCAACAACTGGGCTCCAGAGGCATGTGTCAAGTTTGAATGTGTTAATTGTATAGTTGTTCTATACTCTTTTTTAGGTATATGTGATCAGTTCAACGTAAGCTAGACATAGCTACTTTGACAATCTTTGAAGAAACTCGGTGCCATGACGATGTCGCCGTACTCTGAGGTGGCAATTGTGTACAGTCGGCGAAAATCTTTTCTATAACACTCGTGAGGCCTGCTCCCGACTGAACGGGGGACATCTGCTGCGAGCTTCTGGTTTGAGGTCGGTAGCGTGTGCGCAGGCACTGCCAGTCAAGCCATTACCGTCCTTATTTATTTCTCTTTTCGCCTTGGCTTCGGCACGTACCCTTAAGACGGGCTACTCAAATACCTTAAAAGTACTAACAGAACAGATTTTTGAGTGTACTTTCTACTAAACTTTGTTCTCCGGATGGTTTATGGCAATAGTAGGTTCTGTGGCTGATCAACTTGGGTTCTTCGTTTAGTGACACTTTGCATTGTACTACGCAGTTCTCTGGTCTGTCGTCGCCAATGCTGGCATTCGAAACAATGGCCTGGTGGAGTGGCTCACGATGGACAGCATCATGAAGGTGTTCGACGTGAACGTTTTTGGGACACTACGCGTAACCAAAAAGTTCCTGCCGTTGCTCAAAGTTTCCAAAGGAAGAATGGTCATCGTGACCAGCCCGTTTGGTATGCCGAACTTCATCTGTATAGCAATTATCTGTTGTGCGGGTTATGTTAAATTGGATTTTGCTGTGGAGTTCAAACACACGACAATGGCTTTTTTTAACGATTCGATCGTTCAATCACATCTTTTTTGTGCGTTTTAGAGATAGGTGTTGATGACTTAACGATACATATCGCAAAAATGCCGTGCATATTATGTAGTTAATTGCGGAAAATAAATTATAATAATTCTGAAGGTTTTCTGTTTCGAGAATTCATATTTTAACACCAGTTTTGTGCAGCGGTTTATGTTTTTTAGGTATTTCTGGGTTGCTTAAGAACTGCCGAGTTAATGCAGTTCTGTTGCCACTCTGACCGTGGAATCATGAGGGTAATATTACCTCATTTGATTTCCCTTCAAGCTGTTTGTAAAATTTTCTTTGGGATCGTGAGCATTTTCGGGGGTTTTGCGATTGGTAACAATGAAAGAGTGTAGTAAAGTTGTTCGCTGGCGAGTTTAAAAGCAGCACCAAATTGGGAGTAAGTGTATTATAAATACATTAGAACATGGAGTTGAAATTCAGCCATTGAGCTATATACGAAAACTGTTAACTTTCTGGAGAAGCGTTGTAGTTGACAAATTTTTCACGCCAGGTATTCAAAGCTCGGAGAACCGCCAGTACTATGCATAAGAAAAAGACACAGAAAGAGATAGAAATTCAGACAGCAAAAATTTATTCTACACGATAAGATACCCCCCCCCCCACCCAAATCTGCTTTTGGCAGCCAAATCTGACAACTACCACTCGTCGGAGTAAACAAACTACGTGAAAAAGACCGACAGTGAAGTAGCGACATCGCTAAGGTCTGTTGAGTTTTCGCCTTCGTGCTATTATCGTTAAAAAGAACACACACATAAAACAGAAAATTAATATCCAAACGAAAACTGAAGGTCAAACCAAGAAGTCGCCAAGATCTGTCTAGTCCAGCGTCCCAACGCGATAAGCTAAAAATGAAAACAAACACCCATAAAGTCTTTGGAGTTTCCACGTAGTGCATGATATTTCTCAAGCAGCTTCCGTGCTTCCCGAGCATAACGTTTTCTAGTGGTATGCCGGATCTCCCCTTACCTTATCACACCCCTGCAAAGCGATCACCTGAACTCAGCCGAAAGACCCTCCGAAATCGCGTCTCTTGCTTTTGTAGCTCGGTTATCTCGTAGTTGTTTTGTGGATAACTATTTGCACAAGCAGGTCATGAGCGAGAAAATACGGGATGCCTCAGACGAGTCATGCCACCTTTACTGACAGGCCACTTGCACTTCAGCATAAAAATTATCGGCGAGACATGTCATTTGGAGAATATCACTTATATGATGAAGTATACCCGATAAGGTACGAAGGGCGGTAGAAGACTAATATCAGGCCAAATAAACAACTCGAAAAGGCTGACACATCTTAAACGACACACCTTAATAAAATATTATCGTCTGCGTAGAATGCTTTTGTGAAAGGTCGTTTTTTCTGCAGTGGTGAACCCAAGCCGCACTTTAGGGGCTTTTAGTCCAATGGAACGTAAACATTTCAGGCGGACAAAAAGTTTAGGTGTTGTCAGAGTAATAGATGTTAAAATCTTCAGTTTCAGTCTTTCTACCCGCGTTACTGTACAACAGTACGAGGTGCTATAGCCCGAGGGGAAGATAATTTTTTCAAGGGACGGGTAAGCACATTTCTCAGAAATCGAGAAAATGCACTGAATGGAAATAAAGTAGACGAAACATGCTTTATGAACTCAACATCGTTTTAGGGAACAACTTACCTGGTGAAATTTCAACGTTCCTAATCCGTGGACCTGTATTACTGAAAAATTCGCAATAGCGCCAACCACCTTTTTCAAGATAAGATTAGTAAACTGCAGAAGAGGAAATCAACTTATCTTCACTTTTTATGTAATTTTAACACATTTTTTACTGATACTTAAGCTTACAAATCACCTGCCACACGAATCTGAATGCAACCCTGAATGATAACATGAAACCCAGATATATCAAATAGAGGTAACACAACGTTCGAAGTTAGAGGACACATGCTATATTAATAAGCAGTTTTAGGGATGTTCTGTTTGGCGGTGTTTAGCGTCCATTTACACTAAAACGTAAACAGTTAACTAAGCTCAGATTTTTAATGATAGCCTTCCGGTGTCCGTGGTAAATGACTAGAGGATGGTTTAATATAAAAGAGTTTGTCATGATACTCAAATTTTCGCGTGATGGACCGCGTTCACGCTAGCCCATCTCACATGAGTCCAGTTACCCAGGAACTCAACAGTTAAAGAGAGCTGAGCAATAGAGCAGTTATAAAGGTATCTAGGCTTGATGTCGCCATGTTAAAATTTTGGAGTGGCAGTCATAAATGAAATCGCAGGGGATCCATTTTCTGGTGGCACGTGCCTGGAAGTCTGCGAATTTTCTAGTGTCCCACCATGTCATGTGGACAGTTGCACCGCTTCCGGTCATGCTGTGAGGGCACATGCTGCGCACGTTTGTGTGAAAGGGAGCAGAAATGCGGGCATGATTCCGCAATCACTGCATCTCCAGCCGACGCACATTCTTTACTTGCAAGACTAAACAAATGCTGCAATGTGTAGCGTCCATTTTATTGACAAGTGTGGTTCAATCCTGAAAATGTTCCATGAAACACCGGTAGAAATTGCAGTTTTACTCACTTACAGGACACATCTCCGTGCCTATGGCAGTTCCGTACTGCATGACAAAGCATGCCCTGGTGTGCCTGGTTGACGGACTTCGAAGAGAGTGCCAGGGCAAAGGCGTGGAGTTCGTTTCCATCGAACCTATTGCGTACAGGTGAGTGCGCAGCACCACTTCCAATTTTGTGTGAATGCGTTATCACAGAGACACGCACACAGACGTACGTAAATACAGATGTTATTCAACACACGAACACGGAGAGCGTCACGTACTCACAAGAGGGAACACACACACAGACGCAAGTACTTACACACGCAGCCCGAAAAACACCGTATTACAACGATTTTGCCCAAATGCTTCGACTCGAATTTGTACACCTTCACATTTATACGACTCGCAACGGGGGCGTAAGTTGGGTTTGAAGTGTATTACCACAGCATAGTATCTTATAGCAGCTGGTGTTACAATTCATAGAACACTTTAAATTTTTTCCCTGAGTGAACCGCTGCTTCGTTTGCCCTCAAACTGCACACGAAGGTCGCAATTTGGGGTTCGTTTGTCTGACCCGAGAACAACGACGGTACTTACGTGTTTATTTCTCAAAATAAATAAATACGATTTTCGCCTATAGGGAAATGGCGCCCCATTGGACGTGCAAGCTCATCTTGAAGCGACGGGGCCACCTGGGATATGCGAAACGAAACGCCCGATCCCAATTCACGGTAAGAAGAAGCCAAATGAGGTAGAAGACGATCAGAAAATCCTCTTTTTTTCATAGTTTATGATGGCTACAGATAGTTACATAAGCGCTCATACGACTCATAGTAACGCACTGCCGCGGTTCATCGTCGTCTGCTTTCAGATCGTCTGTAGTCTGCGGTGCCAGGCTTCCCTTCTTTCCGAAATAAGGCTCAGTATTCGGTGTTTACGTTTGTTGCTTTGTTCTCGCTTTACTTTTTTTTTATTCTGTGCGTGCGTGTCAGCGCTTGTGAAATGGCGTCCCGAGATCGTTAACGTAAGACCTAAAGGAAGGCTGCACAACTACTATGAATGATCTTATGACGCCGTGTCACGAGCGCAGACACACACGCGTAGAATAATAAGTAAAACGAGAACAAAGCAACAAACGTGAACCTATAATTGTGAACCTTGTTTAGGAAACAGGGTAACCTGGCTCTGGAGACGACGGACGAAATTAAAGCAGATGACTGTTAATGACAACGATGAACCGCGGCAATGCTTTATTATGATTCGTACAGCTCTTATGTAACTTATTTGTGCCCATCATAATGTATCGACAAAAGAGGTTTTCTGATCGTCCGCTGCCCCATTTGGCTCCTTGCTGCCGAGAATCCACACCGCCAGTTTTGTTTTGCTCATCCTAGGGGGAGCTGCCGTTCCAAAATCTACTAGCACGTCTAAATTGGCCGCCATTTTCCCATAGGCGAGAATTGTTTTTGTGTATTTCCGGAATAACAAGTAAGTACGGTCGTTGTTTCCGGTGTAAAATAAACTCTACAACGAAATGCGACGTTCGTGTAAAGTATGAGCGGGAACGGAACAGCGGTTCACTAAGGAAAAGTGTTTATAATTTCCCATTCGTAGATGTAACACCGTGTACTCTTTCTTTACGTGGGATGTGTGTTTACGTGCAACTTCATTGCGGACAATCACTTCATCGGAATAAATTTAACACAATACAAGTAAGTTTTTGCACTGACTGTGAAAGAGGCAATTTCCTGTGTTGTACTATTTTGACGTGACGCAAATAGATAACTGAAGCAACAAAATATGCTTTTGAAATATCCTTTTTTTTACTACATGAATGTTCTCTAAAACATTTTTCTAACAATTAAAAAGAAAGTAATTCAGTTCTACCCGGTTTAAAATTTGCTAAAACAGCGTAGTGTGCTCGTCTTGCGTCGGCTCGAACGGAGACATAGACTCGCCTTAGAACGGCAGCGCCCTCGCCGCGCAAAAAAACATCGTATCGCTCAAAGGATTCGGCAGCTAAACATGACTGCCGGGGAGGATTCCTCTCCTTACGCTCCCTTAGAGGGAGAGGGAGAAACCCGACCTTGCGAGACGGCTGTGCCTTCTGCGGGTGGTTCTGGGAAGCACCGGTGAGGCTCTTTTCCATAGCCACCGATTGAGGCCACCGGTGGGTCTGAGAACCCGCTTCTGTCCCTGCGTTACGGACGAGCTACAGCTGACGGACGACAAGGCGCGGCTTAGACACCTCCGGTTTTAAAAATAAACTGTCGTTTTGTTGCATCGTTTGTACACCCGATTGTTTCAGCGCTTACAATACCACTTTTACAGCGAGCTATGCGGTTTTTGTAGGTGATTTCAATGCCTCTGCACACTTTGATCATGATTGGCTCGTTCAGCACCTGGATGCTCCGTGTAGCGATCGCACGAGCGCACAGCCACGCGGCCTTAATACGTAAAATCCCTTATGCTAGTGGTTTTATGCTCCTAAGTCATAGGTGCCTACCGGTAAAATTACCAATAAATTTTCCACTAATTTTTTTCCATGCAGCGCCAGGGAACTATTACCGAACACATTTATTTCTCCCACGTGTGGTTTTGTGCGGTCTTTTCACTTCAGTGTGTGAGTGAACACTCCGCTGTTGCCTTCCTATCCTGAAGCAGCATGCTTGTTTCTATCCGATATAATCATACAATGATATCATGCTTACTGGAGTCTAAGTTCGCAAATTGTACCAGTGCAATGGTGCCGAAAGCTGAATTTTAGAGCTAATCAGCAGTGAATGGCTCAGCATGCTTGTTGTAGAGACTAAAATATTCTAATATTTCTTTATTTTTAAATGGAAAATAAAGCGTCTAATAAAGCTGCTGAAAAATCTTATTGAAGTTTTTTGCACAAAGCCAACCTGCCAAGCTTATTCTTTTGTCAAAGACTAAGAGGATGCACTGGCGGATTTGGCGCACGTATATTAAGTAACGATTTTGCCTGCTACGTGAAACTTGTGAACAAGAAGAATTCGTTTTATTCTTATTCGTTTTAACTTGCTCTACTACGTTATGTCCACAATATTTTTCAGTTTCAGTTTATTTTTGCGTAATAAACATTGCAGAAGGTAATCAGGAAAAAAGCTGGGAACAGCTTAACAACATTTACCCGTGCTTCAGTCCAGATAGTAAAATTTTCAAACGCCTTTCTTGATAATTTCGCTTCCCACACCCCAATATATTTTGTTGAAAATTATTGTGGAGCGCTATAAACATCAGTCTCACTTTTTCAAAATTTATTTCCTAGTTTTCTGTTCGCATTTTTACTACACCTAGTACAGATGTTATTCAAGACCTTCACATTATGCTGGGAACAAAAAACACAGATTCCACATTTTTATCAATTATAATTTTAACGTTATTGTTCTTACAAATGCTGTTATATATTGAGAACTTTGCCACCTGTTCTAACAATATCACTTTTCACCCTTATTTTATCCTTCTACCATTCAGAACACCAATCACGTGTTACGACGGACTCTACGAGCAGGCGCAACAAGAATTGCAGCAGCAATCACCGGAGGTCATTGACGACTACAGCAGTCAGGAAATCAAGCGGTGGACACAAGCAACCCATGTAATCTACGACGTCGTAGCCCGAGACAATCTAGAAGAAGTAGTTGAACCGATTGTTCAAGCGATTAGAGAAACGTATCCAAAGACAACTTACTGTTCACCGTTCAGGCTGGGTGCCTTTTTGTTCTACGTGCCAAGAATAGTACCTACTGAGCTAACAGACGTCCTCATGCAGGCAAATCTCAAGCTGGTGCCTTTTCTGTCACGTTCACCTCGTAATGCTCAGAGAAAGACACAGTGAACGCGCAACTAACATGTAAAGGGTTTGCCAACACGAGTGAAGTAATTGTCGCAATAATTGCGGACGAACATAAATTACTGATCTTTCCGGCCTGGCTGTATGATTCGCGGTTTTGTTTCACAAAATTATGGTTCGAAATTTTCATTTCGTGCGTCTGACAACAAAAATGCCTGGGTGCTGAGCCAGAGCAATAGAGCCACTTATAGTCGCCTAACTGGGCAGCTGTTACCATTAGACAGCTTTTACACGTGAGCACTTTGAGTAAGGGCTAGAGTGTTCCTGAAAGAAAAAGAAGGCATCTACACCAACATACATACATACATACATACATACATACATACCTACATACATGCATGACATACATACATACACACGTACATACATACATACATACTAGCATACATACATACATACCATACATACATACATACATACATACATACATACATACATACATACATACATACATACATACATACATACATACATACAAGCAAAAATACACAGATACATAAAACGCCTTTGTTTAGCCCAATTACAAATAAAATCACCCAATCATCCTGCTTTTACAAAGTAACTAAACTAAAATACAACATCCGCACAAATCACAAAACAGACGAAAAAAGGATGAGAAAATATACAGAGTGTACCACACGGAAATACGGAACTTCGGTGGTAAACTGTGGACTCGATCAGCGCAGGACAGGACAGGAGCGGTTGGAGGTCAGTTGGAGGGGCGGTCCTGCAGTGCACCTTGGTAGGCTAATGATGATTAGGATGATGATGATTATGATGGTGAAGAGCATTAGAAAAACCACTACATTTTTTGTTTCTCTTTCAAAGCGGCTGCACAGAAAGAGTGCCCAGTTATGTCACATGCGATCTAGAAATAGCACGTGCTTTAAACGGCCATTGCAAACAGGATGAAAGATGTCTTGCCTGAGAAGGTAAAATTCTAACGCAGAATACCTAAGTGTATTTATGTGTATTTATTTTTTTAATAGAGTGAGTTTTCGACGTAAGAGCAGATGTGTGACAAAATTGCATCTGCCGTTCAATCGATGTTTTTTAAAGGGACCTTGCAACACTGCCGATAAACGTTTTCACTATTTTCTTCACGCCTGACATAACTGCCAAAAGTAATTATCGTCAGCATTGCGCATCGCTGCTTAACTTGATCGCCGCGACAGATGAAGCTTTCTGCATGCTTTGCATTCATTGTTTTTTCTTTGTTTTAATGGGTTTAATGCTGCAGCTAAAACAAAGCTGACCAATTGCTGTGACATCACTCGACTGTCGCCGTTCAAGCATGCTAGCAAAGTCGAAATCCCAAGAGAAAGAAAGAAAGCTGTGGTTGATTCCTCTGTAACAGGAATAAGCTAAAAACGAGAGTGAAATGTGCAGCGAAATCTGCAGCTGAGCATGATTTGCGGGTCGGCAGATGTCTTGTGGGTGTGCTTGGCGAGCGACGTCGCGCGGTCGCGTCACATCGGCAAAGTTGTACTGGCATGATTTCTGTGACGGATATGACGTCAGTGTAATCTTGGGGTATCGCGGCATAAAACACTTTCGTGTTAAATTATAAAACACGAAAACGAACCTTAGTATAACGTACTCTTAGGACTAACGGTTGCTTCCCCGCAAAAAAGACCCTGTGTGTGGGGGTGCATTCTTTAGAGGACCCTTGCTTCATTGTACTGGCGTCACTTCCGTGACGGATATGACGTCAGCGAAATTGTCGTGTATCCGGGAATAAAACACTTCCGTCTTAAAATATCTTCTGTATGTTTCTAATTTAGGTAATGGCTAGAGCAGTGGTTTTTGTCCGAGGCACTTTGGGGCTCCCTACTCTGTGTACCCTACGCTCTGAAAACATTTTAGATGTAGACAATCTGGCTGACTATTAAGATACGCCTTAACGCAAAGCTTGAGCTCAACGCGAACTGCAGAGACTTCTCGGTGACGGCGCATGGCTGCTGCTTCGGCGGCGCTGAGCGTCTGCTAGGGCCACTCTTCCTTCGTCGCAGGAAGTCATCGGCGGACTATTGTGCCTACTACTCTGGCATTAGCGACTTTGGTTAAGCGTTTGATGCATTGGCGTACGTGCAACGCTAAATTTTTGTGGCCGGCTACGTCCGCACTGCGAGGAGAGGTTTAGTAGAACGCTTCGACGATTTTGTGTCGCAATACGCTAACGCGTACTGCGCGACCTAGTGGATGTAGTGTAATCCGAAGCGACTCGCCTAGTGGCCCATCTACCAGACGCGTGCCTGGAGCTTTTCTGACTACACAAACCAGTGCTGACAAACGCCGTGGTGATAATATTGATTGTAAAACATGCGTAACATACAAATTTTATTATATCTAAGAACGTGTCCTACTGGCAGCATCGAAGCTCCGTGACACCTGTTTGCGCGCTATGGCACACAACGGCTTGAACCAAAAGAGCCGGTTTGACACCTACATTTTATTGAACTTCGAGATAATCAAGAAATGTGTTTTGAACGAACACATCGTCACAGCATGGGCTTTGAAGATGAAGCGCGAAATTAATTCAGGCGATCCATTGGCCCCCGCTAGTCATATGGGCAGCACCCAGTTCTTGCAATTTACAGGGCCGAACAACGAGCCACTTCACTCATGCGCAAGCCGAGTAGGTTTTCATCGCGAACACTGTACATACCCATGCGCGGGGATGAATAGTCGATTGTAAAAAAAATATTTCCACCCATTGTAAGCCCACGATTAGAAACGCCCGTCTTGGGTGCCACGCAAATAAATCGTCTTCATCTTTTTGTTCGGCGACGAGCTCCATTTCTCGGTTTCCGCCGCGCCTTGGCCCAACAGGTGTTTCGGTTTGTTTTTCGGAGACTAAATTTATTCGCAGTTCTTTCGTGCCTTGTGCAAGCATGGATGCAAATCACAGGCAAGCGGGAGCGTTTATCTGGCGATTTATTATGCGATGAGCCGAAGGTGCGGCGACGCGTAGTTCAAATTTTCCGTGGCTGAACCTACTTCCGTTCGAATTAATGGGATTTTTTATACACATGCTATATTGAGGCTTAGACGCACCAAATTGTACAGGTCAACTTATCCCTAAACTTGAAATATTAAAGTTAGAACTAACCAGCCTTTATCTAGTAGTTCTTGAAATTTATATAAAGTGGTTGTTTAAAACTAAGATTATCACCGCTTTCCCAACTATTCGAAATAATACCTATTACGTTAGGCGTACTGAATTCGGCTTTGTAAAAATTAGAAAAGATTACTCCAAGTATAGGATAGGAAAATCCATGCTAATATACAGAAGATCATTGTGAAGATACTGTATGTGTGTGATGGACAGTTTTGTTTGAGTGGATAAGTGT
This sequence comes from Haemaphysalis longicornis, assembly GCA_013339765.2. NCBI lineage: Eukaryota > Metazoa > Arthropoda > Arachnida > Ixodida > Ixodidae > Haemaphysalis > Haemaphysalis longicornis. Next base: position 74,839,469 of record CM023455.1, on the reverse strand, counting down.
GTATGACAAGTTTTGATAACACCAACACGATTTGATTACTGCGTGCGCAATAAATGTGGCACTTAAGCACAAGAGAGCGAGCAAAATCCTGTAAACAAATTAGCTGTGGACCGAGCATGTTGTGAGGACTGCTTTTGAGAGCGAAGAGCGCTAGTTACCAAGAACACATCTGCCTAAACGTCTCTCCACTGTCTCTTTACTTCCCTCCCCTACTCCTTATCCTTCTCGTGTGGTTCTGGCTGTGCCAGTATTCGCTGGGCAGCACAGCTTCACAAACAACTGAGTTGTACAGTTAACTAGCGGGCCAATGCGTATGACTAGCTCAACTAGGTGTGCCAACTAGTGTTCCCATTGCAAAGCGGGTGACGCGCCAGCTAAAATTATATAGGTGGCGCCGCTTGACGCAAAATGAGGTTTTAGTGGCTGAGGTTGCATTACAGCATGTGTTTGTACAGGGAAATAACCACTTATTACAGGCACGACAGGAGGACGCTACCAGCACCCCACGCAGCACTCACGAAAGAACAGCGAACGATATACCGGCAAATCCAGACAGAGTGCTTTCCGCACCCCCGTCTACTCAACCGCATGTTCCCAAACCAATTCGAAGAAGCTTGCCCAATCTGTAAAAAACTAGGCACTCTCCAGCACATGATAGGAGAGTGTAGGTTTAGCCTGAAGCACCCGCCCCCCTTACCCGAGTCTCGCCCCACCAACCCCACTCTACCCTTTAACGAGAGATGTAGGATCTTGCTGACCAGCCCCGCCCTGGAGGATCAGCTACTACTGGTCACCAGGGGCCAGGCGGCGAGAGCAGTATATGGATTCCCGTGAACAGGGAACCACCTCCGTTCAGTGTGGAGTTAGCAACGAACGACTCTTAAATAAAGTTTTTCTTTCTCTCTCTCTCGCCGTTAGCCGGCACACAGACAATATGCACCAATGGATGTTCGGTTACAATTTTGCACAGGCGTAGGGTGAAGTCGAGCGTTCCTGAGTGAATGAGCACGCCCGGGCAACCTCGAAACAGTAAACCAAGAGCACGCTGCAAAGAGCAGTTTCCGGCCCTGTAGTACCGAAAGCATTGCGACGCAGTGGTGTCCGCTTTACGTTTCGATGCAGGAGATACATGTCATGAAATTATGGCGTAATTGATCCCGAAAGCGCGATGGCAGCAGCTCGGGGAACAAAAAGCCTTGGGGCCTCTTTTCTTCATGTCTCGCGCTGGTAAATTAGGCACAGTCCATGATATCTCGGCAATCGGCTCGGCGGCTCTTTCATAAGACCACTGCATGCTAGCATTTTTTTCTTTTATGCGGTCACGAGAATTTATAAGCGGGATTTTATGTGGCTAAAGATTCTTTTATTATAGCGAATAGTTACATGGATGGACAAACGTAATATCCGATGATACACTAAACGCTGAAAACTCCGCTGAAGCCCCCCCCGCATGCACAAAAAGGAATGTTGGAGAGGAGTTTGAAGTAACGAAAGTGGGATTGGCTGAGTCTCCGTGTGGCTCGGTTTATCGCTCTCGCAACCGAGACCACGGGCAAACGACCAGCTGCGTGAATCACAGATCAGGCAAAGCGGCGGCCAGAGGCCGCTGCGGTGAGGGAAGTGCAGCGTCGACGTAGGAATGGCGAACGCCAGACCCACGAAATTTTGAAATGGGTATGGCACGTGTCACAAGTAAAACAACTGCAAAATGTTTTAGCTTCGCTGGTTAACCTTCTGTACTGAGTGCAGGGGCGCAGTTTTCCTTCACCGTCAACTAAAACGCGGTGCGTACTGTTTTTGTGCGCGTTCATACCACTTGCGTGGCTTGTTTGCTGCGTCTTGTGAAGGTGACGGTAGTCGTTCACGCTGTAGAACGATTTAGAGGCTATACGTATCTTTCAAGCGCCGGGCGTTCCACAGCCCGAGACGTTACTCGATGTTCATTCGTTGGCTGTTTTGCGCGCTCGCATGTATTCACACGGCTCTGTACCTGCTTCGACCTAAGAGGTTTCTCAAACACTCACCGCCATGTGAACGGCGTCGGCCATGTCGATGGTTGCACCACCATCTCTGCACAGCGACGCACACGAACATTCAACAAGAAACACCAACCTTAACTGCGTACCGTACCGTAAAATTGTGTTCGTATTATCATAAATTCGCCTTAAGCGGAGGTTTTTTTTTGGATTGTGGACATTACAAAAGAGCAAAAATGTTGTTTGTCTTAGTCGTAGTGTTCATCTTAAGCCGAGTTCGTCTGAACAGGGAGCCCACTGTAATTGAGCATCTCTGTTCAAAATTGCGTGCACCACAGCTTCACTAGTCAACCGCCTTTACAGTGGACAATGGCTCATGAGTGTTGGCTGTTAAACCTGCAATGAGGAGATTTCTTCAAGCGAAGCTGTGTATGCTTCACTTGCGCCGTAGACTGTAACACTATAACGCACTGCAAAAAAGCCAACTTTACAGAGTGGAGGGAAACATGACGATAATAACCCAAGACACATCAAGCGCGTCCAGAAAAAACACTTACCGTGGTTGGAATCAAGCTTTGGTACCTCGCGTTGTCAAGCCGATGTTCACCAGGCTTTCTACCTATTCCAACCAAAGAGGTTTCTGAAACACTGACCGCTTTGTGGACGGCGTCGCCCATGTCGATGCTTACGCCACTATCTCTCCACCGCCAGGCGCATGTACAGTCGTCAAAGCTGTTAACAACAACAAAGAACGAGGTGCCAGCGTATGCACAGAGTGGCAGCTTACGATAGCGCTCGGGCTGCTAAGCCAGGCTGTGCGCATTCGTTCAAGCACCCCAGTGCGGTAGGGCAGCATCACGAGTGCCGATAACCAGGCGCCAAAGATGCGGCTGTAGCTATCGTGAGCTGCCACTCTGTGCGCAGGCAGGCACCTGGTGTTTTGTTATTGTTAACAGTTTTGACGGCTGTACATTTAACGAGAAACACCAAACTTAAGTGTGTATCTATCTTTCGTTGCAGAGACCGATCAAAAGAATAAATATTTCGCGTACCTTTCGCGTTCAAAATCTAATCGCGTTCAAAATCTAATCGCACCATTCCAACACGGCCGAAGCAGTTTGGATTTTGAACTTTCACTTTAACTATGGTCGCATAGACGAAAGCCTCGCGGTTTACCCATCTTTACCTTAACTGAGTAAGGGGCTTCGCTTTTTTTTGTATTCGTTGGGCGAGAACCAATGAGTTTTGGTTTTCTAAGTAAAAAAACCGCCAATCACCTCGTGTTTACCCATGTTCGAAGTTTGGTGGCTGCCCTGCTTGCCACATCGATATATAAATATTTTTCATCAAGTTAATCGTGAGTGCTCTTTTTGTGCGGCTCCGCTCCGCTATATATGGCAATGCAGGAAAAGACCACCGCTCGATGCATTCAACAGTTCCAAGAGGAAGCCGTGCACAAGAAAAAAAACTTCCGGGTATTGCACGCGCTCAGGAATTATTGACGCTGTGCACACGTGAACCATTCATTTGCCGGCTTGTCATAACCGAGGTCGCGTAGGTCCGAGGGCGGTTGTGCGAAAAAGGCGAGTGATACCGGCCTGCTGCTTGAACGGATAGGAGTAAGTCCATACTTCTTGTCTCCTGCTTTAACGCCATAACCGAAAGGTAAGAAAGCTAGTAGAATAGGACAGGCATATTTCCTCGAGCTCCAAGTGCGTTCGCCTGTACTCAGCACCGGGCTGACGGAATACAGTAGACTCTCGATAAACGGAACTTCAAGGGACCGGAAAGATTAGTTCCGTTTAACAGGAGTTCCGTTTACTGAGAGAGATGTTCTAAGGTTCAAATTTATGTGCATACACACTTCTAAGGGCATTTCATGGAACTCTAACCACTAGAAAGTTACTGTAGCTGATAGTTTTCAGAAAGCAAGAAAACTACAAGAAGCGTAGGCACAGCATTCGCAAAGTTGATTTGGCAACAATGAGTCGCTGTGCACTTCAAAGTGCGTCAATTATTTTTGTTTGAGTCCTTGCAACTGCATCTTCACGCAGGCTAGAGGCCTCAACTTCGCGAGGGCTTACGAGCCACCGAATTTAGAAGACTGCAACGTGGTAATGAAGGACGAATAGCACAACGATGGCACGAACGAGGCGACAGGAGGTGAGCCCTGTAGCCTCGGCGTCTAGAATCGAGACCGAACGACTGGAACAAGAACTGCGATGTTGCATTCGTTGCGCTAACACGGCTAACCACTTACGAGACGAGGCTTACGTAGGCCAACAAGGCTAAAAAAGCATGTAGGAAGAAACAAAAACAAGAACGAAACACCCGGAACCGTAAGGATTTCACAAGAAGGTCCATTTCTCGTTCCGTTTACACGGTGATGCGGAAATTTTAGTTCCGATTACCGAGAGTTTTTTTCCGTTATCTGAATACAAAACCAACCAAATTCTGTTCCGTTTGAGCGGCAATTCCGTTTAAGCGATTTCCGTTTATCGAGATTCTACTGTAATACGTTCCCACGTTGCAGCGGCAAGGGGCAATAAACAAGGAATATTTTTCTTTTCGTCGGCGTTCCTAAAAAGGGGTAAATGCATACTGGATCTAAGACAGAAGAAATCCAATGTTCCAACACCAAGCTTCACTTCCCAAACGAACTCTCTGTCACCCGCAGACCCAGTGTTATACATTCGAGCTGAAACAACCCCGTGTTTACCAAGTTACTGCTGTTTGTAGCAGCTCCGACAACAGTTCTTCAAATGCACGCGTGGAGGTATTTAGTGGTTTTGGTTTCATTTTTATTTTTTAAATCTTGTCCTTGGCAGATTTCTTATCATTCCCCGCTCAATTTCGCTGAACCTATTTTCTCGATGCTAGCGATGAGCTTTGGCAAACGACATTGTATTCTTAAAAACACTGTATTTAACCTGATCTTCAAGTAAGGCCTGTAGAAAAGTGGTGTTAGGCGAAGCTGTCCTAGAGATAGAAGCACGGCGTTTTGGGCTCGCACAGCAGAACGTCCTTTCGCTGGCAGATATTAACAGCGCAGCTGTTTAGCCCGAGCTTTGTGTGTCCGTCGCACCAAAAACCTCGCAGCCTCAAGAAAAAAAAATGTGGTTAAGGAGGTCCGGGACCTTTACGCCGTGAATCCGGGAACCTAACCACTGGCCCACCCCAAAGGCCCGGGGGTACGGGGTTGGCAGCAGCGCAAAACAATGACATGTGCAGCCAACCGGAAAAAAAAAAGAAAACACTTTCCGTGTTGGAAATGGAACCTGGGTAACTAGCGCTATGAAACTAGCGTCTGTCCGACTGAGCTGTCTTCGCATTCCGCGGGGCACCTTTGGGTTCGTAACGTTGTCGTTGGCTTTGGACTGGGCCGTCGGGTTCTAACGCGTGCTAACGGGGTCCACTTTGGGGGAAACGTTAACGCGTGCGGACGAAACGATCCGGACGTGGCAGTCATGCGGAACTTTCAGCGGCAAGCTTTGAAACAAGCGTGAGGCGCAACAGCCGGATTTCTGGCGAAGGGAGCGGGGCCACCAGCTCTGATGTTTCTTTCCAACCGTGCGTCACTAATTCAAGCTTCTCAAATTTTTTTTCTGAAAATTCTGGAAATGTTTTCTCATAGCAAATATTTTGCCAGATTACATTGTATTCGCCGTGTTTGCTCCGGTCTTATTTACTATTTCCAAAGGTACATTTCTGCAGGCACCGTCACAGGACACCACAGTTTTTCAGGGAGAACGTAATTTTAACGCACAAGCTGGAACGCAAAATTTTCAGATATTTGAGAATCATTGATGGGCCATTGTCCAGCTGCAGAATAGAATTTCTCAATCGTTGGGCTAGCGGCCTATGCAGAGTACTCACCTCATAAAAAGAGCTGACATGACGGAAGAGAGAGAGAGGGAGGTATTTAATCGACAGGCGAGGTCAGCCAGGTTAGTCGCCCGTCTAGCTGTGCCAGATGAAAGTGAGGTTATAAAAAAGTTATAAAAAGACCTCTTCCGTACACATCACTGTTGAAACACGCAGACACACACGTAAAGCCAATAAACTGACCAAGCGCCGCTTATACCCTTCACATCCTATTGTTTCCCGTGAAGCGTTTTCATGGAGCAATGTTTTGTGCTCACTGATGGGCAAATCACTTTTCGGCGAAAGTACTTGGGAGCAAGAACAACACAAAGGAAAAGAGATGTACACCAAATCTGCAAAAAAAGCAAGAAATGAGACCCTTTCTATCCTGCAAAAAATAACGCTTTTGACAGGCAGCCTACTACACTTTGCCAAAGCATGCTGCACAGTCATGACCGGAGACCACAACTTTAGGCACGAATATTTACCGTTTTAGGCGCCTATAACAGGCACTGAAAAGTGCCATTTAGGCATTTATAGGCACCAAATACTGTTGTTTAGGGCACATATAGGCTAAATTCGTATTTACTTCAGCAGCATATTTTACGACTAATTCATGACTTGAAGTAACAACAGCGTACAATTTAATTCTTCTACAGTGGGAAAGTAATTTTATTTTATTCGTGAAAATCAGCCACACAAGAGCTGCTATTTTAACCGATTTAGTGAAATGCAGGGTGATTCTACAACTTAAAACAGCTTAAAAGCAATGGAAAGCCACATCCATAACAATTATTTGCGGCTTGAAGTTGTACCTCATTTCGGTCGATAATTGTGTGCGAAGAAACAACACTCACCGTTCACTGACTGAAGTTGGAGGAGCATGCTTGTTCTTCGGGACGATTCATGATACCATCTGGAATATAGTTTATGCTTGGTGCTCAGAACCTTCGGCAGCTCTTTTGGCGCAGGAAATCCAGGAATTTTATGTCATACGGAATGGCAGATTGTCAGGCAGGAATGGCTCTATCGGAAACCGGTCCTTTGGTGATTGTGGCGGGTAGGTCCTGGACCTTCGGAGTAAGCTGAGCATTCTTAGTCAGAGTTGCGCAAAAGCTCTCAGCTGCGGAAATGCTTTTTGCTAGCAGTGTGAAAGAAGCACACAAATGTGCCAAATTATGTCCAAGTGTAGTGTGGCGTAAACAATTTCGGCTGCGATGCTTTTGTCGTGTGCAATGGTGTTAGTAGTAGCGGCGAGTGTATTTGTACTAAATTTCCACCCTTAGCCGAGTTTTTAAGTCGCAGCAATAGGGCATGTGGTGGAAGAGGCATAATCGCTAACTGATGCTTAAAAGACACAACTGCAAACCGAAGAACGAAATTAACTGCAGGTATTTATTCGTTGACAGAGCAGAACGACCTGCTCAGCTGTTCACAGCACCGTTTAATCCCATAGATTCATCGGTGCCGTGGTTTTTATTGCGTTCGCAAGGGAGGGGGCACATTGGCAAAAGTTCTCGCCGTTCGTCCGCGGACACAGCGCGTCAGAAGGACATACAACGAAACAGCTCGTGTGGACAAAGGTGGCGTCGGCGTAAGGTTGGCTGCGGTTCGCTGCGTACGGACCTCTGGCAGCTCGGGCGATGGAACGAGGTCGAAGTGGCGGTGAATTGTGCACAGTTTGCGTTTCTGGGCTTGTTTGGCATGGCTTGCGGATTTTGTTTTTGCGAACTGGGTTCGACAAACACTTTGTTGCCAGTTCCTGAAGCGAGAACATTCCGTGCAGACCAGTGACTCGAAAAACCAAAAAAGCACATATAACACAAATTAGGCATTTTTAGGGGCTAGAAAGCCCACATAGGCCCATATAGTCGAAATAGGCACTAAAAAGCCCATATAGTCAAAATAGGCATTATAGGCACAGTAAACTATTGCTTAAAATGCTGCTCTTACCTTAGTTCATGCTTATATGTTATATAGGCTTGATACGGACTCAAGAAAAAAATAGGCATTTTGCCTAAAGTTCCGGTATCTATTCATGACAGAGCCACCAACGGCCAACAGCGTCGTCCAACATAATCTGGAGGCCGCCTCCGCTTGTGTCTACAGCTGTGACCAGGGCATTGATATGGAGACAGCTGTAATTATGCGGGAAGCTTAGCATCAGACAGTAACACAGCAGTTGTTTGGGGCGGAAATGCAGACTGTCGTGCAAAAGAACGGATGGTCTGCTGATTACCGGTATAGGAGGGTCGCCTGGTTGCATGACAAAGTATTTATTAAAATGGGGTTAAACAACTGAAGGTGAGGATTCAAACTATTTGTTTATGTGGCGAAAGCCTTAGTTCTCGATGCTTTATATAAGAAATTCAGGTTCAGATATTCGTACGAATCTCTGTGGTAAAAATTGGGAGCGCGTAGCCACTGCACCACAAGAGAAACAGCAGGGCCGGTAGAAGGTTTTGAGAAAGTACGGCGGAACGTAGAACGTTTTAGATGCGTCTAATGCACGTATACGCACATTCTCAGACCTTCATTTTGAATCCGTACGGGTAGGGATGCACCAGGCCCTACTCGCGGCTGGGAAAGACGGAAGAAGTCCGGCACAGAGGAAGAGGCCGGAGCAGCTCTGAACGCTTCTCTTCGTAACTGCCGTCGTGAGGAAGCGGCTGCGATCGAAACTGCATCAGTGGCGGTGTGAAAGCAACATAAAGGTTTCACAGAATGTTCAACAGCGGATCAAGAGAAAATGCGCATCAGCTTTTGCCTCCGCAATGTATGAAAGTTGTAGGTATCCTTGTTATTACTGCTAATCTACATCTGTGTCACTGTACACGCAAGAGGTCTGTCCTAAATTGAAAATTGCACAACAGAAGAGCATCCGGTTCTTTTATCGAAGCGGAATTGTCGACTGGAACTTTGAACAGGTTTCTTGTGTCGACCCCTCGGAGCAGAAGCACGCCATGCAGAAAACGATGGTCGGGGCACTGGGTGAAAGCACTAGATAAGAGCGGCTGTCCTCAGCGTAAGTGCACCGACACCGTCAATGGACACCGATGTTCAACGTGAAGCATTTTGTGTCTGCAGAAAACCTACACACGGCTTCCGCGAGGACATGTCGAATATGAGCTCAATTCCATACAATGCACCTGAAGAAAAATGAGGAATTCAAATTTTGAGTCCTAACGCACCGAAGCTACATCTGGGCTATGGGGCGCACCGTAGTAGAATGGTCTGGAATAATTCCTACCATCTGGGGCTCTTTAAAGGAGCCATAAAGAGAAAACACAAGTTTGGTTCATTCAAAAGATTGCCTCGCTAGAATTGTACTGACACCGCTTTTAAGGTAAACTTCGCTGAAATAAGCTGCAGAAATAGGGAAAAGGGGAATGGCCATGCGACCCACTAGCTCATTTCCCTCAACAGAACCTATGATGTCATACCAGACAGCTCTGCGATTGGCGGAGGGCGGCAAAAGCAAACGCAAATTAGGCAGAGCTCATCAGCCTGCCGAACGAGCTGTTGGCGCCTAAATGTGGGGCACAATCTTTCGAAAGCCCTAATAATGGTGGTACAAACAGTGGAAGTTACAAAAGCACAAGTAAACATAGAAGTAGCAATGCGTATGCTGCTGTTTGTACTGCGCGTACTGTTTGGTTTAGCTGCACAGGACTGCGGGGCTTTGGGGTTGTTTCAGACGACACTGGCCGATTGACGAAAGCGACGATGTCTTACGTGACGGTAATTGTCGAGCGAGCACCAATGTTTTACGAAACGCTTGTCTCTATGAACAAAACAATCCAAGTACAAATACGTTCACAAACAAACCAAGGGCAGAAAACGGCTTTCCGTGGTGTAGTGACGCATCTAGGTTCCCTAACGGCAAACAAGGCCCTGTGATGTCATTGTAGACCACGAAAACACACGATTTAGCGGGGAAAAGAAAATTTTAACTGAATAATTAATTTATCAGTGAATATAGCATCGTTTGCATATGGACAAGGGCTGGGGCACTATAAAACACGAAATGTTTCGAATAACCCAAACATGTGTTTTGTCTTCATGGCACCTTTAACGTGCGCCGACAGACGGTCGTTTTCGCTTTGAGCTGCTATCAGAAAAGCGGCCTCTGCGGCCGGGATCCAACCCGGCTTCTTGGACTTGCAGGCAGAGCGTCTTAACCACATGATCCACCATGGTGGGTATCTCAAACAGATCCCACAAATTTACGTCGTCGCATTTTGCCGCTTACGTGTACACCAACTTTGTAGACACACTTCAGTCTATATTGCATTAAAAGAAGAGTGTAAAGTTCGGTGGTGTAGGGTTTCTTTTTTTTTTTAAACGTGCCTAATGACTCCTTAGTCCTAAGCAGTGTTTAAATGAATGGTTCGCGCCGCCCTTGCTAGTACTTGAGAACGGTCGTGTTTATTCTTCTTCCGCACGACCGGAAGCACAGTAATGAAATGTTGTAGTAGTGCCCCTCGTGGTGACGTGTGCCTTGTAATTTTCCCACTTTAAAGCAAAAACGCCCGTGTGTACGAGATTTCGGCGCACGTTAGAGCTCCCCGGGTGGTACAAATAATCGGGAGCCCTGCACTACGGCGTGCCTCATCGCCTGCGCTGCGTCGGCCCTTTAGTCTCATCTGAAGGAAAAGGAAATGAGGAGCGCGTTCCTTATTCATTTTCATATTAATGCCTAATAGACTAACAAACCCGATACAGATGAACCGGCGCATTAAAGAGAACGCTGGGATGTGCCTGCGCTAAATAAGAGAATTTGTTTTATTGTTGCATAGAAGTTTCACTAAGGCCGCCACGATAGGGCGTGGTGCCTAACATGCGCACCCAAAAATTACATAAGGCTTTGCAACGCTTCTTTTAGAGACAAGTGGAAATCTAATAGGGAAACGCCATTTCTCAACCGGAGAAGCAATTTTTTTTTGCGCCCATTTTATTGTAGTAATACCGCTTCAAAATAGTTCTGTGATGCTGACGGGTTATTTCTGTGAAGCAGAGGAGGAACTGAGTACAACACGAGTCAGTTATAACATTTGGTATCAGTGCGAAGTGGGTTATGAACACCTTGACCGCATTTACGCTCCCTGCCAGGGCCCTTGGCATTCCCGTACATCACACGAAATAAAAGAAGAGCAACTATATGACGGGCCGTTTACCTCAACCTCGCCATTCCTTCGACTGCCACTCTTTCGGACCAACATTCGTATACTCTATATTCTGACCGCGCGCTTTCCTTGAGCGACACGTGCCGCATTAGGATTTACGAAAACATTTCGCAGCACAGAACGTCGCCGAAGCACTGAAGCAGACAACCTTGGAAGGCAAGTAAAGCAAACAACTCTGAGCATCACTCAACTAGCTACGGGCTGGCTGCACACGCACGCCAGCCGCTCGGAATTGGTATACCCAAAGGCCACTTTTGAGCGAAGGAAGTTGTGAAGCTCAAGCAGGCATCGCAGCCGCGCACCCTTAATTAAGAAGAAATCTTGGCCTCAAGCGGTGTGTCGGAAAGAGGAGCTGCGATTATTGGAAATGGCACAAATTGTTTTGTTTGAAATTTGCGCATAAGTTTTATTACCAGTGGGCAGAAACGGGGCCAAGGAGGGGGCAAAAAACACATTGGGGTCGGTTTTCTTTTCTTCCGGTCGTTTTCGCGCTTTTGAACAATTTATTTGCGCGTAAGTGCGCCGTCTTTACGCCCGACGTGGAAGCGTGCGACGTCTGGCTCGTGGCGTAACTTGCCTGTGGCGATAGCCAAGCCGTTCCGAAGGTTTGTAAGGGGGAAATGCCCGTATAATTATACGCTGCGCGCGCACGCTCGCGGACTTGTATGTCTTGCTGCAGCAATCAAACGGGAAGCGTTTGGCCTTGGCGTATTCTGTGGTAGTAGAGGGACAGGTTAGTGCAGGAAAGAGGGCGCCATAAACAAGCCGCTCTATGGGGTGAATTGCGAACTCCTCGACTTGGGTATCTTTTTCTGATATGCGTCGTGGTTTTAGCCGTTAGGAACTGGGCAACATACACAGTAAGCTCGGTCCGCCTAGCAGGCGCTCGGTCTGTCGGCATCGAGGTGTTAAGGTTACTGTTTTAGTAAAGTTTTACAAGTCACCAATTTGTTAGGGCGTTTTGCTTTTCACCGACCGATTAGACTAACCCTGACGACATTATTGCATTTCGTCGTTTGTCTCAACCGATGTAGCACTTTTTCTCTTCCCAATACCAGGCTCAACTGCATCTGCGCAACCAATACCGGATTTCGACAACGTCGACTAAGTGGATTCCGGCTTCAAGCCAAAGCCAGCGATGCGGACTTCAGTGGACGCTGTTTGTCGCGCTCATTGTGACTCTGTGGAAGTGCTGGGGGTATGTGCCCGGTGCAGCGCTTCTGGCGGAATGGATTGGATTCGTTGTGTTGGTTTCTTCACTCTCATATTACCTCGCCCGGTACATCTGGGCTGTGTGCTTCGTAAAACTGGTCGACGGTAGAGGAAAGGCGGTTCTGATTACAGGTAAGGAAGCCAACTTGGCAAACACCTACTTCTATATTTCTTAGTAGGTACCACTGACGTTATGCTTGCGCGCTGTTCACGCTTTTTTAATTTCTGAATTGACCACAGCGCTTGTGATAGCTCAAAACTGCGACATCCTTGGGTCCGGAAAAGCAGGTTAGGCGAAAAATAAATCCACATATCTTACGTGTGAATCGGTATTCATAGTTTCTTTAGGAAATGGTATATATATTGAAGTGGACTTATTAGCACTTCGAAACAAACCGGGAGGGGGGGGGGGATGGAGGGGAGTAGAAGAGGTACGTGTGAATAGGTAAAAGCAGAGACAGTCTTTGGCAGCATTTATTTCCGACAGATCGACTATTAAAATACGGTGGGTTCAAATATATATTGTTCAACTGTTATTAGGTAGGTGAGAGTTCCAGGGGTATTTTTTGTATTCGTGTGGATAGAGGCAGATCCGATGACATCCTAACAATGTATGGCCCTGTGTAAGTGTACTCCTCTGTCGTCCCGTTATTTCGCGCTGTTAATCTCAGAAATATGTACGATCTGGCCCGCTTACAATCCGTGCTGCCGTTTACTATAGTGTTAATTCTATCACTCCCGGTCGCGATGAGACGAATAGTCCACTTTCTTCAACATGATGACTCAAACTGCCTACGTAATGACACAAACTGCGAATAGGGCGTTTTGTCAAATTCACAACACTGTACGAATTGACTGAACGCCACACACATGAATGAAGTAAAAACAGGTTTTTATTGGCCCTCTAGGAGGCAACGTATGTGGACGATCACGTTAGAAATTAATGACGAGAACAGCTCAACTGTTGGATTTGAACTTGATGCTATGCGTGGGCAATGAAGCGAAAAATATTCCGACGAGTCAGGAGGTACGCCTTCCAGAAAAGGGATCAGGGAATGACAAACGAATAAAATGAATGTCAAATTAAAGCACTCGGTATAGGTTTCACAACGAAATGTAAGCAGGTTCCGAAGAATTAAAGTTTTGTAAGATAGTCATATTAATACTCGCCAGTAGTATATGAGTGAAGGTACCATTGATCCGAGCTAGTGCACGTACAATAAAAAAGCAGCCAGATACCAAAGTGTGAAGGCCCTAGGACCTATTATCAGATATCTGCATAAGCCCGATGTATTTCTAAAAAAAAGCCGTTCCCCTCAACGTGAAAGTTGTGGGAAGTGCAGAGCAGTGATTCAACATAATTGGCGGTGGTGCCGTTATCCGCTCACTGCTACCACCTATCCCGCTTTTCGCCGCCTGTGTCACTCCTCTCCTGATGAATTGAACGAATGTTTGTCCAACGCATTTGAAATTTCCCGCCTTAGCAGTGCACGCGTACCCGCTGCCTGAAACTGCGCCAGTGAAAGTTCTGCTCTTTTTGCGCTTGTTTTTCATACCGAACGTTCCGGCGCATTACTCCGAAGTTTGGAACGCGCCATTTTTTTCTTGCCCTTACACGTTTTTGGTATACTGTCGTAAAAACCAACCCAAAGAGCATTTCTAACTAATTGAACGCGGGGGTGGGTTGCCGATTAATCACATATATTTTGCCTAAAACGTACCTGCAGTTTCCTTTGCGCTATACGACGGGAAGATGTATGACAAGCCGCAGTGGTTTACGAGTTTCGAATGGTTATGACTTCATAAACCGCTTCAATTTTGGAGACTCTGTGTTACGCACCTACGCTACGCCACGTGGCACTACTTGGACCCGCTATCTCGCTGCGGCCGCCTGATTCCGGCCGTGGCTTGACATCGAGCAGCGTAACAGCGAGCGAACTACGACGAAAGGCGAGCCCGTAAGGTGCTCTGCACTTAAAATTCCAGCCTTCAGCAGGTTAGGTGATACTAATACTTGTTTCAGAGGCTTCCAAATGCTGTAAGGTTCGTACGTAACTGTTAATTGTAAACAGGTCTGCAACGAGCAAAGAGTCGACTGCACCCTGATCAGCTCTAATCTCGGTGCATGAGTTCGCAACACTAAGCTAGCTTGCTTTCATCCAAAACTCACATTCTTACTTATTAAAGCGAAGCTTTTAGCCTAACACTTATGTCATCTGTAGTTCACTGAAAAAGCGCTGTAAGAAAGCCAGTTTTCTCTGACCGTGCTGTTGATCGTGGGTGGAGGGAAGAAAAGTTGAAAACACTTCCCGTGGCCGGAATCTAACCCAGTTAGCTCGCAATACAAGGCCGTTGTCTATCCGAACACGTAGTTTCCGCACGGTGGAACCAGTTTGAATTTGGGGAGGGGTGCCTATACACTCATGGGCAAAGGAGGCGCGAACACAAAGATATAAACAGAACACACGACTAGCGCTGTTTCTGTCCGTGAAAGTGAAATTGTCGCTTAGATTTATTACAGTAACAAAGATTGAAGATTTGTCATTTGAAATATACGACTAGCGAGTACATATTTCATGTCCCCTATCCACAATCCTGGATTTTGTGTGTTGTGGTTCATATTTTTGTGTTCTCATTTCATGTGTCCGTGACTGTAGAGGTGCCCCAAAATGTAAACGGAGCACGGCTTCGTGAAATTAGAATAAAGTTTATTTTATGCGGCTGCCAGTAAAAGTGGAATATGCGTGGCCCGATTCTATTTTAAAATTACTTTCTTGAAAAGTCACTTAGAGGTTGTTGGGCAGGCACATGCCGGAGAAATCCCCTCGAAATGTCAAACCCATGCTCCGTTTACTTTTTGGGTCCACCTGTACGTGTAAAATAAAACAGAAAAGTCGCCTCTCCGTCTAAGGACGACGACGGGCGAACGGTAGGGAAAGTCCGTATCATTAAAGCGCCGTAGAGAGCGCAATCGCAGTGCAGTAAACCGTCCCAATAAGAAATAACTTCTGTGGTTTGATGTGTGTCCGTCGCTTATGGGTTGATTGCTGTGGTGTTGGACTCGATTTTGAAAAGCTTCGCGTTCTCGCATCGTCGTCATTTCACCACAGGCCTCGTTGATCTTTTTTTTTGTTTCATTAACTGTTCACTTATTTTGGCTCTCATTTCAAGGCTGTGATACAGGCTTCGGCCACCTACTTGCGAAGAATCTGGCCAGGCTGGGATTTCACGTATACGCGGGCTGCCTGGACGGAAACAGCGACGGAGCCAGAGAGCTTCGAAAGATTGCCGAGGTGAAAGTCCTTCAACTCGACGTCTGCAGTGATAAGGAAGTGAACGATGCCGCGACGACTATCAAGGCCGACCTTGGGTCGAAAAGTGAGTGTGGTGTTGCCGGCAGGGAAACGTGGTGTATTGAGGAAATAGTTGCTGCACTCGGATTGGAAGGAAATTTAAAAACTTTCGTTGCCGCCGGCATAAAAAGAAGGAGTGCGTTTGTACTGGCGCGCTATTTCTTGTGTGTGGCTAACGTGTGGGATATACGATTTCTTCTGCGGACTGACAATCACCGCTTTCGTAACCCCGATTTCTTTAGAAGGCTTTCAGGATGCGATTCCGCTGAGACTGAGCAATTATGCGGCTTTGAAAGCAACCCTTCGCCAATAGACAAGGGCAGAGATTGCATTTTTATTGAACAAAATGCTAATTTCGAATTTTATGGCACAAAATAGTTGCACGTGTAGCCCGAACTGGTATTGGTAACTGCGAATTTTTCAAATGAGAAAGCATTTTTATAGCAAATTGAACCTAATGGTAAGTAGGCGTTGTCTGTCCTCTGCTGTTTGCTTTTCCCCTACACTTGTCTCGGTTGTTTCGCGCGGTTTTCCGTAATGCACGACACCAACCGTCCTAATTATCCACCGTGCTCCAATAAGCGACAGTCAGAGGATGTCGCCGGGAGTTTCTTTTTTCCACTTCCTTTATAATCCCTCCTTAAAAGGTGGCTTAACGTATGCTGAGTTGAAACATATGCTGACTTGAAAAGCTGAAAGTACTGACCACTACCTTATGTCGCACATTTACCAGCTGCAACGGTTTTCAAATGCAGGCTATGTTTTTGTTTAATAAAACCAGCCAAATGTTGTTGTTTCGGTAATGCTTCGCACGTTTTTTGGGCTGGCGGATGCCATTTTGTGAAGGGACTTCAAAAAAGAAATGCGCACTTGCGCTAATATTGACCGGAAGTGAGAAAATATAGGCTAGTGAAACATTTCCGCAGCTCTCTACGGTACATGTCAAGTGTAGAGAGTGTTGTACTCGCGCAACTCCGGTGTCTATTTAGCATTGAATGACTTGTTTTTTTACATAAAGTCCATCGCTAAGCAAATATTAGGATTCTTGCAGAGGCCAGGGTCAAGGGCACTTAGCATGAAAAACCCAATGGAAGCACAGAAGTGGAGTCAAGTATGGCATAAATGGCAATCATCCTTGACAAACTAAAGAAAAAAATATCCGCTAATATCCAAGCTGTATTTAATTAAGCGCATGTTAACGAACAGTGCAGCGCCAATTAGATACGTTCGTTTTTCGTTATCGATGAACGGTTAATAATAAGTGATATATGGCTGCAATGCAAAAACATGCAAAAGTGATTCGGTCAAGAAGATGCACTGCCAGTGTTTGACCAAGTTTTTACCAGTGTACTCCACATAATCAACAATTCCCATTGATAACGGTCAGTCAGCAGTAGTACCTTGACTTCTGCCGAACAGCGTTGCGTTCGCGAAAAGTCATGTGTGTTTTACAATTACTTTAAAATCACTGGATTACTCTTTGCCGAGTTATACTGCAAGTAAGAGATTCGCAACAGTAAGTTACCTACCAAAAAGTGAGTCAGCGAATTGCGAGACAGTGGAATGAATGAATAACTTCAAATATTTATTGATCTGATCCCTTCGTCAATTACAGCGACGCGTTGTATAGGGAATGACAATAAAGGGTAGAACCATGGTTTTCGCTTTAAAGCTACAGGCAGGTGGGACTCGCGGAATCCTGAAACGCAGAGAAAAGTTTATTCATAATATTCCCACTTCGTGCAAGAATAGAGTTATAAACTGAAATCGTCTTGTTTGTTCGCTTCAATAGAAATAGCTACGAGAGCCACCAATAAATGCAATAGTTTTTTGTAGAAATGGCAACTTGAATTGTGTCGTACTATAAGAATATTCGTAAATGTTTCGGTGTCCGGTATATAGGCTAGTAATACCGATGTGGTGTAAATAAATAGTTTTTAGCACTTCCTTTAAAAGAAGCATGGCGATCTCGAAAACTTCACTATGTGGCACATATTTATTTGCGTCTGAAGCAAGGATGAAAATATTTTGGAGTAAAATTTCTGATTCCTTAATTTTCCAATACAAAACTAAGTGCAGGCCCTAATTACTATTTTGAATTATGATATATTTACAACAAAAAGCTTTCATTGAGTTGGTTGCACAGTTAGACGAGTTAGTCGAGTTGTAGCTTTAAACTGGCACAGCTCGGGGAACGTTCCCCGCATCCAGCAACCCTTTGTAACAGCAGAGCTTGTTCAGCTTTTAATTTCGCTGTTCAGTGTGACGAAAAAACAATACAAAGAAAAATACCCAGTGCACTGGAGCGTGCGCCTGGTTAGCAGCGCCCGGCGTCGGCCAGCTAGACCTTCGAGAACACTCTTCCCGGCATTCGTGGCGTGATCTGTCGCGTGCCGTTGTCCTCTCCAGTTCACGTGCGTTCTCGCCTGAAGAGGGGAGCACAGACGCCGATCATTGCTGCGGGTTCTAGCGCATGCTATTGTGGTCTCCTTCGGGAGAGATGTGAAAGCCTGCAGACAAAAGGGTCTGGGCCTGCCATTCATGGAGACTTTTCAGCGTTAAGTCAGGAAAACCACGTAAGGTGCAACCAACAGCCAGGTCTCCGACGAAGGGAGCGGAGCCGCCAGCGGTGCTGTTTCTCCAAGCTTGCACCAGCAGTGCATGCTGCCCCATTTTTTGTATATCTAGCGCTTAGTAAAGTGCTGAAATACTTGGTGGGTCACCAGGCTACTATCTATTGACGCTTATGAATCTCCACGCGTCCTTTCTGCAGTTCTCTGGGCAGTCGTGTGCAACGCTGGCATCAGAAACGATGGCCTCCTCGAGTGGATATCAATGGATTCTGTGAAGAAAGTGGTCGATGTCAACCTCCTGGGTACCTGTCGAGTTGCAAAGACATTTTTACCGCTGCTGCGAAAGGCAAAGGGCCGACTTGTCGTCGTTACAAGTGGCTTCGGTAAGCTTTGATTCAGTTTTCAGTTTATTGTTTCAGTTGAAATGGTACCGCGCATAAATACCTCTAGGAGGTCCCATAGTCATAGACTGGGTAGGGACTTCCTACCAACAATTACAAACGAAAAGTACACCTAATGCAGTTAACAGCAGTAACAATTCCAAAAAACACAAAGAACATGATTACACAATCAAGCCAATATTGTTAGTAAAAATCAAAACTATTATACAAAAATGTAATTAAATGTGGATATTCATCCACATACCACATATACAAGTACATCATAACAATTGTTATGCCAAAATGATCCGGTGAAACTGCCTCTTAAAATAATTAATCGAAGGACAGGATTTAATGGTTTGGGGGTATCAAATTCCAGAATGAATTCGCCAAAAAGTTCGCAGTTAAGTTAGCCGTAGTTCATTCCTAGATTTTGGTAAAGATAATTGTTTTGGTATGAGAATCGAGTGGCATCAAAATGCGGGTTTGATCTTTAGATATTAACGAAATAGGTAAATTTCCTTGACAAAATTTATAAGTTAGGACGCAAACAGAATATTTATTTAAATCACCAATTGGCAAAATATTAAATCGGCTGAGAATGTTAACGCATTACATGAAATAATGCTGTAAATGATTATTCTTAAAGCTTGGGTTTTTGTGTGCTGCAAAGGTGCCAAGTGAATTTGATATGTGTTGCCCCAAGAAGAAATGCAATATGAGATATGGCTGTGAAAGAATGCATAGTAAAGTGAGACTAATACGCGTTCGTTAAGATAGGGACGGACTCTAATTAGTATTCTCAGGCCATACGCCGTTTTACGGGTTAATAAAGATATGTGACTGGTGAATTTCAAATGCCTGTCGAGTTCAACGCCGAGAAATGTGGCATGGTCAGTAGCATGAAGCAAATTCGGCCCAAGGCATATGAAAGGCTTTCCGGAAAAGTTTTAAGCGGAGATGAAAAAATAACAAAATATGATTTAGTGCCAAACTTATTCAGCATATTATCACTGCCCCATTTAACAACTTTAGCGGCATCAGCATTGAGGTGAGTAATTGGGGAATCCAGACATGTGTTAGAAGAATAAATTGTCGTGTCATCAGCGTAAAAACTACGAGTAGAATGTTGCATTTGGTCTGGAAGGTCATTAATGTATACAAGAAATAAAATTTGTCGCAAAATTGAACCATGTGGTTCTCCAATTTCGGTTAGTCTAGTGCAGAAACGAGTATCAGAAATAGAGACCACGCGTGTTCGATCACGTAATTGCGTGTTAGGGAAAGCGCTGGCCAACATACACCTAACGCATTTATATTGCAAAAAGTATGTCGTGATTTAAAGAATCGAAGGCTTTAGTAAAAATAAGTCGACATTTTGCCATGGATACTGAAAAGGTATAAGAAAAACGTTGTTATGCTCTAAAAGGCTCCTACAGTGTTCGGTTTGAAAATTCATTTGGCTGCATTGTATATGTGTATACGCCTGCTACACGGGCGATTTCACGGCCTCTGAACCGAACCGAATGTCATCAAAGTCTAAGGGGGGTATTCTCAGCCCCTTCCTCCACTCGGTTGAAGAGAGGATTTCGCAATGCTTATGCATGGGGAAATAAATTTCCAGGGCCTCCTCCACCGGAAGCTCTAGTCGAGGAAGGGCGCAGAATACCACGGTAAATATCACCACTGAGGCGCCACACGGCGTTTTTCAGAGAAATTGTTTGAGGGGCCTTTGGAATAAAGGAGCACTCATGAAGTTCTCAAAAGCTATTGAAACGTGAACGTTTGCGCTCTCGGGCACAGTTTCTGCATGCTCTAACTAATGAGTGAGAATTGATAGGTAAACTTGGGATTTGAAAAGCTAGATTTTATTTTTTTTTGCACTTGTTTCAGCTTTCTAATACCTCGTTTACGTTTGCAAGATAACTTCGAGCTGCTGATAACACCGCCAAAAAAAACGAAAGAAAACGACCAATATAAGTCTTGTTGCTCATTGTATTTATTAATGGCTGTTTCGTAAATAAAGTCAGCTACTTTCAAATGTCGGATTATCTGTCGAGGCTGCTGTATGTTGGCGGCGGACGGTAAGTGCGAGCAGACAGCGGCCATAGTTGGGGTTCCTTTGCCCTCTTTCAAGCCCACCGCACTGAGGAAAAGAAATACGTTAAGTTTCCGTTTCTCCTGAGAGTTTAAATTGTTCAAACATGAGTCATGAACAGCACCTTGAGTTTGAAACCTAAGCGTTGATTTTTTAGTCAGACATTCTTTAATCTAAGCATCTTAACCACCTCATGACACATTTTTCTTACAATCAGAGCAATAAAAACACGAGCTCTTGAGAGCGCCTGCGTTGTATTGACTTCACACTGTTCAGTTCTCTCTCATACGCGCTAAGCGTTCTCGCTCGACCCGTTTCCAGCAAAGACGCTGAAAGGACACATTCAATGCTCTCAGTCGTAAATAGAAAGGAGAGCTATTTCACTCGCGAGCCAAAAGATACATTCCAAATTCAGTATGCTTGCATCTACAAAACAAGCTGTAGGGTGGTAATAAGCACATTATGTAATCAGGTATTTGTGTTTGGCTGTTTGCCTATCATTTAAATACTGCGGAAAATAAACCTGTTTTGTGAATTCTTGTATTTCCGTGTTAAACTAGCGCTTTTTTAAGAGTTTTCGGTCTCAGAATGCCGCTAAATTCAACACTAAAATTTGGAGACCTTTGTATTTACTACATTCGAACTTCGTTAATTCGAACTCAGAGAGGATAGAAAAATTGTTTGAATTATCCAGAGTTCGAACTAGCGGGGGTCACCTTTGATTTGATTTGAGGTACAGCGCACGCCACTTTTATTAGAAACATATGCACGATGAACTAGAAGATATTGCACGTTCATCGGAATTGACTTTCAATAATTACGTGCTCGAAAGTATAGCATACGCAATGGTTTTCTCGAGATGCGAACCCGAAGAAGCAGGCGTGCACTTAAGGGCTACGATCCATAGAGCGAAGGTAGCAACGCCTTCAATATGAGGCTGCCGAGGCAAGTGATGCATTGAAATTTGACCTTCGGCTAGGAATTTCACGAAATGTTTTCTGTTCGGACGGGCAATATTGTTCGAAGTAGCCGTGGCACGTATTTCAGGTTTGAATTAACGAAAGCTTTCCCCTACTCAAATACACATCCCTTTTCCGCGACCGATGGACCAAGTTCGAATTGTCCTTTGGTTGGAATTATGCGATTTCGAGTTAACGAGGTTCAATTGTATCAATAAATCTTAAATAATGACAAATGTTTGCAACAAAAATAAATACAGAAAGAGCATCCTGTCAATTTTAACAAAAAAATCCCCCAAAAGCGGAGACCTAATCGTAGGCGCGAATCAGCAGACATCCCATGAATATGAACACGATCCACAACAGAGAGCTTGCGGCTTTTCATGTGATTCATTGGAACGATAAATAAATTTAGCAACGGGAAAAGCTCAAACAACGTACACAAAAGGTATGGTTGTCGGGTTTGCTTCGTATGCTGTGCGGCTCGTCGACAGCTCTACCCTACCCTGCTTCAACTGCCGACGAGCCGCCCGCCCGCTGACCGTGAGGACATTCCACGGCGTTTCCCCGATAGATGTTACCGCCAGTGCTAGGCTATGCGCAAAGAGTTGTGTCGCGGGGCGTGATGAGGGGAACGTTACGGGGAAGGCATTGAGAGAACTGACAATCTGACAGTTGTAGCCGAGCTTTAAATGCGTGCTAGAGCCGGCGTGCTAGAGCCAACAACCGACGTAATCGGTTGTTGTTAGGTGTCCATCAAACATAACACAAAGCTTCTGTTTCTTCCATGAAAACAAAACACCGAATTAGGAAGAGCGAAACGAGGATACCAAATTATAAAATATTTGCTTTTGTACGCGTACGTCCCATTGGTAATTATAGTGTTTTGGGAAATCTGCAGCCAGTGTTTTTGAGAAACCGCAAATAGACCCTTGTAAGGAACTTGTAATAAACATCTGGATCCTCCGCGCCGATCAAGTTGCTTGTATGAACAATTCAAAAATAGTTTTACGAGATAGGGTTCAATTACTAATAGGGGATAAATGTTATCCAGTTTTGGCGAAAGCGTAAGCACAATCCCTTCGGATTATTTAGGTTGTGCACGATAAATGTACTTACCTATGCCATGTGCAGCATATTGCCACGGAACATCGCCATCCGCTTTATGGGCCGGCTAAAGTACGCGATCTTAAGTAGTCGCCATTAGCAAGAAAAATAGGTAGGTCACGCTGGTATATTAAGGAGATATTAAGAATCTGAAAACACTGCAACACAGACTTTTCATGGTCCTAAATTAGGAATAAACAATACAAGCAAGCATCAATGCGGACCTTATTCTGTACTTTAAGAATCGCAACCTTTCTAAAAGGGGTTTAAACTAAAGTGAGTACAGCGCCGGGACACGTTTTTGTAGAGGGTGCGGTCGCCCAAAGCCACTCCAGACAATGATCTTATAACTTCATATTCTAATTTTAGTGCCCCTATAAGTTCTTGTAAATGAGATACCGGACAGAAGTTAATCTATTAGTAGACAAGCACAATGTGTATTTTGACATTACGCAGTTTTTGACGGAAATAAAAACAGCAAACACGTCATGTGCAGTTACCCAGAAGAATAAACAGCAAAAACGTCCCTCTAAAAGAGCACAAAAATATGCAAATACACACAGCAGAGATTTGACCGAAACAAAACAGGATGTTTAGTTTTTACTGTTCCCAAATTAATAAGGTTACTGGCAATAGCGGCTTGTCAAGCTGCATTCCACAAATAAATTGCGGCGAACCTTACAAAAATGCTAATACGTGTCACCCTGTTTGAGCTTTGAATGCAGTAGCAACAGTGCCAAACTGCCGAATCACCCATTTAGGCGTTGTCAGCGCTAACGAATGCCGCGCTGATACCCCTGCATCGCTGCTGAATGCTGCGTCGTGCAGTGAGGCAGAGGCGCTCGTGTAAAAGCTCGTCTCAGCCGGGACCCAAGCCGCTCAGTGCACAATCAACGAAAACGTCGAACAATACATCTAGGCATATATGTGCTATCACGTCACAGCCAATAAATGGTTTCGGGCCTGTTTCGGTGCTACAAATGTCGGTAGAGGGTTTTTTTTTTTTGCACAGTGGTCTTTTTTTTTTGCTTTCTAGTTTACAAGACGGGCTACAGCTAGGAGTATTAAACCTCAAAAAACTGCCGCCGTTGCTGATGACATGTAATGTAGCTGCACATGGAAACGTTTAGCTGTGCAAACTGTTGAGCTGACAAAAAGGAATAAAAGTGCCCCCCAAACTGTCTAAAAATTGTCCAAGACACCTGGCTTAAAAAAAAATAATTCTTTATCTTTAATTAAAACCAGCTAAGCCCGAAGAAAAGTCTGGCTACTGTTTGCCGTAAAGCTTCTTTGATTACGTGGACGAAGGGTCAGATAGGCTATTTTAACGTAGACAGTGCGTCTCGGAGACAAAACCGGGCACACTTTGCCTAAATATAAATTGAAAATTTGAATAGCCAAGTATTCCTTTTGTGACAAAGTGGGGGATGCGCTGTTCTACTACGATTGACCTGTACACCATATAATAAAATTTTTTTTGTAGCCGCATTTAGTATTGATGGTTTGTGAAATTCCGGTAAGATCTATGCTTGCTCCAATTTAGCGTAATATATTTTGGTTTTTCACTCAAAAAAGAATGAACCATCGTGTGCCGGTTTTGTTTTGAATATGTAAGACTGGATTGAGGTCGGGACGTTTCTGTTGTTTCAGCCTATGTCACTATGCCCATGGGGACACCGTACTCTTTCACGAAGCACGCGCTTGTGTCCATGCTGGACGGGCTTCGACGGGAGTGCCGAGGCAAGAACGTGGACATCATCTCGGTTATCCCGCAGGCCTACAAGTAAGTCTTAACGCTAACATAACTTTGGAATGAAGTGACCACTAAAAACAAGGATTTCTAAAACTTCATCCAGGTTCCGCTTGCCTGCGGCCCCGTCCGCTTCGGCGTGCTCTCAAAATATCCACCCGTCACCAGTTACTTGTTTATTAAAAACATTAAAGGAAGCGCTAAAAGCACGACAGCACAATTAAAACGCGCTGAATGTTTCTTTGTTGTGCTCCCGCCGTTTTCGCGTTGGTTGTAATTGTGCAGTTCACACAGCGTCGGGAACCCAGAAGGGATATTTTAAATCCCCTTGCTAATTATTGTTCGGACAGGCCACACCGCTTCTGCAGTAGAAAATGTTCGTCATCGCCAATGGGTATTGCGGCTGTTACTATACACAACTATTTTAAATAATCACCCCATACTTTTAAAGTGATCTGCATGCACCCATTCGGCATTTAGTTATGTTGCACGAGCGGAAGCTTCGGCGAGTTTGTACTACGTTACGTCTGTTGTTTGGACTTATTTTTTAGTACCAGTTTCTTCAACTTGTATCCACGTTTCGCCGAAATCTAGGTTTTCACAAATAATTTATTTGCGGTGTAGATTGACGTAATGGTCTTCCGCTTTGCCAGTTTTCATTACTTTATGAAGTACCCACATTTTTTATACATCCTAGCAGCTTGTAAGGGCGGCAACTAAAGGAATAAGTAAGGTATGGAAATACTCTAACAGCATTGTGTTTAACCAGAATATTTTTTTACCTTGACGCACTTCGATGGCCATACAAAAATCCTTTTTGTGCTACATTCACCGTATATGCTTTCCAAGTTGTATTTTTTTTTCAAAAAGTACGCACTTGCGTGGGCGCAGACAGAGTATTTAAATGTAAATAGACCGTCTAGTGTTACTTGTGGACAATGTATATACTATTACAGGATTTTGGCCACTGTAAACTGCTATCAAGACTAGTGTTTGTAGTCGCGAAATCTACACCTTGTTTTTACGCAGCTAAAGCGCCTATATGTGCGGGATCAAAAACACGTTAAAAACCGACCGGGACTCGAACCCGTGGTTCTAAAGCTTAACTAGTCAGTAACTGTGGCAGCCTAGTTCATGTGTCGCGCACGAGTTCAGTGACAGACTAGTTGGTACACTTGTCATTCAATGAAGAAAATGATGGTAATGATGCGTTAAAAGCACGTAATTAATAAAAGGAAAGCTCTGTCTTGCTCTGTTTTGTTTGAGTGCTCTTGTACTTCATTTTCCGCTGTTTTCATTCAAAGTAACCTGCGGTCTGTTTGCGGATGCAGGAAATGCCATACTCTGATATGGTAAGAAAGATTCATTTCTTTGACCTCGTCTGTTTTTCCGCTTTGCCAACATTCTTGCAGAACCAACATTACGGCCGAGTTGAGTTCTGCAAGGTTTACCGTGGAAGATCTGAGAAAGAAGAACCCTGAAGTGGCCGAAGACTTCACGCAAGATGAGATAGACGACTGGTTTCGCACTTCGAAAGAATACTTCGATGTACTCAACAGGGACAACATCCAGGAAGTCGTGGACGTCATGCTCGCAGCTGTGCGTGAAACATACCCCAAGACGGGGTATCCCACGCCCGTCAGTGCCAGTACAGCTGTTTTGTTTCCCCTTGTGTACCTTCCCGATGAAGTGTCGGACGCTATCATCGCTTTGGGTAGAAAAGACTTTCGCAACATTTTGCCAACTTGGTGCAAGAGTAAAACCGCGTAGCTTCATTCTTACATCAAGATACCGCTGTGAACTGTGAGTTTTAAAAGTTTGCGAAACAAAAGGTTACGTAATAAAATCGTGGTAACACCATGGCATGTTTTACAAGAAACCCTTCAATGCACATGGGGATGTGGCACGGTATACGTGCTCGGCGACTAATTCTGTAGCGGCAAATCTGCTCATCCTATAGTTCCACGAACAGAACGCAGAGCTTGTTGGATGGCTGTGCTGCAACTCCCTTACGATCGACTTTCGATCAGACACCAAGTGGCCTACCTTGAATGCCGAACGTGTTTTTAACTGTGACCAAAGCAGTGCTGCATGCCCCGACTGGTTCTTCATTCTGGTCATGGCTTAATAAAGATCCCTGCTGCATCCACACGACGAAGTCACTCTACTTTGGCCACGGAGTGTTAGTGGTGGTCGCGTGGCAGCTATGACGAACAAGATGCAACCCATGTCCGGTAGCTTTCCTCCTTAGGATTGTCCAATTTGTGATGAAATCCGTCCTGCTGCTACTTTACAATACTGCCGCACAAAGAAGCGGGCACGAAAAAGTGAGATTCTACGTACGTAGAGACCTGCTACGTCCGCGTTGCGCGGCCGTCCGGGTGGAACTACAGCAGCAAAAACGCGTTTCCAGTACTTGCCGAGACAAGCAGACGACGGTGTGGCAGCGATCGTAGGTTATTAAATTGCTTTTACTGAGTGATGATGGAGCTTCCAGTCGATCTCTTATCTACCAAATGCTAAAAATCTGAGGCTCAGGAGATAGAGTTGGGGGACTTTGGTTGCGTTGTACTAGGTGCCCCTTTTTTTCGGCGCACTCATACCTAGCCGTTTGCTAATTCCAAGGACACCATGGCATAACAAAAATACTTCAGGTGAATCTTGAACTGGGGATAAAACGCAATGCGGAAGCACTTAAATGTGACAGCTGAGCGTTTGGTACAGGAAGGCTTCCTTCAATTAGGGTTCCCTTGCTCCCTTTGGAGCATTTTAGTATGAGTAGCTCCTTCGTAAAATACATAAATACACTGTTTGTAGCTTGTACGTCACACTGAACTAACTGTTTACAATTTATGAAGACATTCCTAAACAAATCGATGTACTGATTGCAGCTTGCCTTTTCCAATTTGGTCGCGTTTCTCCTCACCGCATTTCGGGCGACACGGAAGCTTTTACCGATGCTAAAGTATTCAGTTCAAAGCACTTTTCAAGATCGCAGTACAAAATGTTTGGTTCTAAAGCTAGAAAACGTTCCTGTCATTGGGCGGCAGTTGTTAACAAAAAACTTTACTTCGTAACTGTCGTCTTTGAATTGCGCAGACTTAAAAAGGACAGCCGCAGTTTGCCTACATTTTTGGATAAAAAACCAGCGCGAACTCAGACGAAGACGAAGGAAGTGTACTACAATGACAGCCGCTGGTCCACAAGTGTACCACAAGGACAGCGGCTGTCCTTGTGGTACACTTCCTTCATCTTCGTCTGAGTTCGCGCTGGTTTTATCCAAGAATGTCTTTTAAACTAGCCCAGCTTGCAATGCTCCTGCCTACATTTTATTGATCGATTGTAGGGTTTAACGCACCGACGCAACGCAGGCGCTGAGGCACGCCGTAGTGGAGGGCTCCGGATTAATTTGACAACCTGGGGACCTTTAACGTGCACCGAAATCTCGAACACTGTGTTTTAAGTGCGAATGCACTTTATAAGCGACCCCGAACCTTCCGCCGTCCGCATAGCAACAGCTGCGCTTTTCGTCTTCCTTAGCAACGGGGGAAGATGGGCGCGCGCTGCCTGGCCGCTGACATGGCACATACCCACGCGGGAGATTGGCCAGGAATAAGTGCGAATGCACTTCTTAAGCGAGCCTGAATCGTGGCGCTCGCATAGCGCCTCCTCTCCCCCATCGCCTACTCTCCTAAAGCCCCTTTACTACTCTCCAGCTCGCAACACCCTCTCTCGGCGCGCCAGCCAGGCCACTACACTATATAAAAAAATAACAGCATCCGGCGCGAGGTTTCGATCTGCGGACTTTGCGGCCGCAGCGCGACGCTCTACCGACTAAGCCACGGACACGACGTTGATATCAGTGTTAGTAACGCGCCTTATATCTTTAACGCATTCAAACTACGTCGTCAGCGGCGTTCGTTGGCGACTCAGCGGCGTTATAGCGGCTTGATAACTGCGTGGTGTACACGTGATACTACAAACCCGCTAGTTCTGCATTCTCTCACGTGACTGCGCCTCCTCTCCCTTCACTCCGGTCGGCGCTTCGCAGCTGCGGTGCGCTGCGGTGCGGTGCGCTCCTTCTCTCGAACATACACGTTAATTCACCAAGATTTCCGCAAAGGGACAAACGAGGCGTGTTAAGCCGAACGTGATCACGAGGGGTGTTAATGTAACTAACGGGCAAAATGCCGCCAAACTTCAACAAACTCCCCCTCATAGCATCACCCCGTGCTTCGCACTTCCTCATACTCCCCTTCGGGGAAATGCGGGGGAATTTTTTTGCTTTTAGCCTCCACAAGAAAAGCGGTCGCCGCACCCGGTAATCGTACCCGCGCCCTCCTGCTCAGCAGCACAACACCTTAGCCACTGAGCCACCGCGGCGGGTGCCTACATTTTGCTGCAAAGGGATTATTAGTCTAGTTTAGCTGATCTGACCGGGTGACACCTGATTCATGAAGCCCCTTTCGAGAAGCCTGCTTGCATGTCCCAGCTTACAACTAGAGGCCGAATAAAATAGCATGTTTCAGGCGCCAAGAACAGGCAATCGACACAACGTTCTAAGCTTCCCGCGTAGAAATTATAGGCACCATATATTTTTGCATAAATGCAAAACGATTTCAAAATAAGACGTGCACGTCCTATCTACGGCAGCCAAAGCGAAATTGCTTTTGTTTTAAATGCAGAGCATTTCAGTAACTCACGATGTCACCCGCGTTGACGTCCGTAGTCGTAGTCCGCATCCCTCCCCCTACACTATATAAAAAAAATACTATCCGGCGCCTGGTTTCGATCCCTCGACCCTGCGGGCGGAACGCATTGTACATGGTGCTCTATCCACTGCGCCACAAAGCCGACACAGAATGGGAGGCTACGAACGCGCCTTATATCCTTCACTAATTCAAAAAACGCCAAGAAGCTGCTGATACAACGCATTCACTACCACCAACTCCCCAAACACTAAACGTTAACGCAATACACCCACCCCCTATTTGACGCATTTACTCGAATCCCCCTCGCGGGGAGATGAGACCAATTGTTTTATGCTACCAAGGTGCGAACAGTTGAACACCGCCGTTAAATTGTCCCATAACACTGCTTAACCAATGGCGATTCATTGGCTCAGTTCAACAAGCCAAGTGCGAAAATTAATGTTCAATGTCCACTGTCGCCTGCTCGACCGTCGAATATAGTGAAACAAGCATGAACAACCACGCACTTCTCCGTCTATCGACGACGATAGTTGAACGCGAAGCTTTCTTGTGATGGATTATTTGGTTGGTCAATCCCACACTGCCAGTTCGTCAAATCAGGAGGTAAGCGCCACTTTTCTAGAATACCCAGAGCAGCATCTCCCCTATCAGAAAATTACTCAATTTTACCGGACCACTTGACAAATATTCCCGTGTTCTCACCCATCCCTCAGCAAAACTCGGGAAATAACACTTCGACAATTACAAGCAGGCACGGACGTTCAACCGGTTCGAATGAATTTATTGTTTCCCACAGAGTACACCGCTCTTTGCAAATTTTGTCCACAACTACGTACCCTCCATCACATAATTGTGGAATGCGCTCACAACCAAGCCCTACCACCCGTTCCTTTCCTGAGCTGTGGGAGACACTGTTGACCAGCTGTCAACCGGAGGACCAGACTCCCCTGGTGACACGGCAAGGGCAACACATGGATTCCCGGACTAGGGTTCCACTCCCATATTTAGGCTCATTAAAAATGATCTCTCTCTCTCCCTCTCTCTCTCTATCTCTCTCTCCCTCTCTCTCTCTCAGGTGTGGACCCCGTAGGCCTAACTTTCGGGGTATACGGCGCCAATTGGTGCCGGCTGCTTGGAGTTCACTTCGACCATGTGGAAATTGAGCTAGAAACTTCATTGGGGATGTTTTTAGGTTTTGGGCGGGTTTGGGAGGGTGAGGAACCGTAACACCACGCCGGTTTGTACAATGGGGTACAAGGAAGTGCTAAGTACTTCGGTACTGCTGGGCAACAACCAGTAACACTGGTTCAAGGACCTCCTGAACCGAAGATCTCGTGCTGGGAAGTTACCCGACTTTGTCAGGAAATGCCCCGGTAGAAGGGGTCGTAGCATGTAGACCGCAGCGATGGCTCAGAGGTACAGCACTCGCCTCGTATGCGAGAGGTACCGGGTTCGAATCCGTGCTACCGCCGGGAACCCACCAACCCACCGGTTTCTTTAATGGGTACAGGCGTCCCTGGTTGAGTGCGGACCCTTGAAAGGGGAATTCACGCCTAGAAAGCTGCCTTTACCCTTGCAAGGGGCCCCAGACCCTTGTCCACCTGGCGGGGCCACCCGGCCTTCTACAACACCGCATTGCCGGGCGGTGAAAGAGTCTGACGGACTGCCCTCCCACAGGCGGTTGCGAGTTGGGCGTCCAGCGTGGCTGTGGAAGTCACCATGCGCATCGTGGGCCTTGGTGGCACCGGGAATCTACGAATAAAATAGGTACAAGCGACTGCTCGGCCCTTGTGCGGGACTACAACGCTGGGAAGTTCATCCGGCTTGAACGGGAAATCAGCCCCTATGGAAAGGGGCGGCTGCAATAAAGCAGGAACTTTTTTTGTAAATGAACCGACGGGTGGCGGTCCACATACTCGATGTTGAACCCACTAAATCACTCAGGGCTTTCTAAAACAAAGATACTGGACGAAATCAGTGACCATAATGCCGTACATTGCTCATTGCCGCTACCACGTGGCGAGAAATCTTAAGTAAAGAAACATAATCTTTAGCTACAGCCAAACCGACAATGACAAACTAAATGGTTTCTTGCCGAGCTTCCCTGAAGACGTTTAGCTCGACTTTGCCAATTGTTCAGTGCAGCCTAATTGGTGTTTACTTAAACTAGCAATAAGCGAAAAGCGTAAATGATCCTTGGTTTACTCGAGAAGTAAACACTAACTTGAACAAGAAAAAAGAGCATACCAGAAAACGACGAAAACGAGCGACCCCATGACTTGCCTAAATACAAGAGTACATCCAGAATGGGTGCAGATGTAATTCAAAAGGCCATAAATGAGTTCTAAAATTGCACGCTCCCTAACCATTTACAAATGGACCTTAAAAATTTTGAAATGTTGTTAATTTAAAGAATAACACTTCCCCACCCTTCACAAGTGATGATGGCAAAACCTTGCCTGTTGCCGAATGCGCTGAAACACTGAACACCTACTTCTTTCAAGTTTTCACGGTTGAGCAAACATTTGATAGCTCTCTCGATTCGCAGTCACTTAGCGAATCCACACCGCTTTTCCGCTATGGTAATCAGTACGCATGGCCTATTCTGCCTATTTGATGAATTGGCTCTGAAGACTAGCCCCGGACCAGGCGGAATTAGTGCAAAACTTCAAAAACTATCAAGCCGCTTTTCGTCAAATTTAATTTCTTTGATTTTTCAACAATAGCTTCATTCAGGATTCATAGCGGAAGATTGAAAATCAGCGCATGTGCCCTCAATTTTTAAATCAGGTGACAATACCACCCCCAAACACTACAGGCCCACTTCAACAACATCAGACTGTTGTGAATTACTCGAACACATATTATTCACGAATATAATCACCCACCTTAGCCTGAACAACCTTCTCTTAAAGAACCAACATGGCTTTCGAAAAGATCTATATTGTCAAACAGAGCTCTTCGCATCGGCAACTGACCTTCATTCCTCTCTAAACATGTCCCGTCCTGTCTGTGGAATTTTCATTGACTTCTCAGAAGCCTTTGACCACGTGCAACATAAATGTCTGTTACTAACCCCTCGCTAACTCCAACTCGACCAAAACACAACACGCTGGATAGAATAATTTTTAACCAACACTTTCCAGACAGTCAAATTAAACAATTATATTGCTAACCAAGCGCCTGTTTCATCTGGGGTATCTTTACGGTCAGCCTTAGGTTCTCTTTTATTGCTGATTTACATCAATGACACAGCGTGTAGCCTCAAACCTGAAATCACCGATTTCCTTGTTTGCGGACGACTGTTCAGTATATAGAGAGATAACTAACCCAGCCGACACAATTATCTCGTGATCTGATCTTATTAGGCTAGAGGAATTGTGTAGCCGGTGACAAATGGAAATAATATAGGAAAGATCAAACACATAATGTTTAGTTCTGTTCCCCAGCCCATCCCTTCTACATATAAAATAAATGGTTCTCCAATAGGTTCAGTGCAATCGTTCAAATATTTAGGTGTGTTTTTACGGCGAATTTAGGGTGGATGTACCACAAAGCACACATAACTACTAAATCTCTTAAAAAACTGCTCCCTCTAAAGAGACGTCTACATTAGCCACCAAGAAAACCAGGTTCGACGCATATAATTGCCTTATCCGGCCCTCACTAGAATCGCTTATATTATATGGCATCCTCGCGGCGCAAACTCGACTAACCTCTTGGAATCCGTCCAGAACAAGGCAATCCGGTTTATCGCGTCCGCGTACTCGCTCTACCAAAGCGTGCATTCTTTAAAGGATTCACTTAATCTGCCCTCGCTTGCCACGCGCCGCAATTTGGCTCAACATCTTTTTTTAATTCACTGCACCACATTAGCACACCGTTCTTCCATCTTCATATCATTCTCCCGTCTCATAACTTCACCCTGGCAGACCACACTTTCAAAGATAGATCAATTTTCGCTAAAACAGAAATATATAAAAACTCTCCTTTAGTTCTTACAATCGTAGAATTTAACCCCTTGCCTGCTCATATCGTAGAACTGTCCAATTCATTCCTGTCAACATGCGCCTAAAACATTTCTTGAATTTCTTTGATGTCGTATGCACCTCTCTTTCGTTTTTTTCTTCTTTTCTGTATATATGTTTTCTTCCTCCAGTTGAGTGTACTGTTGCGGTTTCTGGTTTTGGTTTTTCCGTGTCTTTCGTGTGAACCCGTTTTCCATTAAACGTAATGTATTGTTGTTTGGCGTTGTTTCGTGATTGTACGTTCAGTTTCTCGATGGTATAATCGTGTACAGCTTCCCTGCCTTAATTGTTATGTTCTGATAAAAAATGTACTGTACCTTCGATCATAACACCACACTATCACCACCCCTATGTAATGCCCATTCGGGACTTGAGGGTATGCAAATAAATAAATAAATAAATAAATAAATAAATAAATAAATAAATAAATAAAAAAATAAATATACTGTTATTGCAGTGTTTTTAATTAAAATAGATGGCTCCATGATTCATGTGATAACAAATACAAATTACGTCTTCAAAACGGTTTGCTGACGGGCTAGTTTGTACATTGTAATACGAAAAAAAAACACCGCAAAACACAGAACGAAGAAAGGAACCACAAACCGTCCCTGGTGGATTGTGGTTCCTTTCTTCGTCCTGTCTTTTGCACTGTTTTTTCTTCGTACGCCTTAAAAAATGTTTCATACTCAAAATACAAAAAGCGTTTGCGGGGACGAATTGGCGCTAGCGGAAATAGGTCTGCTAGCTTTGAGAAGTTCTAAGCTGCTCAGACTCCTGATTAGAGAACGCCAAGCAGCTTCACTATGAACATCAGCTATCGCGACGCTTGGTCATTCAAGCTGCGCTTATTTAAAAAAAAACTCATTCCATGGTTCATAGGGCTACTGTTCGGCCATAGATAATGAGTTGTGGGGCCTGTATAATCCTCAAACGCCTTGAAATGCCGACCAAGTAAGGCTCTGTCGCTGAACACACAGCCAAATACCGTGTCAAATTTCGTCTTCCGCTGCGACTAGTTCCTCATAAAGAGCTCACAGCCTTTAGTTGGCGGCAAGCGTTTGCGACTCGAGATGTTGTATTTCTTTCGCATCACAGAACCGCGGACAGACCTTCAGAATGATTTTTGCCTCTCCCATTGCTTAGGGCTGCATGGCAAGGGATAATGTGCGTGGCACAGGCGATCTCACATCACTAGGCTGAAATTATACAGTTTCCCAAAAAACCACATGATTAACGGGTGTTTGCAGAATGTGGGCGCCGTTGGGACTGTTGGATATGAGAGTCCCAAGAGGTTCCTAGCACGCACTGCGGCCGCCGTATCAGCTCCTTTTTAGGCCTTCAGCAGTTTTTCGTAGTTGCGCGTGGAGCTGTGGTGGGTACATAGCTTTCTGTGAGGCAGTGACCCATGGCCATGTTAACCGTCGCGGTTTGTAAGGTGGTTTTCAGCTAATCCCCTGCTTAGTTCATGCTCCAGAAATTAATCGAACTGTCAGGCTCTGCGCATTAAAACGATAGTTCTTACTTATAAGCGGTCGACTCGTTTTACTGCGAAAGCCATATGTTTCAAAGATGCGTATTGTATGGCGCATAAAAACGGTGCTACGAAAAAAGGTGAAGCCATGGTCGAAGCGAGACTGATGCGGGGATTGCGGGCATGGAAAGAGAAGACAGAAAAGAAAAGGTTTATTGATGATTTTATTGTAGGGTTTAACGCACCGACGCAACGCACTCGATGAGATGCGCCGTAGTGGAGGGCTCCGGATTCAATTTAACCGCCTGGGGATCTTTATTGGACGCCTAAATCTCGTACACACCTGCGTTTTTGCTTTTTGCCTCCATCAGGAAAGCGGCCGCCGCGGGCGAGAATCGAACCCGTGACCTTGTTCTCAGCAGCACAGCTCCTTAGCCACTGAGCAACCGCGACGGGTAGGAAAAGGTTTATTGGACGCAGAAAAGTTATGTTGTGATTCCTCTAGAAGTGGGGCTCTTCTTCCAGGGACACAGGCTCTTCTCCCGCTCTCCGGCTTCCAAAGATCAAAGCAGTCTAAATCCCAGAGTTCCAAAGCTTAAGCAGTCCAGAGCTAGTTCCCTTTGAACGAGCGTGTGCGCGAACAGAAGCGTGGAAAGCGAGTCTGAGAAGTTCTCTGATGAAGGGCTACGCAGCACTTGCGGGGACAAAAACACCAGCGTCAAAGTGGGAGAAGTGGCGGCCGCATGTACAATAGAATTCGCTTTGAAAGGGGAAGGTACCCACGGACGCAAACAAAAGTCTCCTGGCTATGCGGAGTAAGCGAGGCGAGATTCAGAGGCTGCGGTCCTGGAGGCTGCTCAAGGGAGGAGGATTGCGACCGCAAAGTATACTCTTCAGCGTCGCTCTGAAGCCTGCAAAGGCTGGTAGGCCCTGCATTCGAATATGTAAGACAAAGCGAAATGGCCTTATTAATCTAATCCCCTCCACGTTATGTTCTAAATACGTAAACCAAACATACATGCTTCTGGGGCGTTGGGCGGTGAATAGAAAATTCCTCAGCTACCGGAACATTGGCTTCGATGCGTGCGGTAATTTTTGTTCAACGCTCAGCGCCATGAATAGGAATATTATTTGCAGATGTGGTGGTAAAGGCTCCTTGAGGTGGGATGCGTTCACTTGCTGGTGTGACTGCCTTTCATAAGAAAAGCCGAGGGAATCCTTTTTTTCCACGATCTGCAGGGAAGCTTCGCGATCCAGATGGCCGAAATCGCTGGCCTGCAGCACCATTGAAATTCGGTCTTGTGCAGCCCGCTCTTCCACGAAACAGATGGCTGCCGGGCTGTCTGTGTGCAATATTGCAGAAATCAGAGCTATGAAAATTCGTCTGCGGCATTGAAAGAAATCTAGAGCGAAGATGGACCGATGGCGGAGCTTCCCGCAACCAACTGAAGAGAAATGTTTTGTCGTGGCAAGTGCATAGGGCACCTAATTGTACTTTTGTGTAACTGTTGGTTTCACATCGATACTTCAATGTTAGTGTATTTTCTTGCCTTTAACGGAGCTCTCTTGATACTCCCAAGGGTTGTTTGTGTA
This sequence comes from Haemaphysalis longicornis, assembly GCA_013339765.2. Taxonomy (NCBI): domain Eukaryota; kingdom Metazoa; phylum Arthropoda; class Arachnida; order Ixodida; family Ixodidae; genus Haemaphysalis; species Haemaphysalis longicornis. Next base: position 74,803,204 of record CM023455.1, on the reverse strand, counting down.
TTGGTGCACTGCTTGCCTTACACGCATTGTTTATTTTGTGTATGCCTCTTTACTTAATCTTTGGGTTGGAAGATGTAAGGTATGCCTAAAAATAAAATATCCTCAACGCATGTGCTTTCTCCCAAAGCAAAAAAAAATTAATTTAAAATATAAACAAACATTATTAGGTCGAGCCCTGGTCTAACTTGTGTAGTTCGCCACTATAATGTTACAAAGCCTGCATGCCGGGCATACATTTAAGTAAAGAACCATAACAAAATTGAAGGGCAAGAACGCAACCTACAATTAAAGCATTGCTTGTTGCACCGGTTAGTTTATATGAGGATCTTCGGGTAGCCTTTATTCATGGTATTATCGGCGAAATAGAAAGGGTAATGGATGGTAATGGATGGTATGCTCGATGGTAATAATGGCGAAAAAGGAGGCCGAAGAAGAAATACGTACAAAAACACGGTGCCCAACCTAAAATTCATATTCATGGAGAAAGTGTCGCGGCTTATACGAAATAACAGAAAACCATGTGACGTCACTGTACCTCGAATTCTCAAAGACCGCTATTCCTAATTCCAAAAGAGACATGGACGGAGCACTGGTGCACTTGTACCCCGTCGTATTTGGCTCCGAAGTCATAAGGTCAGATTCTTTTGTTGGCAGCGCACTGTATTTTTAAGGTTGATTGCGGTAACCGAACACTACATGGACATAAAACAGACTACACCGTTTAAAGGGACACTGAAGTGAATTGTAAACCTTGCGGGATTACGATCTCAAATTGTAGTCCGGAATCCCTGGGCCCTGTTTCCGACCACTCTGAGCGCGTTTACGCAAATTTGTTTAGTATAAAAATCAATTCGAAAAATGCTGTCCTCCTCTCTGCACCTTCGCCCATTTTCTGTGGCGTTTTCCTGTGACGTCGGGAGGAGATGAGCTGGCAATTGGCTGCTGCACGGCTCGCCGACCTTCCGACAGAGTCAGTCGGCCCAGCGTTTCGTCCGCCGGCCGCCGACGGGTCGTCGCAATTCGTTCGCTCAGTTGAAACGAAGCCAGGACACGTTTGTGAATGGAAGAATGTGCCTTTCTTTACTTTGGTAGTTTGCACACTGTATCCAGCTCCAAGTCAAGTTCGCTTCACACAAGCGCTGAACAAGCGCACATATCACTCTTAGGCCAAAAGGACTAAAAGTTCGTCCTTTCGGGGAATAACGGCCTCTGCCACAATCATTAGTCCCCTCTGGGGACTAACTGCGAGGGGAGGAACGGTTAGTCCCCCACCCGGACGGTCCGTTCCGATACTCCTCAAGGACGAACTGCGTAGAGCCGCAGAAAAAAGAAAAAACGTTGGCACCAGCAGGGAACGAACCACCGACGCCAGGAAATACACGCAAGAAACCCGACGCGCTACCGCTGGACCACGCGGCCGGGTGCAGTCCGTGGGAGATAATATTACAAGTGTAGAGCGTGTAGTTATGTGCATAACGCGACAGATCCATTGCATCTCGTGTCCGAATTTCTATCACGTGCAAGCGAACTTGACCCGGGATTTGCGCTTTGCGTTGAGCGCCTTTGCTAACTTTCCGGGACTGTATGCTCAGTTTTATATTTTTTAAGTACAGCCTAACATACAGTAGTTTTTTTTGCTAAATAATCAATCTACTCGTCGTCGCCTAGTTTGAGAGTAGGTAGCTTGAAAACCGCATGGAGCGTTTTCTGCTCGCCGGAAAACGCGCCGGCGCACGCCACAGGCGCGCTGCCGCTGCCGCCGGAGCCACCGCACGCTGCGCGCGGCGCGGGCAGGCGGCGGAAACATGGCTGGCGGCTTCGGCCGCGAAGTGGCGTCGGGAGCTCGAGCGACCGCTTCTGAGCGTCACTCTAATATGCCGCTCAAGACACTGCACGAAGTTGCTTGAGCGGTAAAGGAGCTTATAATGTGGGTGAAAACAGTGCTATAAAACATCATCCGCGTCGCTACTGAATGCGCCCAAGCGATATCTGCTGCCGGGGTGGCTAAGCCTGAAGATCCCCGGCGGAGCCTGCCAGCTCTCGCGAGTGCTTTGAAAAACCGCCGCCATGAGGCGCGCGCCTCCCCATTGGCGCAAGTCGCCAGGCTCCTCCACTGCTGCGCGCGACGCGCGTCAAAATCTAGCCAAGGCAGATGCTGCCGCGAGCGCGGTAATCTCACTCGTGTGCCTAGTTGAGATAGTAGCTGGGCATCGGACGACCAGCGCACAAATTAGCGAAATAATGTATTCTTAGTTCCATGCATGGTTAAGGCTCTAAACGTATGTGAAAGGTGTCGTCTGTGTGAGTGTCAGAATAAGGAAACATGCCATATTTCCCTGCATCGGCGAAAGCGAATTCGGTGTTGCTTAGCCTGAATTCTTCAAATTCGCGTTGCTAGACGACTGCGACTGGTAAATGCAAGCGGGTTTTACAGCAGTTGCAGCATTGTCATAGCTTTGGTGGCCAAGGCAATTTTGTACCGAGTGTAAAAGATAACTTCGAGACGCTTACCTGTAGCGAGCATTTTTGTTTTGCAGTTGGCATCAGCAACATGCGTTTTTTCTCGTCTGTTAAACATATACATATTCATTACGCTCAAGAATCCATTTTTGCTATTGTCACTAATTTTTGCGTTACTGTTAAGGCGCTTGAAAGCTTTCATTGGACGTTATTACCTCGCACGAATCGTACGCAACTCAGCGTATCAACATAACCTCGCCGAGAAGCGTCTGGCCATCGCGCTCGCCGCTTCTTGCCATTACCGGGCGCTCTATTAACCCTAGGCGATTTTCTTATAATTAACATCGATATTTTCTCCCGTGGCGATCATCTAAAGGACCCACTGACTGCAATGACTTGTGTTTCAGAAATCTAAAACTGTTCACAGGCATATGCGCGAAAGGACAACGATGACGCCATTAGGGGATTAACGATGCAGCAAAGAGACTAACTGCATGCGTTTCGTCTTCCCGTTACTCCTTAGCGATCCGCGGGGACGAAAAGTTAGTCCGCATTTGTGCACACGGCACATACTCTGCCGCAGATAGTCCCCTTGAAGATGAACGGTTGGCCCCTGAAGACTAACGGCTGTATTTTAGTCCCTATTTTAGTCCTTTTTGCCTAAGGAGTGTATACGACGCTTCGCTGACTGGTACGCCGGTAGGAAAATCTAAGGCCACTTGAAGGCGGGAGAAGAGTCAGCGAAGTCAATATAGGTACTAAGGAAATAAAATCAACTGATGCATTTACCGTACAGCATAAAACTAGGGCGCAGGAAGCACTTTTTTGCGCCTTGCGAACAAGCACAGCAGTCAGAAGCACGACCACGCATCTGCGAACGCTTTTCCGTCTAAGAAATGCAATTGCTAGACGTGAGATATTGTGGAAACTTGGAGGACGCTTACCGCACGAACGCAATAGAACAAATAGTCACCTAAGCTTATTGAAATGCTAAAACTAAATAAAAGTGTAAACTGGTTATACATTATATACCTTATATTTCCGAGGTTAGCAGCGCTCGACTCTACTTCCGGCCACCGCCGTGAACGGACGTCTGATGTCGGGCTCTGATAGAGCGGCTTCAGCGGGCCAGGCGGCCCGCGGTAACAGGATTGAAGATAAGGAAGATTACACTGTCCTACTGCCAACTCTGCAACCGGGTCAGTCATAATAATACTGTCTTTTTTCATTGTGATGTCAAGGGGCGGCCGTACCGCCTTGAGGACTTACGAGACGCGCTACAGCAACCGAATGTTTTCGGCAGCGTTGTGGCGCTTGGTCCCTGCCAGATGAAACATGTATGGGCGGCGACGTTTTAACGACGCCGAGCTATGAGAAGATTGTCGCCGCTCAGGAGATAAAGGTGAAAGGAAGGAAATGCCTCGTGATTGACCCGTGCAATCGGGACATTCGTGTGGAGTTGCATTGGGCACTGCACAATGTGCCAGACGGAGAAATCAAGAAAGCGTTCCAGCCCTACGGCCGGGTGACCGAGCTCCCAAGGGAGAAGTGGCGCGTGCAGGATTGCGACGCACAGTGCACCATGACAGGCGTCGTAACGCTGCAACTAAAGGCGGGCGTAGCACCCGAAGACATCCCGCAGCAGATGCACATTGTAGAAGGCCGAGCCCTGGTCGCGCTCCCAGGTAGGGCCGCCGCAGTGTCTACGCTGTGAGCAGATCGGGCACATCAGGTGAGACTGCCGGCGGCCCGCGATTTGTAGCGTCATGCCGCGGGGCTTCGACACCAAGCGACACACTGCAGTCAAGACCGTACCACGTTCGCCGCAACGACCGCCGTCAGCTCAGAGAAATCTGAGCTGACGATGGACGAGGCGGAAGGAGAGGAAATCAACAAAGCAGCAGGCGACGGCGGGAAAGGGCGAACGCGGCCAGCCGACGCAAGACAACGAGAATCTTCCGAAGGAAATCGGCAGCGAGACGCAGTTAAGGGTGCCGGGCCAGTCTGAAGTCATCGTGAGTGGTAGTGAGAACGTGGGCTGCGTTGAACGGGCCGCGGCGTCTCCTAGCGAGGACGACGACTCCAATCCCTGACATAATGGAGGTGGAAGCCAGCGGTGAGGCCTCTGCGGCAGCCAAGCTGTCGCGAGAAGAAAACGGCCCCGAGGAGCACGAATCCATCGAAGCTATCGGAGAGCCCCCGCGAAAGTCGGGACAAGGGAGGCGTGCGATACCCAAAGCCAAGCTTAATGTCCCGCCAGACCGAGCGCCGAGAAACGTCGAATGATAGCCACAACGCTGCCGAACCAACCAAAGGACGAAAAACAAACGTGCGTCGACGGGCACTGGCGAGGTGTGCTGTTCACGTGGGTGCAACATCACGTGAAATAGTGCCTTGTGTTGTCTGGTGGGTTAGCGTCAACCACGACAGACTTTCCAGGGTGTCAACTACAGCTAGAACATTTGCGTGGAACTACATCACGTTGTAATGTTTCTATATTTGATGACAGTGTTGTCAGTCTTTTCACCGTTATTGTTGGGACTTTAAGAAAATAATGCTTCTGATCATAGTATGCTGAACGTGCGCGAGCTAGGTGCAAGGCGGAAACAATGCCAATTGAAGCGCCTCACGATTGAGAAGGAACTTGACGTTTTGTGCGTACAAGAAATCAAAATAGAGGCAGAGGACAAGACTGACATCATGGTCAATATATTCGGTAACCGCTTTTACGCGTGCGCAAGTGACGCTGTTGGAACATCTGGAACGTGTTGCATACTTATAAGATCAGCAAGTGGCGTGGTGCTCAAAACTGTTAGTTCCGGCGAGTCTGGCAGATTAGTTATGTGTGACTTTCTTTTTGACGGAGGTGAATTTCGGGTGCTCTGTATTTACGCTCCAAACAAAATACAAGAACGAAAAAAGTTTTTTCAGGACATTGAAACCTATCTAAATTGCGAAAAACATGTAATACTTTTGGGAGACTTTAACTGCCTTTGTGCGAGAGAAGACCGAATAGGCGGGTTTAGACAGAAGGATCGAAGCGCCGAATTCCTTTATGAAATGTTAGAAGTCCATGCAATGGAAGACGTTGCTCACATTGCGTCAAAAGAAAACTGTTTAAGATTTACGCCTTTCCAAGGCGCTAGCCACGCTCGCCTAGGCAGAGCATACGTGAGCCTGAACCTGGTGTCAATGTGAACGAACTACAGCGTAAAGGATGCATCTTTCAGTGATCATTGTCACGTGTCCTTCATGGTAGGCGGCAGAAAAGAGGGTAAGAAGTTTTCTTGGGAACTGTGGAAATTAAACTGTAGATTATGGAAAGATTCCTGGTTTAGAGATACAATAGAGAAAATTTTCGTCGAACACGAAAGCGCAGTGGGTCCTTCCTGGGCAGAAAAATGGGAATTAATAAAGCAGGACGTAAAGTTGTGTGCACTAGCCAGGTCAACCACCTTAAGACGGCTAGAAAGAGCAGCGGAGAAGAAATTGTGCAATAATCTACACCAGTTACTTGTACTAGAGAGCGAAATCCCGGGTTTATTTGGAAAAGATATAGCAGCTATAAAAGGCAAACTAGAGGCAATAGATAAAGTTCGCTATCAGGGAGCCACAGTGCGTGCCCGTGGCGAAAGATTATTAGCTGGGGAAACACCCTATAAAAGGGCGTTAGGCGACGAAAGAAAATATGCACAAAATATTAAATTAAGGAAATAGGTTTTCGCGGAACACTTACAAGGAAGGAAAAAAACATAGAAAAGGCATTTGTGGAGCATTATGAGAAACTGTTTGGTCATTGTGTTCCGCGAATAGAAGATTTCAAAAGAGATTTTCTTCCGTTGATACCGCAGTTAGAAGATGACGTGAGGACGGACTTAGAACAGCCGCTTACACTCAGCGAATTGAAAAAAGCAATTGACGAATTAGAGGGGGGTAAAACGCCTGGATCCTAATGGCATAAATGCGGTGTTTTACAAAGCGTTCAGTGATAGAATTTCACTTATTTTGCTGAACGTTTTTAGAGAAGCATATGAGAATAATATTTCTCGTTTTATTTTCCCGAACATATACGGTTCTATTACCCAAATGTCATGATCCGGTTAAACTGCAGTCAGTTAATGGCTACCGCCCTATCACGTTAGCGAACGTCGATTATGAAAATAGGGATGAAAATTTTAGCGAAAAGGTTCCAAACAGTCATAAATAACGACCTTAGTTGGGCCACATCAGACGTGCGGCATTAAGGGACGAAGTATCGTCACCAATATCCATGTTGCTCGGAGTGCCTTGGAATGCTGTGATTTGATGTGCCGCCACGTTGCGATGATGCAGATTGACCTTGAAAAAGCCTTCGACAGAGTGTGTCACGAAGTGTTATTCTGTATTATGAAACATGCAAATGGGGGGAAGTACTATACAATGGAGTGCATATGGCTTATCAGAGATGTACCACGCAATTAGTTTTAAAGAAAATGGTCAGCAAATGCGTTTCTGTGTTATCGTGAGTTAGGCAAGGTTGTCCGATGTCACCCCTCCTTTTTTGCATGTTTTTAGAGCCTTTTTGTTTAAAAATAATCCAAAGTAATGGAATTAGAGGATTTAGTTTGAACTTAAGTGAAGTGCGGTTGTTGTCTTATGCGGAATGACGTGGCAGTGTTTGTTACAGATAAAGAGAGCGTTCAAAAAGTGACGGATATTACAAAAGATTTCTGCGCACAAACCTGCAGTGCTGTAAACTGGGAAAAATGTTCGGGACTTTGGCACGGAGCATGGACCAGCAAACCCGAGTTTTTTTAGAACATCCAGTGGTTTCAGGTTCCGAAAACATATCTTGGTGCACCGCTTGAGTGCTACCAAGATAGTAGCAAGCATTGGCTGGAGGAAGCAGTAAGGTTGCGTGATAAGGCAACGAGATCGGGAGGCCGCAACCTATCGATGTTCACTCGCGCCACTTTCTGCAACATGTTCTTCCTGGCTAAGCGATGGTATGTGATGCAAGTAATACACTGTTCTCGAGTAAATGTGCAGAAACTGCGCCGTATTTTTGCTGTATTTATCTGGGGTTCCCAATGGGAAAAAACCAGCCGTACGAACCTCTTTCGTAAAGTGCGAGCGGGAGGGGTGGGCTTATCCCACCTGTTTTTGCGACCACTTGTCAGCAGATTTATGTTTCTTCGCGATGCGAGTGATGCCTTTTTTCGCACATTTCTACAAAGTGTCTTGGCGGGTTCACTCCCGCAGTTTGTTGTTTCTAGTGTTGATGAACGTTACACGTTGAAAGGTTACCTGAAGGAAACCGTTGAAGCTTTGAGTTTCCTCGCTGTAAGGTTTTTTCGTGAACACCTTTCAAGTGTTTCAAGAAAACGTCTGTCAGAAGATCTTAGAGATGTTCTTTTCCCAGTACCGCTATACAGAACTATGTGCCGCATTTGGCCAGGGCAACATGTACTGTGTCGCGTCAAAAATATGGCAGTCGAGCATGTATGAAAACATTCTTTTTTAGGCTTCATTTTGAAACTCTTCCAGTCAAAACATGGATGGCTGAAAAAGGATTGTTTGTGCCATGGACAACAGTTTGCCTGTTGTGTAAAAAACCCGAAACAATAGACCACATTTTCCTAGACTGCTGGGATGCTGTCTTTTTTTGGGACGTCCTTCAGCGTACCCTGAAAAAAGACTTGCCTGTGACACCGCATGGAATCTGTCTCATTCCAGTAGAAAAACATGACAGTGTGCCGCACGATCTGATGATGCTTTTGGGCCTACACGCCATCTGGCTGAGTCGTATGGCGGTGCGCCACTCTGATGCTGACGTGAAGACTGTCAGCAAGTACATCGCTCAGAATGTCAGTATGCTGAAGGAAGTAATTAATATGCAGTGCCCGGAGCTTACGTGGTTACCAATTTTGGAAGAATTGTCTTCTTTCGATGTTTATGATAGTTTTCGCGCACCAAAGTTCGGTGAGCGGGTTTTAAACCGACACTGATGTGTTTTAAACCAGCATAGTAGTCATTGACATGACCGTTTGTTCAATATGCAATAAAAAAATCGCCCGTGGCCGAGTGGTCTGGATCGCTAGGTATGTTGTTGCAAGTGTTTCGGAAGTCACGAATTTGCATCCCCGACGGTACATGTTTTTATTTAATTATAAGTTACCTTTTTTGTTTTCGGCCGATGTTTTCTATACATACTGAGTTTACCTTTTTTGGGCCGTAACGTTCACTGCTACACGAACTAGTTCACAGAACACGCGTAGGCTGACACTGACGCGCTAGCGAGTTGTCTTTGGCGTACTGTTGCCATAAGCACCGATGGCTTCCGGGCACTGGGCACAGGCCAGAATCAACAGACCCTTGAACTGGTGAGAATACGATTTTTACGATACAGGCATGAGTGAGGCAAGCTCCAAATATGGGGGAAAAGCGCATGGCATTTCAGCGTCCGCGGGGACGTGCAGGGCGTTCATCCGCTGCATAGGCCTCGGCTAGTGATTTCAATGATTCGAAGCCGTCCTGGGAGGCTTATCTTATGCATTTTACAGCCTACAACATGGCAGAAGCGCGGTACGACGATTACTGAGATATCGAAAATGCCCATCCAAAGATGCCGTCGGATGTCAAGCATGTTGTTTTTCAGAACCGAAACCAAATCTTATTTAAATGCTTACCTTCGACATCGTCGAATCACGGTGCGTCTCCTCCCGTCATCACAGCCTTTAGTTGGTGCGGCCGCCGTAAACCGCGCATCGTAGTTTTTCTTCTTTCGCGATTTGTAAAATAATTACCGACTTGTCAACCGAATAAACGATCAAAAGTGTTCTAATTTGAGCCAGTCTACGCAGTGCAAGCAAAAACGGCACCTTGACAAATTCACTTCAGTGTCCCTTTACTTCTTGCTGTCGGTACAGTAATACATACACCTGTAAATACATACATACTTACATACATACATACATGCATACATACATAAATACGTATTTACATACATACATGCATGCATACATACATACATACATACATACATACATACATACATACATACATACATACATACATACATACATACATACATACATACATACATACATACATACATACATACATACATACATGCATACATACATACATAGGCGCAACGAGATGTAGAGCCTAGTCAAGGTAAGAACAGTGGTTAAACAATGCAATGAGAAATCGCTAGTGATGGGTCGCCGAAGCCAGTGTGGTTTCAACAAAGCGGGGTCTTCATGGTGCCACAGCCTTAAAGGCGAACGGATGATGCTGAAAAGGTTGCGATTGCGAAGAGCCTTATGGGCGCTAAGTGAGGTGGAGAATGTTTTTAGGCCAGAATCAGCCTGGCAGTATACTTGTACTAGGGGAGTCCCTTGTGCGCCAAGAAGACAAAGTTAGGAGAAGACCCAACTGCTTAGTGTTACTCTCAACAAACGTTTTTCGGGGTCAGTGTCGGCGTGGCACACACGCATTCGTTACTTTCTTCGCATCTGTTTCGTGGATGAGTGAGCTGAATTGCGGTTACCAAGCATGCAGTCATATTTGTGTCTCGTTTGCGACTCACCTACGCTTCGTCCGCTCCGTGCGGAGGAGCAATAGGTGTCGAAGCAACCACCACCAACAAGGAGTTCAAAGTCATTCGGCTGACCGTCTTCGGCTTAAAGGGGACATAGGAGGAGGCGAATTAAAGCGTTTATTGGAGCCGATAATAAAGAAAAGTGGGCGGCCTCTTTGCATTTCTAAAATGCGCGGGATGCCGCTGCTGCTGAGACCTGATTGACGAGAAGTTCCTAGTTAGTTGTCAACCCGCTGGCTGGTAAACCCGCCCTAAAAGATTAATTTTCGCTTCGTCGCTAGGCGTGGAATCAGTCCCTGAGGAAGCCACTAAGGCATGTATGTTGAACGTGGTCGCCTCAAAGCAACTAAAGTTGTCGTTCCTGGTTTTGTTGCCAAACTACCAGCACACTCCAGCCGCTGGCAGTGCAGGACCCATGACTTGCACCTGCAGCTGCATTGACTTGGGGTTCGTGCCTTAAGTTCCGAAAATTATGGAAGGACACTCCACTTAGCAGTCTTTTCTTAAGAATTGGTACGATACAATAATTCAAAAATATTTCCGGCTGTAATATTGTTACGAGAGGAAGGAACTAGCCTTGGGACGCTGTGGTTCGTGCCTGTCCAGACACAGACGCTGCTTGTGCGCGCCGCTTGTGGGGGCGCTGTCAAGGTCGACATTGTTTAGATAGAGTGAATACATTGGTAGCATCTTTATGGACATGTCCTGTGTTCTGCCACCACTTAGCAATATGAATGTTTGTTAGGCACCTCGCTCTCTGTCGAAACTGTGTCGTTCGTACAGATTGGCGTTGCTCGTGCCGTTGCTTCCATAAAACCATCTTCGTAGCAAAAAATTAAGCACCTCCTGCATGTCCACTGATGTTTAAAAATATGCAGTAACAAAAACAATAACAATAACAGAACTTTCCCACGATACTGCCCCTTTATCGTTTGGCCCATTAACAGTTCGCTGTTCCTAAACGAAACAGAAAAAGCTGTTTCTCACACGAACAGCTCGCTCTTCGTGTTAAAACTTCGCGCATACAATTTATAACTGGAAACATTCCCAGTTTGGGCCTAGACACCAATATTCGTTTTTTTTAGCCACGAAGACTTGGCCTTTTCATTTTTAAAAACACCGGCGTGACACTGAAACCTTGGCCGTCTAAATATTAAGAACAGCAGGCGATTTCGCAAACCCTTGAGGACGTTTTGGTTGTAGTGGAGGTATATATAGCATTGCTCATGCGAGAATTCGTTTCTGACTCGGTGCTAAACACTATACAAAATATTTGCCAGAACAAACGAGGACCCATCAAGACGAAAGGTGTACCGGAAGCATTAGGGCGCCGCCGCGCACAAGCTCTCGCCAGTAGGGCACACCGGTGGGTCTTTCCCTTTGCATCCTGTTAGCTGCCCTCTTGTAGAGAAATGGCATCATCACCACTCCGTGGATGATAGCGAGGGTGCGGAGTACGGGGACACGAAATGACATCCAAGTTGCACCCCGAGTGACATCCGATTTGCGCCCCGACCCTCATTTGATTTGAGCCGTGAGTTGAACCTTGCTTATTCCCTAAATGAAACTGCAACTCACCGCTCACCGCTTGATGGTGGTGTGCGCACGGATGGACGCGGGCGGACATTGGGAGGTACTCCGCACGGTTGCAGACGAGGGAGTAAGCCGTTTGACTACCGTGTACTAACTCACAGTCGTAGCCTAATGGGCAAGACGACTGACACTAACTCTGTCTGATCTGCCAGGGACAGGCTCGACTCCTGCCAGTGCCTGTGTGATTTTTTGCGATTATAAATGCTATGTGCATGGACGCGAAGGGACATTGTGCGGTCCTAAGGTGCTCCGCACCTACAATGCTTCTTTTCCGGAGGATGCTTTATAGCGGATGCGGAAGCCTTCTCGCTGAGGGGTGAATTCATCCTCCTCTTTAACCATCGCCTTTCGGGGGGGCGCCTACCTTGGAGCCCCACCGTCGCCTGGCGCCGACGCCGGCGGCTTGATGGGGGGGGGGGAGGGGGGCTTTTTCCTCTCGATTTCAGAAGAACGCTTGGGTCACCCCTTTTTTTACTCGTGTGGGGGAGACTCCACGCACGGATATCTTGAAAATACACAGTCTGGCTTTGAAACTGCGAACAAGCACACCGTCCCGTTTTCTTGTCTCCCGAGTTCCGCCGCCGTCATCCCGAGCTGCTACCCATGTGGGTGCGAAGTCAAAACTTAATTTTTTACCTACCATTTTCTCGCAATCTTATAGCCTTTCATCTTTTGGCGGCGCATTGCAGAGATTTCTATACGTCCACTAGCAGTTACGGGGCAGCAATTGTGTGTGTAGCTCTTGATAGGTTGCGAAACTCGTAACCTCTTCTGTGCAACAGACCTGCCCAGCTGAAGCTTTCGAACAAACCAGAATGCTGATACTGTGTTCCTTGACAAGGTGCTCTACACGTGGAGTATCGGACGACGATCCCACATATGAAAACACCCCCTCTGTGATCATCTATATTTTCTGCGTCATCAATCGGTGCTGCTATGTAAGCAAAGCCATAGACAAGCTTCGTTCACTCGGCAGCAGTGGCATGTGCATCTTCGGCGGGTCACACAAACAAGCCAGCCTTTATTTTTTATAGGCCTCTTTAATCGTGCCAAGCGCTGCAAGCCGCCTGGCTGCGTGGCCATTGACCGGGTGCTGTACATACTAAGCATCGCACGGCGATCCCGCGGAAGATAGCAGATAGACAGCCTTAGGTCAGCTACATTTGCGTGAGGTAAACATCGGGGCTACTACATAAGCAGAGGCATCCAGAAGCGTCTCTCGGTCGGCGTCTTTGGCGAGCGCAGCTCTGTAGAGTTGGACAAACTCACCAGCAATTCTTTGCTACAGGTTAGTGTTATGCATACTCTCTATTGACATAAGCCCATATTCACCTGCTCGCCACTGCTGCCGTTGCCTATAGCGTTACGATTGCATCTTTCTGACTCGGGTATTCATGTCTAACGAAGCAAGGAACTGTCAGCAACACTCGAAGACTCAGAGGATGAAACCAAAGCGGACATGAACGTCTTTCCACAATAGAGAAACGGGGACATTCGGATAAATTTAAATGATATAACAGCCAGTCCAACATTCATTGATGGTAGGTGCAGTCAAAAAGGGACCGACCTGAATTCTCTACGTGAGAAAAATAAGCGTTCCGTGGAGAGAATGTTGCTCTTACGGAGAGGTCCAATCGGATAGAAACGCAGCTGAAGGCCATCAAGTAACGGCTCGTCGAATTTGAAAAACCATAGAGACTTGCGACCGTTGAACTCAGGGGAATGCATGTGCGCGATACAAACGGCTGTCCTATATCTTAGCTGAGCAAGGCAAACGCATGATAAGCACATCCTTTCTTTTGACGTCTACGTCTCCCATCTGTTGTCTGTCGGTAATATTCCAATGGGTAGATATGTTGTTTATTTCATTTGCGGACGCATGCGCAGTGGTAACCTTGATGCCGCTAAGTAAAAAAATTGAAGCGCAGTTTCGGTTCAGCACATCCACATCCATCTCTCTCACTGAGCGCGTGTACCAAGAGTGAATTTTTCCTTAGGGCAAGCTATGCGTAGCAATTCAAATACCTCTCCGTCTAAGGACGATGGTTTAAAATTCAAACACCCCTCCGTCTAACTACGACGGTTTAAACGCGAAGCGTTCTCGCGTGTGATGCAAATGGTGAAGTGCTCAAAGTCAAAGCAAGAATGAATGCATGGAGTGATCGCTGAGGGTTGTGCTTAATTGTTAAGTTTAATGAAGACATGATCGCCTTTCTTAAATCGAAAAAAAATCATCATTTACACGTTCCTTCTTGCAATGATGACTGTAGACATGTACAGTAAGGCCGTGTGATCGCTGCGTTCCCATTGTTCTCCAGAGTGTTGCCGTACGCTGGACCCCAGCAGCAAGACCAAGGAAGTTTATCTTTAAAATTGTGTTCTGTGTCGTCGTTGTCGTTATTACTCAATTGAATAGGCATCTGCGTCGTAAAGCAAATGACCCAGGTTCGAGTCCGACAACGGGGAGCATTTTTTTTTCTTGAGGCGCTGTGTACAGTTGGCGGTCCTGTAGGGTTGTTTTGCCATGCGCTGTGCGCCATCAATGACGCACTGAAAGTTTCACTTTAAAGCATTGATGTTACCAGGAAAGTTGTGTATGTGTGAAGTGGTGGAGCAGTAAGTTAGGCAACAGAACCGCATTGAAAATTTGTTGAGAAACGGACCTAGTAAAATCGACAGTGACGTAGAGCTAACAAATCAACAGTTTAACTGCAGTCAATAAAATACTTCGCTATCGTCAACTCTATACCCATAGAAGTCTCTAATTTTAGAAGTATCTAATTAGAATTAGAAATCTCTAATCTGTACCCATAGAAGTCTCTAACACAGTTTATTTTTTTCAAACTGTCGCTCAATTTCTAATAAGCCAGATGACTCACAAGTAATTTTGATTCATTCAGTTTGCTTTTTGTGGTATATTCACCGGGACATGGCACCACAATGATTCCGATTACATTGTTGTAAACGGCTACAACTAATTTGCTCGTGCTAGATTTGGCATTCAAAGGGAGGCGTATTCATAGAAATTTTAATAACTGTGCAGAGAAAACGGCTAATTCTTGGCTATTAAGCTGGTCTTTGAACCAGTAACCGTCGATTTTGTTAGACGTAATTTTTGTGTCTACCGCTCTCGGGGTGCTAAATTAGATTGCTTCTTTTACATGTGAGAACGTCTTGTCAATTACAAGCCGGAGAATTTCGATTTTTTTTATTTCTGTGGTTACAAGAGTATTGCTAATACTATTCTTTTTCAAAATACTATTGCTTTTCTCAATATAATTGAATGCCTCCCACCCACACATTGTCAACATCTACTGTAGTAACAGCGTTATAGGAACATCTGTTATAGGAACAACGAAAACAAAAATGTAGATGCGCAAATCTTTGCTTAGGCAACAAAAGCTATTTGAACTCTCAGCGTGTAGTGTCTCGCTTATGTTATCGGCATATTGACGAGAACACCCTTGAGTGCTATCAAGATAAGAATCGAGCAACGAACTGGAAGGGATCACTGGCATTACCTCACGCGCACAGCACGTACGAAGCCCTGGACGATGAAAATAAACCTGCCTATGCAAACAGTATTTTTATTTTACCAGTACAAAAAAAGCTAACAACCATAGATAGCGGCGTAATTTTTACGCAAAATAAAAAACGAACTTGAAGAATACGGGCTATTTATGAAGTCTCGAGGCAATTTAGCTACGTTCCCTCTGAAATTATCGCCATCAATTAAGACAATGAACAAAAAAAGGAATTGCAGAGTGTTTACAAGGATTCCGTTTGTATCTTCATCACTGACTGCCGCAATTTGTGTATTCTGTTAAACCACGCAATTAACATCGGATGAAAGGTGTAATCAAGAGCGATTGATCGTGACAGGTCATCTTAAGCGTTAAACACTTTCAGACAATTTTACCAGCTTATTTCTAAACGCGACGGAAGTGCTTATGTTGTTCATCTCACTTTTCTTTTCTTTTACGCTTATCTGGCCACAAGTGTGAGATTACCCGTAGTTACGTCTCTAACCTGTTGGGCAGAATTTTAAACAACATACAGAAATCTCAAGCTTAGCAAGTCTCAAGATAGATGAGTTCCTATCTCCAATTTAAGTACATAAGAGACCTAATAGCCCCGGTATTGTTATTCATTTATAACATTTCACTAAGTACTGTGGATTTTCCAAGACTACTTCCGGTTCCGAAATGTGTCGCAATTAATATAGTTTGAAGTATCTCGTGTTTTTGTTAAATACAAATAATCTGGGTCCTTCCCGTAGAACCAAAGTGGCTAGAAAATATATTATGCATCAGAATGAACTTTTTTTTTTAAATCTAAGCACCCAGTTCTCTCAGAGTGTGAGTTTGGTTTTAGGAAATGAAGATAGACAGAGATGGACCTTGCTAAAGAAAAAGACACAATAATTAAATCGTACGAGGCAAAGCATATTGATCTCAAAATACAAATGGATTTTATTGTTGCAGTCAACATACCTACTCTATTTCAGTGGACAAACTAAGTCAATACGAAATTAGAGGGCTTGGCGAGGCTGTTCTAGGGTCTTACTCAGAACGCCGTTGTCGAAAGATAGTTGATAATCATATCCATTCAGAGGCAAAACGGATTTTTCTGGTCTACCGCAAGACAGTATTTTAGGCCCTCTGTTATTTCTTTGAGGAATAATGACATTTTTACATGCAAAGATTTTTTCCTCTCCTCCCGTCCAACTTCCCCAACAGGAGGCATTCTTACATGACATTTCTTACATGAACAAATCGACATTTCTTACATGAACAAATTCATCCATTCATTCCTACTCGTTTATCAGGTGAAATATTAAAAAATCCCCGTGGATTACCTTGCTAGTTTGAGAGCATACAGCAACGGGCATTGTCCCTAAACTGTAATAAACTTCTGAGATATCTTGAACACTTCAAAGAAAATACGAAGAAAATAACTGTATAATTATTTCTCGCGAAATCTATATGTTATATTATACAATTTGGGGAAGGAAACACAATTATTGTCATTTTACCCACCTTAAAGTCCATTTCCGTAGTCTTTTCAGAAACAGTCAAGACTTAAAAATGAAAACATACGAACGAGAATGTTTAAGAAAGGAATTTTTAAAAACAGTTACTATCTTCCAACGCGAGTGAAGCTAATTTACATACATAGGTTTTTGCTGCCAGGATTAACATATTTCTATCCTTTGTGGGAAACAAAGCAGTACAGAATAAACCAAAGTTATCTATAGCACTAAGACCAGCAATTAGACTGATTACAAACGAATCATGGTGTGGCGCACACATATAACTATTTCGCTAGGTAATATAAAATAAAAGTTGGCGCCACACACCTTTCCATCGCCGCGCATATATAAAAATGCGGTTTCACGAAATAATGAGCCATTTTTCGCATATGCTTGAACTCACAAAACGCGTAACTGCTTCTCAGAAAGGCGAGCACCCACCACTGACATTGTCATGTCCCTAACATACTATCAATCACAATCATGGTGCTCTGTCCAACCGCTATATTTAAAACTTGAAAGTAACAAAATTTGCTTCGGAAATACCCAAAATAAACAAATGACCCGTGTTCTTCACCATTCAGTCTAAGCCTGAATCCGTATGCCGACACCGCATACAGTGTTTGCATAGTAGCCTGCACCGTAAGAAAATATTTTATATTCCTTTTTTTCTGCGCTTGTCTTCATTTTATATTAGGTTTTGTGTTAGTGTGTACCTAAGCCTTTTTTTCTTATCGTTCTGGGGGAACAGCGTATTATACAGCTGTATCGATTCGTCGAATGGACACTGTATCAAGTCAAGTGTGCATAGGCAGTGCTGTTAGTTTTGTCGCACGAAACCTTCAGGTTGCGTTGCTTGCAATTTTTAAAGGAGTACTGACACCAAATTTGGCGCCTAAAAAATGATATAATTGGCTTCAGCAGTTTGTACAGATACCTCACAGAAATTTTTGCAGCGATCCGAGGCCGGAATCACATCTAAAAATTCCCCGCATTTCCCCGAGGGGAAGAATGTGAAAGTGCGAATGCACCAGTTGAATTTGCGCGGTTCGGTAATGTTCGCGAAAGAGAGATCACACACACACACAACTACAAAGAAAGGAAGATGCATTTATTCACAGACACCTATTTGTGTTGTCGTTGTACTTGATTGCTAGAGCGGATCTCAGCTTTGAAATTTCGTGTCAGTACTCCTTTAAGCGGGTGCATTAGCCCTTCTCACGCCCGATTCCTGGCCAATCCCCCACGTGGGTATGTGCCATGTCAGCGGCCAGGCAGCGCGCGCCCATCTCCCCCCGTTGCCAAGGAAGACGGGAGATTCCTGGCCAATCCCCCACGTGGGTATGTGGTGCGGACATCGCCGGTGGACGTAGGTTCAGGGTCGCTTAAGAAGTGCATTGCACTTAAAATCGATTTTGATTGTCCAGGCAGCGAGGTTCCACAAATCGGCAGCACTAGCGAAATCGCTTTCGGCGTGACGAAACATCGGCCTGCGTGTCTGGCCGGTTCAGGGTGACGTCATATAGTCGTTTTCGGAACCGGAAACGATATCCTGCGCTGCTGTTGTCGCTGGTATTCGTTTGGGCAGGAGACGTGGGCGTAGCTGTGTGAGCAATGCTTGTAAACGTTGCGTGTTCGACGTCTTTCCTCTTCAGTTCGTGGCCGGCGCATGGTGTTTCCTTGCACTGGTGCGGAAAACTGCGCGGTGCCGGCACTGCGCGGTGCGCGATGTCGACGGGCACCGCGGCGACGCGGCGGTGTGCGTCGCCGAGCTCTCCCAAGTTGTGCTATGGCAAGCTCGCGGTATGCGAAGTACTGCTCGTGGAAGCCGGTCCGAGCAAATCGACGACGACGCCAAAGATTCATTATTTTCCACGCGACGACATGCAGCGCTAAACGTGGACTGAGTTCATGCGCTGCGGCGGCCGCAAGAACGGTCGCCCAAGCCAGCGGGCTCGGGGTTGGACGGTTCACCTTGGGTGTTGGGAACTTTAGGCTTACTATCGCGGCGACTATTTGATCGCTGGTATCTGTACAACTGCGAATGACCATCCCTTACACAACTTTTCACCACACTATCATGCCCTTTTTCGCATATGAAGCTTTATTTGGCAATAATTTCCGTTTCAGCGATCGGTGACCAAGACATCTGCCGCGGCCTGTTTTGATTCTAGCGCGCAGGTGGCGCCATCTTTCGGCCGCTCGCCGCACCTCGGTGCCGGCAGTGCTGGGTCGGAGCGCCGAACCTCCGCTTCCGGTCAGCGTAGGCTTACCATCGCGGCAAATATCTGAACGGCACTTTTAAATTCAACGCTGATAACAACCCCTAGCACAATATTCAACACACTAACATCTACTTTCTCGCATGTGGAACTTCTCGTTCGCGATTAGATTGATTAGAAGAGTGGCGACAAGCTGTTGCTATTACGGTCTGCGCGGGTTCGAGCCGCAGTGATATTATAAAACGGACGACGGCGAAGACATCGCCGGCCTAATCGCCTGGCCAAATAAAGTTGTTCTGTCTGTCTGGTGGCAGCGACTCATCCGAGTCTGACGATTCAGACGGCATGTCGACTGCGCGGGAGAGTGCGGACCATGTGAAATCGTAGCAGACGATGCGGCGAACGCATGGAGGAAAGAAAAACGTCCCTGACGTCACGGATGAGACCATGACGTAAGGCTGGCCCGCTTGCAGGCTGGCCTTCGAACGGCCATTTTCCCGCGCGGCGACCAAATTTGAAATTGGTTGCAATAAACGTGCTATAATTAATTCTGTGTTGGCGGCTGACGGCTTTAGGTTCGATTTTCGTAATTACTGGGCCAATAGGTATTCTTTACAGCATAAAAACTGAAAGCGAGAAATTTCATGTCAGTACTCCTTTAAATCAAAGCTTGCTACCTCTACCAGCTACCTCTACCTCTACAAGAAACTCCCAAAGCGGCTGGGGAGGGAGAGGGTGGGTCTCACTCACCGGGAACAGTGTAGATGGCACGACGAATTATTACCCAGCATTCCCCGCGCGTTGCTCACGCCGGCGAGTGCGTCGGCTAGATGGCTTTGTGGTATGCTTTAGACATGGTGTTTTGGGGCTGTTTTGGCGAAGCTTCGCGTCCATTGCACGCATGCTTAGACCGGATTGATAAACTTGTTCTACAGCCCCTCCTGGGTAACCCAGACCCGACTTAATTAAGTGATCGTATGGCAAACATATGTTAAGGATTTGTTTGCAGGGCGGGAAAACAAAATGTAGAGACCACATACAGCCATCTGGCCGCTAGAGAAACGCTGCCTTTGGCACACTGCTTGCCAGTAATGGGATTCCATTTTTAAATAGGTGAATATCGATTCGGTTGTGCTTTACGATGTGTTACGTACAAAATGTGAAAGGACCAAGTGCTTCTGATCAAAAGCCATTATAAAAGTTCCCTATGCTTTCTCGCATTTCTCAAACATACAAAACTAACTAGTTTAAATCGGTATAAATGGGAATCACTGAGCTCACATGTCGAATTGTTTTGCTGTCTGCGCTTGTGTCGCGCGGTGGTGTAGCCCCAAGCTAGTACATCAGGATGGCTAGGTTCAGTTGTCGCACCGTTCGAAAGACGCTCCTCTCTGTTTTGTGACTGCCGACTCACGGCCGGCCGACAGCGGCGGCGTCCGCCGCTCTAGCCCAGCCTTGGCCGACGCTGCTGCGTTGGGGACGCCCCCCCCCCCCCTTCCGCTCCCCCGCGAATTCAAGGTAATGGATGGCAGAATCTCTGATTTCACTCTTTATAGAGCCATGTGTGTGAATTCAAGTGATCTCGCATAGTCCATAGTTGTGGGGGGTGTTTAAAGCTTTGCTTTCCAACCACCGCCATTGCGTGTATTTGAGGAAATTTTTTTCCATGCATCCTCTGCCCTACTGGACCTCAGCAATAAAGAAATGAAATGAATCATTAATTTATTCATTTATTCAGTAACCTGCAATGCAAGAGATAGAGAGAAGAGGAGGGACAGAAAAAGAAAGAGACAAATGTTTATTGAGCTGTAAAAGGAGGAGTGCACTCTTAACTGCAACTGAAGTAGTAGTCATATAAATTTGTACACCTTCTTTAGGTTCTCGTGCGAATTAACTTATTGCTCTATCCAGCGAAAATTTCGCGGTGTTGGCGTTGTTCAACCGCTGAAATTACGTCATTCCATGGTGTAGCTGTTATTGGCAGGCTGCCTACCAGAGGCAGCAATAAACAGATTCGATAGCCACCGGAAGAAAAGCCACAAAGGCAAAACAGAAACGGGAGGAGGTTGTGGTAAGACGAGAAAATAATGCATCGCCGCAGGCAATTCATATCCAGTGTTCACAGTGCTACAAGATACGAAGGAAAGATTGAAAGCGTTTATCGCACTTGTTGCAGAGCCCCTTGAGGCCTACAAAGTTTTCGACACGTGCCTGTAGAACATCCCCGTACTCTTTAATCGGGCTGCACTCTGATGACAGAAATGTGCTTTCGCACGATTTCGCACGATATTTTGTTGTTGCTGCAGCAAAACTTAGTAGGTTTTAACTAAATGACACTCATTTGTGTGGCAAGCACATTCCTTCTTGTTTGTCCAACTCAACGTCACTCATTCCAAAAAACAAACTTGATCTACCACGTGCATGATCCAAGTACTTTAAAATTTCCTGCACTGGAACCGAGATGGACGCGATTAGGCATTTGTGCAAGGTGAGAATAAAAAGCAGTTCCTTTTACTTCGGCTAGAATCACTATGTATTTCCAAACAAATAGGCGCTAATTCAGTATTTTGTCTAACCAAACGTGTCTCCTTCCGGAAAAGAAACTGTATAGATGTATTACGTGCATGATAAAAGGATTGTATATTTCGGCACTGCATCAGAAGCGGAAGTTATAGGCATTTGTGCAAAGCGAGAGTAAGCTGTACTTCCTTTCCAATAACCTGTAAATCACAATTTTGTCCAACTCAGCGTTACTCATTAAACAAAACCGAACAATATATATTACGTGCATGATAACTGCACTTTAAAAAGATCGGCACTGAAGCAGAAAGAACGCACTAACGCCTTTAAGAAGATGAGAGTATGATGTTATTCCGTTTATATAAGCTCTAAGTCACTCATTTATCTAACTCAGCGTCATTTATTCCATAAAAAACGAACTGTATATATTTTCTTGAAAATTTGCGGCAGTGAATCAAAAGAGGACACACTTACACCATTGTGCAAGAGAAAAATAAGAGGTGATTTTCTCATTGCGCTTTCAAATGTTGTTACTAAAAACCGAAGCATGCACCACGTTATTCCAGGGACAAGCGTATGAAAAGTCTTTGGTTTCAAGAACAACTTTCGTGGAATACGCATATTGCTCACCTGTCCTCCGAACTCTCTAAAAGTATAGGTCTCATATATAGAATCAGCCATTTGATACCACTATGGTTGTAGCAAAACTGATACAATGCTCTCATTTATTCTAAACTATGCTACGGGATTATGGTGTGGGGGACCACAAGCTAAAACTGATTATAACGGGCTCGCTGTATTGCAAAAAAGAATTTTATGCATATATTTAGATTAACGTTGCTGTTACCCAGATCTGAGGACAAGTCCTTTATTTACTGAATATTCAATGCTTCGAGCTGACCAAATCTATTATATGAAGATTCTGCACACCATTTATAAGCAAAAGACCCACAATAAAGTTAACAATAAATCTTCTGGCTACCATCTCAGGCATACAATACGCCACACTCCAAAAGTAAGAACAAACTATGGTGAGCAATCTTTGCTGTACCAGTCAACTGAAATATTAAATAAATTAGGAGAAAAACAAAACTTCGACGCCAGTGAACTTACGTTTAAAAAATAGGTCAAATAAGTGTTACTTAAGCAAAACGCTCGCAATACGAATATATAGATTTGGGTTCGAAGTATATGTCTACATGTTCCCCTAAAGGTAGAAATTAAAACAATCAAATACAAAAATATATTAATACGTAATTGTGACATAGTAGTGTAACTGATGAAAGTTCACGCGTACGAATTGCAGCGTTTATGTGCACATTATGATCCCCTTGTGAATCTGAGACCTATGCTTTGTATAATACATAAGAAGTGTAGTAATGACTTTGCTTTGTGCTATTTCTCTATTACGATTGTGCTATCATGCTTAAATTTGTGAACACACGTGTTGTTATGTACGCTGTAAATTGGGTGGCTGAGGCCTCTGTCAGGCCACGTTCGCCTTTAGTCTCAGCCTCCCCTTGGTTTCTGCAAAGACATAAAAAAATCCAAAAACAATACATGATTAAAATTTGTGCACACTCATTATGCTTTCCACATTTCTGCGTATTGAGGACAAAGCAGAAATTCGTTCTGATGACTTGACTATGACTTAGAATATGTTGCTCAAAAGGATTGGAGCTGCGTAATATTAGTTTTCCCATTACCAGTTTCACCTCATATCTTAAAGCATAAGCTTCTGACTCCCAGAAGACGAAAGGCTACGAAAGATACAGAAGTAGCCTTAAACAGGTGGAACTGCTCGCCACCTGTATTAGCAGCCTCGAAAAACGGTGTATTTCAAATTGTTATTGTTTTGCATTTCGCTACAAGGTACAACGTATCGTCACTTCAGAATGCCAGAAAATTGCCTTTTCATCGCATTTTTACACCTTTTAAAACGAGAACATATTCATGTCAATTTTTGCTCTGGATGCCACAACCCTCACTAATTTACCTTTTTGTGGTGAGGTCAAGGTGTCCATATGAAACAGGCTCACTCCTATGCCCGACGAAATAGTTGTCAAAGCATACGTACATAGAAACTTTCATGTTTCAGTTCAGGTTTCAGAGTGGGCCAAGAAGGTGCGATGTGTTCGTGATACTTCTTTATGGTGCGGCGCTCCCCATTTTTAGCGTTGCACGATGCCCGCAGATGTCTACGACTTGGTGTCACGTTGAGTGCCCTGATTCCTCTGTTTGCACGCTGCTATTTGGTATAAAACCTCCTTGAATTTTTTAATAATTGTTAGTTTTTTACGATTTTAAGCTAGTAAAGCTTTTTCTCCTTTTTCTCTTTTACTCTACTAGAGCTACTCAAGGTTTTTCTCCTGCTGTCCTCTGGTATGTAAGTAGAAATAAAGTTATTATTATTATATAATTAATATTATAATTTTTATTATTATTATTATTATTATTTTATAAACCGGTAGGGGCCATCATACCCCCTTTGAACAGAAACAGGCACCACCAAATAGGCATCCATAAACAGAAAAAAAACACAGGCGCCCCACCCCTTTTAAAGGAAACAACAGCATGCCACGATAGAAATGCCACCGGTCCAGCTAACCCAAATAAAAATTGTCCTTTTACCAAAAACATGAATACAATCCTACGCAAGAAGGGGTGAAATGGAGGCTCAAGTTCATTCGGCGAAAGTTTCAATATGATGAGACCACAGTATACACCGTCACCGGGATGTACGAAAGCACCAGGCCGCAATTGTCGTAGTTGACTACTTCAGCAATCTGCATGACCCTCTAACATACATGAAAAAAGCAGTGGAAGTTGGAACCATCCTCTTGGCAATCCGAATAGCGGATGTATGAAATAAAATCATACTATTTTTACAGGCTCACAAAGGGTATTATACAGTTTTCTGGAGGCAGAATACTAAACACTTCAGAACGATATTCCCATCCATGATGCAGAAAGTTAACAATGTCACCTGGATACCGAGGTCCAATGGTCTGAAAGCGAAGGACGCACTATGCAAGAGGTACACGAACTTACATACCGGGCTGCTTGTGACCATGACTACCCCATTTCCCTATTCAAAAAACGCAGAGAACGAATCCTCATCCTATGCCTAAGAACACAATCTTTCTCCTTGCTACAACGAGGTCTCAATTTCGAAGAATCCCGCACTCTGTGGATGAAAATACCGACACAGTTATCTGTAAATCCATGTGCGTCAAGGTGTTCAATGGGAACATGAGACATTAACTTAGAACTCTGCAAAATATGAGAAACATCCACTCTCTTGCGTGCAACTTCGCTGTGTCCAAGGGTATGGCGGGTGAACAACTCAAACATAATATAGTCCACTTCATCGAAGCATGGGAGGCAGATTTAACCAGCTCGCTACCTTAAAGGAGACATAAAGACAAATACAAGTTGGGTTTATTAGAAAGACTGCTTTGTTCCGATAACAATGATGCCAGTATCATCACAATCTTCGAACAAATAACGGAGATATTAAAGAAAACGTGTGAAGCAGTCGCGACCCCCTAGCCAATTTCCCGCAACTTTTCTATGACGTCACAGAACCTTGTTTGTGAGATTGGCGGCCGCCTAACTGACCTGTCGCGACGACACAAGACTGGCCGTCTTTAATGGAGCCTCTAGTTCCATTTGACCGCATCACTTGAATGCTAACGTGCAGTTAACGCACTGAAAATTATGTTTTATTGTTGGCCCGTATGACGTCATTCTTACTCATAACACGTCACTTTGGCGCAAAATTTGAAAGCTTTTAAACACTTCTTGCTTTTTCTTCGTTAAAAAACATATTTTGTGGCTGTAATGGAGCTGAGTGAGATACTGAATCCTAGTTCTTTCAAATTAAACGAAGTTGTATTTTCTCTTCATGGCTCCTTTAAGACAGCGCGAGCTGATTGAGAGGGCAAGGGAAGGAGCTGCTGCATCTGGTTCCATAGACTCAGGTTCCCACCTTGGAGATCCGTCCCATATCTTTGCATTATTTTTGTAAACCACATATATTTCTTCCTCAACAAAGACCTTCTCTTCCTCTCTGTATTTGAAAAACGCAAAATTATGCATCCTCGCATAGACATCACGGAACAAACATTTAGATACACTGGCACTGATTTGTCATCGCACAAACTGACCAACACCTCGCATTTGCAACCTTTCACGCTTACATTTTAAGCCTGAGGAGCGGAGAGGTCCTTTGTCTCTCCTTGGACACGGCGAATAAAAACTCTGGTTGCTAGTATTTTTCTGTCGAAAATCCTTCGTGCTAGTGAAGCAAGACCGGAAATGCTGCAGCAGCATGCGGAAACGCTCCGTGGGAGTTGAAGTATCGCTATCGCATCTTACGTCTTGGGATACAAATGTAGAGGTCTCTGCAACTTTATTTTCTATTTACTCAAGCTGCGCACTTCTTTGCACAGTGCGCAAAAGAAGCGAGAGAAGTCACGCGATTCGTTCATGCGGCGTGCTACCAGTGCATGGACATACGCAGGGGGAGAACCCGGCTCGGACATGACGGCTCTTTAGCAACTTTGGCAGAGCCTCCGCAGGCAAACGCTCTTCCTTTCTGTGTTTGAACGGTCTGGAGCCGAAGCGGGGACTAAAATTTGTTAAATGGACCATCTTTCGCTCACACCCTGAAGCGCACCCAGAAACGGTGCTCATAAACCATTAGGCCGGCATACCAAATCCCCTAATGTGATCGCCAAGCGAAAAATACTGGAGGTACACATCTCTAAATGAATAATATTACGGCAAGAAGTTCTGACTGTGAAACATTAAGCTTTCTCAGCCCTTTTCCATCTATACAATGGATTCCTGGATAATTATAGAAGATACGTCCTAAACTGCGAGTATTTTGTTTGTGTGCCCGCATCCTTGAATGTGTGCGTGTTCGTGTCTGTGCGTCCAGCGCTCCGTGCGCTAACCCGGCAGTTACAGACCATTCAAGCAGCGGTCTTTCAGAACGCCCGAAAGTCAGGCATTCGAAAATTGAAACTGGAAGGATGGTTCTTTCCTTGGGTTACGTGTATTTTTAGATACATTTTTGTACAGTGTTACTGAACATACATTTCACCACGGCGATTCAATTATGCATGAATGACAGCGGCCCGTACCTGCGAAATTTGCGGCTAATGTGCGTTTTAAGGTTGGGATAAAAACTTATGATCCAGCAATCTGTGCGAGATTTTTGAGCTGATTTAAATGCGGTAAATACTTCTATTTATGTGCTTTATATGCAGGACAAGCATGGAGCAGCTGCGCCTGGTGGAGCACATTCGTTCCGAGTTTTCTCCGGACAACTATCCTGCTCACTCGATGAAGATGATGCCCTTGTTAGATTTCATGCGGCAGGAATTGCACAAGATTTTCACCTCGGACCTGGTTAAAGCCGGCGGAAAGCTCCTGGAAGTCGGTTGTGGCCCAACCATGTACACGGCGATGTCGGCTTCTCTGGCATTCAACGACATCGTGATGGCCGACCTGGTACCTGCCAATATCCGCGAGGTACGGAAATGGGTGGACGCAGCGCCAGATGCCAAGGACTGGTCGCTGTTCGCCGAGCGCCAAGCCGAGCTTGAAGGCCATGATAGACGTCGAGAAAGGAGCTTCCACGATCATTGCGAGAACCCGAAACGCTATACGCGATGTGACTCTTTGCAACATCTGCGAACCGGGGTGCTAATGACAGAAGAGAGTATTTCGATGTTGTGGTAGCTTGCCTGTGTTTGGACAGCAGTTCAGTAGACGAGGCTGCCCATCAACGCGCTACCGCCAATCTGGCTGGACTACTCAACCCTGGTGGCCTCCTAATAGCGTGCGGGCTGACCGGGAATTCGAGCTACACTGCGTGCACGAAGACCTTCTCGTCTCTCGACAGCGACGAAGCTTTGATTAAAAAGTCTATAACCAAGGCAGGGCTGAAAGTGGTGCAATGGGCTGAGGACAAGCACCTCTCCCAAATGGACTCGTACATCAGCTATGGAACCACTTACGTCATTGTCGGCATGAAGACCAAAGACGCATAAATTTCATACACTTTACATGTTTCACTTCTTGCAGTTGTGCTACGCAAAGATTGTAAACAGGCGAACAAAAAGTGTGCTGTGGTTCTCATAGCTAAATATGCTCATAAGGCTGTAATCAGTACGTTTATGCTGTAAATAAAGCTATGAAGTGCCCCTCTTTCCGGCCATTTCACTTTGAGACTCAAATTAACCACTCATATTCAAAAGGATTCTTTACTGAAAAGAGCTTGGGAAATAAAATTCTAAATGGTGGTTTGAAATACAACGTTAAAACATGCCCCGTTTTTAACCTTTATCAGTTGTGAGAAATCAGTTCATTCCCTGTACTCAACATTTTATAATAAAACAAGCAAGAGTTTTTCAAAGTTCCAGAAAAAGGGTGGTCAGTTATAACGTTTCAGATCGACCACCTCACGTGTCTGACATCAGGTCATTCTATTTTTTATGTACGTCAATGATATAGCAAGGTATTTGCACCCGCCTATGGAAGTGGCGATTACTGGCTGACGACTATGTGTTATTAAAATCATTGGGAACTAGGTGCTGCAGAATAAATCAAAATAATTCGGAACTAGGTGTTGCTGAATGAGTCCTGTTATACTAGTCAAGACGGGTGTGTGCCGTAGATCTAGTAGAATCAATCAGGAAAATTGTATTACACTTACGTAGACTAATTATGCACTAGCATCTTAGCTGCGCCAATATTATTAATAAAGGATACGGTTGAGAAAGTTTGGTACATTGCGGTCACGCAGCGGGAACATGGAAGATCATGGTGCGAGGTACTACTAGAGCATCCTAACGGCGCCACGCGTTAACAGCGCGCGTGCGCGTTGCGGGTTCAAGGAGATTACAGATCTCGTCGCGCGTATCACGTCATGAGACGGCAACGTGTCGTCTCCTAGTGGCGAGCTGTCGGAGCTCAAAAAGCAGTCGGCGTTCCCAGTGGCCGCAGTGAACGGCAACAATAAATACTTCAGCGCTGAAAAAAAGATCAGAGATTGTTTTTATGCACAAAAAACCAGTTGATGCAGGGAAGCGTGATGCAGGGAAGCGGCGTTTACGGGAGCAGCGCTGCCTGGCGAATAGGCGCTCATGCTCGGCTCTGGTTCTCATTGGCTTTCCGCGCCCTGAAATCTTGTTACAGTCACGTTTGTATGCAAATAGTACATTTAGGGCACTTTAAAAAGCGGCTGCGGCATGCTAGAGTGCTCGACCTTCAGCCAAACCTATTCGTGGACACAGTTTAGCGCACTCCCTGGGCGCTTTTATGGGCGTCGGCTATGGCAGCAGCATACATCCACCACCACCTGCGAATACGCCAGGCAGGAGAGAATTCTAATGTCTCTCGTGCCCGCTATCATCAGCAGAAGTGTGTTCGATTAAAGAAAGCACCGGGAAAGGGGGTCTTAAAGGCTCGTCCATTTCTCCACATATTTTGGTGCTGAAACCCGGGAGAAGGGACCTCCAAGAGGCAGCTACAGCGAGCGTATTCTGTTTCTGTTCGACCGCCTTCTCACCTCTGGAGGTCTCTTCTCCCGGGTTTCGGCACCAAAATATGTGGAGAAATGGACGAGCCGTGAAGACCCCCTTTCCCGGTGCTTTCTTTAATCGAACACACTTCTGCTGGTGATAGCAGGCACGAGAGAAGCATACCTACTTATTCCACAACATCATCCCCCCCGCAACAATAAATGAGTACCGTTCATGTGCAGCAAATTGTTTGGTCCAAGGAGAGCCGATTTAAAGTCCGGGTCAGGCAACAGAGTAAAGCACACGGCGGCTTCCACCTCCATCGATGGTAACAATGTATTGGTTTTGGTGTGCCCATTATACCTGGTGCTACGACCCATGAATGCACTCTTTTAACACAAGTTGAGCTCCCTTTTCCTGTCCTGGTCGCAGGTGTTCCTCTCGCTTTCCGCAACGCATCATTTTAAGTGCGAATGCACTTCTTAAGCGACCCTGAATCACGCGTCCACCGCCGTCCGTCCGTCCGCACCACATACCCACTTAGGGCGATTGGCCAAGAAGAGTTCCTAATTTCTTTAGCACATACCCACTTAGGGCGATTGGCCAAGAAGAATTCTTTCGCATCACCCGTGCATTCCCACTTCCCCATCGACGACTGCTGCTTCGCCAGGAGCGGAAGTCGGGGCGAGTACTGCGGCGTCTACCTCGTCGGTCACGTCTACGCGAACCTCGTGTCGCACGCCGTGTCCACCTCGCCGGTCAGGGACGAGTCGCCGTACAGTGCCGTCTACACCGACGCGTACTCGGGCGACGGAATCGTGGTCGTCACCCTCTACCTCGCGCCAAACATCTCGCGCGACGACGTCGTCGAATACGTGGACGCGGCGATGGAGAGTGTGGCCAGGCGCGTAAAGCCCTCCGACCCGGTCGTGGTTGTTGGGGACTTTAACGTGGACGTGCGAAAGGGCGGCGAGTGGTTGATGGAATACATGCTCGCCAACCACTCCATGACGTGCCTACCGCTAGAGGCTCCCACCACCATCAACGGCAGCTACATCGACCTGGCCTTTGCGAGGAACTGTCTGATACGCGCGGTCTTGCAACAACTCTTGACCGTCATTTCAGTGACCACAAGGCGGTCATAACGACCGTCAACTACAACGACAACACCAACAAGTGCTGAATAAAGAATACTGTCGTTTCACTTTACTTGCGTGTGTGTGTGATCTCCTCGAACATACACTTTAATTCACCAAGATTTCCAGAGAACGACTAACGGGGTGTGTGAATCCCCACGTGATCACGCGGGGGTGTTAAATGCAACTAACGGGCGAATGCCAACACAGTTCAACATAACTCCCCCTCATAGCATCACCCGTGCATTCGCACTTCCCCATGCTCCCCTTCGGGGAAATGCGGGTGTTTTTTCTTTGTTGCAGCCGGTTTCACGTGGGCCGCATTGGAGTTGCGGCTTTTCTCGAAGGTGCACGGTTCGGTTTCTAGTGTTCGGTAATGTCTCAGCAAAGCGCTTGGAGTCGGAAGGCGCTGTACGCCTTCTTGTAAGAATGTGAAGATGCTTTCTCCGTTTTTAAACATTAGCTGGCACTGTTTTATATTTTTAAACTGCGCCAAATTATGAGCGCAGCCATTGGGGTCCTCTGTCCATGAACGATTGCTTTTAGCAGTGCCGTCTTCCTCTCGCAAATGCTGCTTGCTTAGCGCCTTACGTTTGAGCAATGGAGGACTAAGTACGTCAGACTGTAACGAAGATATCCCTTTCTTCTCGCCAGGCAAATCAGTGTCAAACATCGCGGGATCCATGCTTTTGCACCCTCTATCATTGGTTTATCGAAGCGCTGTTTCTCCTTCACAAGACTTCCGATGGGGCATCTTTGGTGTCCGGTAATCGATGCCAACGTCGCTGGAGGTTTCTTTATTTTGCGCAAGTCCCGTCCTGGTAAAAATAATCACCTTTCGCTCCAAGAACGTAGTGATAGTGGTCCATTTCTCGCGTTCAGTTTCGTGAAGAGAATTCACAAGACCGTTTGTTTTGTTAACTCCGCTCCACCCCGAATCGGCTCATTCCCTGTACGGCTTCATTCCCGATCTCCCGAGGTGAGAAGACGGTTGAACTGAAGCGGAATACGCTTGCTGTAGCTTACCTTTGGAGGTTCCTCATCCCGGGTTTCGCGGCACCAAAACCTGTGGAGAAACAGACGAGCCGTGGAGACCCCCCTTCCCGATGCTGTCTTTAATCGAAAACATTTCTCCTGATGATAGCGGGCACGATAGAGGCCTACCTACTTATTCCGCAACAGCCTCATTTAGACCTGATACTGGAAATGTTTTGTTTTCGTGGCTGGTCTCCTTGGTTGGTTTTGTTTTGGAGTACGGACAACAAGTGAGGCTGTGTTTTGAATATATTCGTCGTAGAAACATACGTTTCGGGGATTTGATTACCCATACCTGACAACCACTTGTGCCTTTTATGGGAGCATGAGCCATGCAAAAACATTACATAAATTTCGATGCTCTGAGTCTTTAAATACGTGGCCACTCGCGCAAAAACCACCAAAAACAATAAATGGTCTGCAAGTCGGGAAGAAATAAAATATCTCATACGGGAAGGAAAAAAATACCAGTGTAGTTTCGTAAATGCTAAGAACGATCGTCTGAACTCACCAGACGAGGTAGAAACAGACCAGAGCAGACCAGAGCTGCCCCGTTAGGACTACATTGGAAATGCACTGCTATTTCGCAGGACACGTGGGGGAGGAAGAGGCTTAACTATCGTTGTGTACGAATGAAAAGCGGAAGCAAGGAATGAACGGTTCAGTAATCCCACGTAGAGGCTTTGGTTTGACTTTCTTTTTGTCTTCGACTTTAACAAAAACCGGCAACTCGAAGGACAATTTTTTTAAGTATTCAGGGTAGGAAGTTCACAAACGATAAAACGTGTCGCTGGAAAAGTGTGGTATCGGATAAGGCCCTCTGATTTTAGAGTGAGATAATTTCTGCAGACTTTGTGTGTCATATGGTGATGTGTCGAAGAAGGGTTCCGTCGCGGACGCGGCTTACACTGTGAGCATAGGGTTTGCGGACGCTCATTTGAAGACAAGACGACCCAGGCTTGAATTTTTTGTGTGCTGATCCCCGAGTGTAATGTTTTATTTTCAACCTTACTTTGTTCGCAGAGTGCTTGTGAAATGTATACCATATTGGCTCGTTATAGCATCAATACCTGGGTTATGATATTGGCAAGCGTAACTGGCGTACTGTCAGGTCTGAGCACTCAGCTAGAATATGTAGGTGCTCAAAACTGCTTGAAATCATATTGTACAGCCGTAGCATGACCATCTGAGGAAACGCTGCTTACGGAAAAGTGCTAGTGAATTTTAGGGCAGTGGAATTTCACGTGATCTATGCATGTGCCGGCTTCGCAATGCTTTTTGAAACACACATCTTGGGTCTTATAAAGATCGAGTGTACTACCCTCACATCGCATCAGAAACTTTTACGCTCTTGTAACTACACGAAACGTGCGAACACAGTCACTGCTACACATAAATATTTTAGCGTGTAGAAACGGTACATCTCAGTCGTAAACGTGCCGCAAAAGCAGTGGGGACAGTGGGGAGCGGGCGGAGCGCCCCGTTGCTGCTCTTCAAACTGGCCGCTATGGGAATTTTAGTGGCGCCTCCTACAGGCACTCCTCAAGGCGTGTAGCTAGCCTGCCTTTACTCAATGACAGTATTGGGAAAAACTGGATCCATCTGACGACTACTGTTAAAGCAATATCTCGTCTATCCATTTTAACTTTTGTGTTTCCTTTCACTCGAACGTATCAAGTGCGGCTGCGCGGAAATGACCTCAAAAGGTTAACTACATCTTCTACCCGGCTATATTACGTCCCGTCTGCTACGTCTACCCCGTCAAACAATATTGATGCCGTTGAAAAGGCATGCTTAGCACCATTCAACTCA
This sequence comes from Haemaphysalis longicornis, assembly GCA_013339765.2. Taxonomy (NCBI): domain Eukaryota; kingdom Metazoa; phylum Arthropoda; class Arachnida; order Ixodida; family Ixodidae; genus Haemaphysalis; species Haemaphysalis longicornis. The sequence goes on along the minus strand of CM023455.1, from coordinate 74,770,274 downwards.
GTAGAGTCACTTGCAGAAGTGGAGCAAGAACGTCCTCTTTGGTAATATATAAAGAGCCATGCTACCGTGTTCATCGTTTGGGACTATCGTTCTTCACATTTATTGCTAACATTACCGCCAACTCGACTTCACATGCATGACGCCTCGCAGCAGCATGGTTTAAAATCGCTGAGGATTAGCTCTGCTAGGCCTGGTTACGCAACCGAACGCTTTCCAGCAATCACTAGCATCGTTTCATCAGTTACGGAAACCATCATCAAGTAGAACGCGAGGCGTCTGTTTCCGCCTCTAAAGCTCGTCGCTTTCGTCTTTCTCCATGTTTTTCTCGATGATTGGCTCGCTCAATTTCCAGAGCTTTAGTAGTTACAGCCTGCCACTTTGATCTCTAGTAGTAAAGTTTTCGCTTTGTCTTGTTAGCAAGCGTAGCAATATCTGCACGATGGTCAGACGCAACTTCCTAATTTCGTCGCTGGGACCACGCAGACAGCTTCGGCACACATGGGCCAGCTCCCGTTTTTCTATCCCGCTTAGTCTGAACTGAAGCCCTAGGCAAGCTGTAGAGAAAAATAGGTGGCAAAAAGAGCGGCGCAGTCAAGCGATCAGTGAATCACGTGGACACAGGTCGGTGAAGCGGCGGCGACTACGCGTGGCTTGAGGCGACTGTGGCCAAAATAACACTTTGGAGTAATTCTGACATAGGATGACAATGAGAAACAAATTTGTAACGACTGCAACACAACTTTATATCAACTGCAAAAGTCTATTTTTAGCCTAAATGTTCTACACTCTATTTTCTTTATACTAGGACTACTCGACCAACTGTGCTTCTTTGAGCATAACATGTCTTCAGCTGTTATTACGCAATAAAATTTTCCTGTCGCACAAAAAAGACATGCCTAAGCTCTTATTTCTCGAGGAGTAAAATATACCAGAAAAGGCTGATCATGGTGACTACGACTCTTTCTGACGAAGTAGTCGCGGTCATCACTCGCTCGGACGAACACTGGGTTACTTGTCTGGCAAGTTTAGATTCAAGCGAAGAGGAAGACTCTGATCCAAAGGCACGCCGATTCTTCTGCCGCATTAGGGCTGCCATCTAGCCCGCCGAGAAAAACATGAAATGATGCATAGACTACAGTTCAGAAATTTTGCCGTCAACATGACGAAAAAGTATGATACATAAATCCACAAAGATCTGCTAAATCGAGTCAATAAAGTTCTTACAGTGACAAAAAAAGCTACCTCTCTGTCAAAACGCGAAGGGGGAACATGGAGATTTCGAAAATCACGTCTAACACCTAACCAAGCAACCTAGGTGCGAGCAGACCCTGTTTGGTTATGATGATTAATATTTATGGGGCTCAAGCTGTGACGTAAGCTTCAGGGCATAAATAAAACCATTAAATGTGCGCTCGTACTTCAAAGACCAACAATCTGAGTCAGCTTAGAGGCTCATAGCTGGACTAACGCGGAAGGCACCGGCTTGATGCCTAAACTGTGCCTAACTGATGCCTAAACTTGATGCCTAAACTGTGGATAGGTTCGAGCATTTTCAATGCTATGTTAGAGGGCGACTCGTACACCACGCATCCAGATTCTAAGCGAGACAAAAGAGATATTTTGTACAGGTCTAAAAAAACTGCTTGTCACTGCCCCAGTTTATGTGAGCTTATATCTTAAGCACAGTCATAGCATTGAAACACTTCAGTCTGAAATACTTCAGGTGGGCCGTGAACGAGAGCCTCAAATTGAAGATTCATCCCAGAATCTTGTGTTCTGATTAATCAGGCAGTTTATAACAAAGTTGCGGTCACTAACCAAGTCAAATGAATAAAATTGACGTTTCGGATTTTCTACGGAATCCTTGATCACAATGAGGCGAGGGAGGACGTCGTCACGGTTTTTATGCTTCTAAAATGCGTCGTAATGATCATGCGTAGATACCCGGCATATTGCCTTCTGTACGGATGATTGTATCTGATGTCGTTTGAATATCCACAGATTCAACGAGGAGCCTGGTTGTTGCCCCCGCAGGGGCACCTTGCGTTTCAAGGTGACGGTAGTGGCGACACCACGGACCCTGAGCCCATGTGGGTTGGACCCACACACGCGCCAGCTGTGCGTGGCTGAGCCGTGTCCAGGGAAAAGAGAATCCTCGTGGCTGAGCCAAATCCGGGGTTGTTTTGGACCTTTACGGCCCCCCGGTAGAGGCAACACGCCACTTTGGTACCTTCTTCTCGCAGATGGTGCCCCCGGTCTGGCTCACCCGGGGGAAGCCAGTCCCCTTTTCCTGCCTTCCTCTAAGCTCTTTCCACCTTCCTATCTTCTTTGCTACCCCTGTCCTGTTGTTCTCTTCTTTTCCTCATTTTCCGACACATTTACAGGCAGCGAGGGTTAACCCTTAGTAAGTAATCAACCTTCAAGACTTAAACAGGGTTATAGCAGCTATGTATGCTACCGCGCATCTATCGCGTTCCCAGGTTGGGCTCGGTGGTGGGCGGCCAGCATAGCTGCTGAACTGATTTCACTTATTATGGCAGCAAGATTTTCTGCATCCCATGATCGTCCTCCAAAAAGGGGGCGCAACAAAGCAGTCCAGCAGTTCTTCACTCCGAAAAAGTCAGAATATTTTCTAAAGTTCCACGTCATGCACTGTGAGAAAAAGGCATGTGAATGAGACGTCTGTCGCCGTTCTTGGTATCCAAAGTTCTAACAAAGAGCTAGGCAACGGCTATAAAGTAAGTAAGTTGGGAAGCGGTGACCTTCTCTTAGAAGTACAAAACGCAGCTCAGTGTGGCACGTTGAAGAAAATGACCACTGTTGGTGACAATCCTGTGAGAATCACTCCCCACCGATCCATGAACACTACCAGACGTGTTATCTCTGATGAAAACTTTCTGAACTTGTCTGAGCAAGAACTCCTGGAAGTGTTCGAGGGCCAGAATGTTGTGAATGTTCAACGAATCAAAATACGTAGAGAATGGAAGTGAATTTTGACCAAGCATGTAATCCTCACATTCTCGACCAGTGTACTGCCCGAGTCTGTCGAGGCAGGCTACGTTAAAATCCCTGTCCGTTTGTACATTCCAAACCCCCTGCGGTGCTATAAAATGCCAAATATTTGGCCATGGTACATTGAAGCTTCCGAGGTAAGGCAGCATGTCTAAAGTGTAGCCATTCCCGACCACTCGTCTTACACCTGTGAAACTCCACTTCACTGTGTAAACTGCATGGAGAGAGCACGCCGCGTACTCGCGCTTGTTCCCGCAATGGAAGAATGCAAAAGAAATAATTGCTCTGAAGTATTAGGAAAACATTACCTTTAGGGGAGCATCGGCAGAGACTGTTCCTGGCCCACACTAGCTTTGCCGATGTAGCGCGATGGGGGGCCGCGCTACCCTCGCTGTGAGTTCCCCTTGGAACCCTCCCAGCGAGGCCCCAAGGGACACCCCAACCCCAATCCCACCCAGTGCCGGTGGCGAAGGCCACTGCACATGCCACAAAAAAGCGTCAAGGGCTGTCCCAGCACCCCTTGATCCCAACGCTAGGGCCCCTTGCTGGAACTGCAGTGCCGGTCCCTGCTGATAGGCAGGCTGCCGCAACCAGCCAGCCTAGCCCTGCTGTCGAGGCTTCGCAAGAAGCCATGGACACAACGCCAAGCTCTCCGTTGCGGCGTACGCCGAGAGGGGGCGGCACGTCGCTTGACCGTTTAAAGCAAAGGCCACCTAGGGTCACTGCTCCTGGGAAGGTGTCTTGAGCCCTGGAAGGTGACAGCATGGCACTTCCTTAATCCTTGTTCAGCATAAGCTGATCGGTAGCTGATAATGTAGTCGAACGAAACTGCAGAGGCCTACTGAAATACTTGGACGATATCTATGAAGTGCTGTCACAACACCAAATAAGTATTATGTGTCTCCAGGAGACACACGTGAGGACAAACAAAACAAACTTCTTAAAGAAATACTCTGTATTTAGGAAAGACAGGGATGGCTGCAATCACCCCTCTGGAGGAGTTGCGATTGTCGTGCAAAAATCAGTGACGTGCCAGTTCTTACCGCTGCAGACCAGTTTAGAGGCTGTAGCCATACGAGCCATTATCTTTAATAAACTGGTAGCAGTATGCTCATTGTACATACCTCAAGACCACAGGCTCTCCAGTATGGTGTTTGAAGCATTACTTGATCAGCTGCCAGAGCCGTATCTGCTAGTTGGGGATTGTAATGCTCACCCCCCCCCCTCTGGGGTTCTGCACGCACTGGATGTTAGAGGACGCCTCTTTGAAAAGTTTCTGCTATCATCTGGAGCATGCATACTTAACAAGAAAAACCCAACATATGATAACACATGTCACGTACTCCTGCATAGATCTCGCCATAGCCTCTCCGGTTCTGTTTCCGGCACTCCAATGGAATGTCATTATTAACCTGTACGGAAGTGACCACTTTCCAGCAAGCCTTAAGCTTTTAACAATAAAGAAGACAACACTCCATGCCCACAAAAGTTCAAGGAGGAGGCCGCAGACTGGAAAAAATTCAAAGAGCTCTCTTAGTGTCACTGTACATTTATAGACAACCTTGGTATTTATGAAGCTGCTGAGACTCTGACCACCCATATAATTAAAGCTGCGCTGAATTCCATACCCCCGACTTGTTCTAGTAGGGTTACTAAGCCAAACCCTTGGTGGAATGATGATTGCAGGCAGGCCCGTGAGGAACTGAATAAGGCATGAGGTGCCTTGCGTAGGCGCCCTACGACTGAAAACTCGGGGTACTTTTCAAGTGGGCAATGGCCAATGGCAGACGGATACGGCGTATTGATTATTCCTTAACCTTTATTATACCTTAAAATGAAACGGCAACTCACCTCTCAAATCGACTTTCGCTTGATATTCGCTTGATGGTGGTGTGCGCACGGATGGACGCGGTCGGACATTGGGAGATACTCCGCACCGTTACAGACGAGGGAGTAAGCCGTTTGACTCCATTTTATCACTAACATGTTTCGCTAAGTCCCGGGATTATACTTCCGGCTTCCGAGCGTAGCGGTTCGCTCTCGCAGCATTGTCAGGCCCCGCCAACGTAGCGGTTTTGGCGGGCCCTTGAGCCCTGGTAAACGGGGTTAAGCTGTTTCTTTCAACGATACCCAGGAACTATTTAAGTTATGATGCCTCATCTACCATTCTGGGCCCATTCCTGCCCTCAACCACAATTTTTTTTGCACGTCAGCCGTCAAAAAAAAACACACCTATACAAGGTTTTTATATTTCGATAATACGCTGGTTTCGTTTGCTTCTTTGCTCCCCGAGGTTATCTCGTTGGGGCCATATCAGATGAACCATGTGTGTGCGGTTACGTTCAAGGATGCGGAAGGTGCGGAAACAGTTGGTGGCCTGCCGGGGAACTCCTAATGAAGACCTTCGGTGACTCGTCCATCGACCCGAGGAACCAGGAGGTGCACTTAAAGGTCCACTGGGTGCTCCACCACGTCCCCGACGACGAAGGTCGGGCCGCCCTAGGGCCTTACGGAAAGGTAACCGACGTGGCTAGGAACCGGTGGCGTGTGCAAGGATGCAATGCTCAGTTGTCGACAACACGCCTGGTTACCCTATGGTTGAGAACGGGCGTCCCCGCCGATGACATTCCCCACCAAGTACGGGTCGCCGGAGAGCAAGCCCTGGTCGTGGTGCCTGGACGAGTACCCCTCTGCCTGCGTTGCCACCGGAGCGGACACATCAGGCGAGATGTTAAGTGCCGCGCTGCGCTCTTTGTCGTCGCTTCGGCCACGACGAGAGTCAGTGTGTGCCTTCATACGCTAATGTAGCCGGCGCAACGCAGGACACGGTGACGACGATGTCGTTTGTTATGGACGAAGCCGAGGCTGAGGATGCCGCAAGGAGTGGTGACAACGATCAGACGAAGGAGGTATATGACCCCCCCCCCTCCCATTAGCCAGGTACTTTCCCGGCGGAAGAAGGGAGTCACGCTGAGATGGTGCCTCCCAAAGAAAAGATGGACGAAGCAACAGATTCGTTGAAGGAGGCGGAATTGAAGGACGACGAGCAGTCAAGGTACGATAAAGTGGTAACATTAAGGTGTAACATTAAGGTGTAACATTAAGGTGTAACATTAAGGTGTAATGTAAGGTGTAACATTAAGGTGTAACATTAAGGGACAAGAAGAGAGCGGAGTGGTCAGGGAGCAAACTGGTGTTAAAGACATATTAGTAGAAATTAAGAAGAAATGGACGTGGGCAGGGCATGTAATGCGAAGGCAAGATAACCGCTGGTCATTAAGGGTAACAAAGTGGATCCCTAGAGAAGGCAAGCGTTGCAGGGGGCGCCAGAAAGTTAGATGGGCGGATGAGGTCAAGAAGTTTGCGGGGATAAATTGGTCACAATTGGCACAGGACCGAGGTAATTGGAGAATAATGGGAGAGGCCTTTGCGCTGCAGTGGGCGTAGATAGGCTGGTGATGATGATGATGATGATGATGATGATGATGATGATGATAAAAGTGGAGAGTGAGGACATGGAAGAAGAGGGGGCGCCGGGTTCGGGTGCGGCGACGAGCAAACGGTCCTGGGAGCTCACCAAGGACAACACGCAGAGCGCAGGTTCTGCGAGTTCCGAGGAGGCACCACTGAAGTCGACGACACAAGTCCGACAGCCTTCGACCAAAACGAAGCCGAGTGTGACACCGGAACGACACAAAGGCAAGGCGTCCCACACGTAGTTCAGCACGGCGAAAGGTGGACGGCGAGTGGGCGTGCATGACACCAGGAGGAATGTATGTGGTGTAAGTGCAGTGCCCTGGACGGACAGCGGCGAACAGAGGCAGTGTGTGGGAAGTGGCAGAGGGAAGCGGCAAAGACGAAAGGGACTACCACCACGGAAGCGCTTGGATTTGTATGCGAAGACAGAGGCAACTCAAGCAACAGGAAAACGACCTCAGTGAGATGTCAGAAGGCAACTGTTGTGTTTCTTCTCTTGTTGTGCTCTTTACTTGACATTTTAAATGATAGTCCTGCAAAAACCATTGAGTATTGCAACTTTGAACGTACGAGGCCTTGCGGAAAGGCGCAAGCAATACAAACATAGCAGGTTACTAAATGAAAAGGAAATAGACCTCCTGGCCGTACTGGAAACAAAAATTGAGAGTAAAAAGCCAACCGATTTGATTGTCCGTCCTTTCACAAACCGGTATAGTGTCTGTGTTAGTCATGCGGTTGAGACGTCTTCTGGCTGCTGTTTATTTATTAAGAATGCAGGACGACCAAGAAAAAGCATTCTACGAGCTGCAAAAACGCCTGCAAAGCCCGACCGTGCTCGCTCATTCCGACGAAACGCCGAAACGAAAATGCACATGGACGCCAGTGATATAGGTTTGAGTGCCGTCCTCGTCCAAAAGCAGAGTGGTTGCGATAAGGTAATCGCCTCTGCCAGTCGTGGTCTGTCGAAGGAGGAGAAATACTACTCTGCCTCCGAGAAAGAGTGTCTGGCTATCATATGGGCCATTTCAAAATTTCGACCATACGTATATGGTAGACCGTTCAAGGTCATGATGGAGCTTTTACCTGCAGTAATTCGACGTTACAATTGTCCATAAATCCAGCAGGAAACACTCCAACGACGGCTGTCTGTCCCGTGCCCCCGTCGATCCACCACTTCAAGACCCCGATTCCTATAGCGCGTCCTTCGGAGCCGTGACTGAGAGTGATCTTGCCGCCCAACAGTGCCGACACCGAGTTACGCGTCATATTCGACTACATGGAAGGACGCAATGTTGCGGTGCCTAGGGCCTTCAAACGCGACCTACCAGCGTTCAGCCTGAAAAACTTCCGTTCTCGTGAAGAAGAATTTCAGCCCCGGAAACAAAACAAATTATCTTCTTGTCATCCCCGCAGACCTTCGCGACAAAATTTTGGAAGCGTGCCACGACGACCCGACTTTCGGACATGTCGGAACAGCCCGCACAATTGGAAAAATCAAGGCGAGGTACTCCTGGCCGCGCCTTACATATGACGTCACCCACTACGTCCGGAGCTGCCATAACTGCCAGCGACGAAAAACGCCGCCGACGAGACCCGCCGGACTTCTGCAGCCGATCGCCGTCCCATCGAGGCCTTTCCAGCTGATTGGAATGGACCTCTTGGGCCCGTTCCCTATGTCACGATCCGAGAACAAGTGGATTGTCGTAACGACGCACTACATGACGCGTTACGCAGAGACCGCTGCTCTTCCGAGGGGGACTGCCCAAGAAGTCGCAAGGTTCTTCATAAGACAAGTTGTGCTGCGACATGGATTCCCTGAAGTTCTAATCACGGACCGCGGAGCGGCCTTTACTGCCGAGATGATGCAAGGAATATTGCGCTACAGCAACACGTATCACCAAAGAACGACAGCCTACCGCCCCCATATGAACGGACTAATGGAACGTTTGAACAAGACGATTGGGGATATGCGTCCATGTACGTCGATGTTGAACATAAAACCTGGGACGAAGTGCTCCCATATGTCACGTTTGCGTACAACAAAGCTATCCAAGAAACTATGCAGATGACACCGTTCGAGCTTGTCTATGGAAGGTGGCCGTCTACGATGCTTGACGCCATGTTCCCGCACGTAGAAGACGGCGACATCAACGCCGACGTCCAAGGATACCTTCAGCGTGCGGAGAGAGGCCCGCCAGCTCGCTCGAGTTCGTACAGCTGGTGGATGCCGGCCGCTACAGCCTCCGACACCGAGATGCCCGAGTAGGACTCTCATCCGACGACGCGGAGTGAGTGAGAAGCTTCAAGCACGGCATTTCGGACCCTACCAGATTCTACGACGCGTTGGTCAACTTACCTACTAAGTGATCCCCGATGGTGATTCCGGCACATCACGATGACGCGCGTGACCCGAAGTTGTCCAACCCGCTGCGGTGGCTCAGTGGCTAAGGCGTTGCGCTGCTGAGCACGAGGTCGCAGTTTCGATTCCCGGCCGCGGCGGCCGCTTCTCTGATAGTGGCAAAAAGCAAAAACACCCGTGTGTACGACATTTCGGCACACGTTAAAGATCCCCAGGTGGTCAAAATTATTCCGCAGTCCTCCACTACAGTGCACCTCATCTCCTGCGTTGCGTGGGTGCGTTAAACCCTACAATCAATAAATCATCAATCAACCGTAGTCGTCCATGTGGTTCGCTCAAAACGTTTACAGTACAGTACGCACGATGACGGACTTTTATTTTAGATGCAACCAACGTTTTTAGCCATGTGTTTTCGCTGTGCTGTTGGTGCTCGGCTGTCCATCACGCCTTTATTAGCGCATTAACTCTGTGCTGTCATCGTGCATACATATTTTAGTGCATCTCTGAAGTGTCGGTGCGGTTTGTTGACGTGCTCCGCGCCGGGCTGCCGTTCGGGGTATGCTTCGGCAGCGGCAAAGTACGCGTGCCGCGGCAATTTCTCCAAGTCGCCGAAGGATCCCGACGGATTGAACGCGTGGAAAAGCGTGATTCGGCGGAAAGACTTGAAAGTTACGTCATAAACATACGTTTGTGGCATTCATTGTGAGCCTTCAGACATTGTCATCTGCTACGAACACATCGTGAACGATAAAACTAAGGATACCGCACGGCAGGTGGACCCTGAAGGAGAGCGCGGTGCCCTGTATTATCCCTAACATACTTGAGCATCTGTCCAAGCAAAAGACGCCAAAGTCAGGCAGAAAACCACCCAAAGGAAGTACAGTGGTCCCCACACATGTAGCGTCCTGCCAAAATGATGGGCATTTAACTGGCGAAAGTGACGGTATGGCCGGTGTAAAAACCGCCGAACTCAGCAGGAACTGTTTTGTGCCTCGCTGTTGTGCAAGGATTCAGCATATGTTCATCGTTTGAATCGTCGAATGTGAATACTTCGCCCAGCCAGCTCGAAGAGTCGGGGGGCATTGACAGAAGGCTGAACTATAGTCAGGCAAAACTTGTTGGTTGAAGTTAGTTCAAGAGTTGTGCTTCTCCCGCCATGCAGCTACAGCGATAAAAATCGGAATATTCACCCTCAGCTGACAAACCAGTAAGAATATAGCAACGTTTTTCCGCTACATTGTTGCCTTAAATATTAGCCATTGGAGCAAATGGTATACCTGTCGCCAGGCATTTCATTAGCAACAACAGCCGTGAAAAGGGCAGTGTGGGGCACAACAGATGCACGGTGCTGTCAGATCAAAACTTTTACCCTACCCGGCTCGGTGGTTAAGGTGTCGTGCTGCTGGGCGCAAGGACACGAGTTCGATTAACGACCGCGGCAGCCTCTTTTCTGATAGATGCTGAAAGCGAAAACGCCCGTGTGTTCGAGATATCGGCGCACGTTAAAGATGCCCAGGTGGTCAAAATTAATCTGGAGCCCTCCACTATGGGGCGCGCCTCATTGCTTGTGTAGCGCCGGCACGTTAAACCTCCTAAGCAGTCTGACTAGTCAAAACTGAGTTGTGTTGCCCATCTATTGACTGCAAAAAGAAACGAGCAGAAAAATCTACGTTGAAAAAGTTAGGGAGACAGCACAAACGATGGCTCAATGGAAAAAAACTGTCAGGCGAAACGCGTAAAATATTGGGCATATCCGGACTACGAGAAGACAAATTAAAGTTTCTGTGACCGTAATAGACAGTTAATCAGATTTACAAACCAACAAAAAAATAGCACGACAAATATTCTCATCCAAGGAATACTTTATTTCTGTCAAGAAAGCACATTATACACCCCAAAGAAATAAAAACGTCGAAAAACATTGGTTTAATATTAAATTGGTTTATTTTGTTCGTTATTAATAAAGCCAACTACTGTTGCTGCGCTTGGTTTCCGATAGGCTCACTAATTTTGTTAGAATTGCAAATATACTTCTGTGAAAATGTACTTACTGCATTTGCTTCCGCATCATAAATAAAAATGACAAGGCATCCTTTCTTGATTCCAAGCGGGTGGTTGACTATTGTAGGCTTTTCCGCAGTTTCAACCGCGTAAGACGTGTTCGGGTATGCTTTAAATATTATTGAGGTATAAGGGATCCCGTACTGGGGTCCGTTGGAACGGGATGCGCCTGAAAGCAAGCGCACTGTGCAGCGTTTGCCTTGCCTTTTTCCCATCCGAAATAGAGCTTGTGTCTCCTCAAGATGGCCATAAAAATGTAGAGCTCTTGTCACTAAAGCGGAAGATTAGAGCGAAGTTGGATTGTGCATTTCAAAGGTACGTTAACGGTGTGTGGTGGGCGTTCACCGGCGCCTTTTCAAGCAAGGAGAAGCAGACGACGCGCCGAGACCGATCTCAACGCTACCGCAGCGCCACCGCCTGGTCGGCGACAGCAGCGGCCCGCGCCGCCGTGCTTGGAGGGCCGCGCTCTTTGCCAACTGACCTAATCTAAAAATGTTGGATGCAACTGCATCTCATTCACTCGCCTTGTCCCTCCATACGGCGTTCTTGTTGTCCGTCCACACCCCTCCCTCATTCTCCTCGCCGCGCGACCTGCACTCTCCGCCGCTCACCCCCTGTCCTCTCCGATATCGATCACTCTCTTGCGAGGGGCATTGGATTGGATTCGATTGGGTTTGGTTTGGTTGGCTTGGCTTGGCTTAGCTTGGATTGGATTAGATTGGATTGGATTTGGATTGGATTGAATTAATGTGGATTGTGTTGAATTGTGTTGCGTCATAGCCGCGCCACGTTGCGTCATAGCCGCGGTCATTCCAGCACCGGCCAAAGAAATAAAGAATACATCATACGCGTTCCTCACACGTTTCACGCAATTAGAGAATCAACCCAACGGAAACACCAAGGGAACCCCCAAGATGCGTCGCATCTCCACAGGGTTCCCCTCGCGGGAAGGTGGGGTAATTTTTTTATTTGTTCGGATACTCGCTTATACTAGCATCGGACCGATGCGCTCTTAGGGGGGGGGGGTAATGCCGTGAACCATTCCTTTGGTTTGTTTATTTATGTTTTGCTTTTACAGCCCGGCTGCGCCGGTCTGTGTTATCTGTGTTATCTGTGTACCAAGGGAAGCGCGTGTTCCATTCTTTCTTTCTATGCCGCGTGTGGTATCTCTTCTGATAGGGAGAGCCTTCAGAACAAACTTGAACAGCCTAGAATAATCTTTTTTGTTCTGGATGTCAACGGTTCGAGAAACACTCGCGCCGAAAGATAAAAAGACATCCCCCTCGCGAGGGGCACGATCAAATGCACAGCATTTCCGAGGGGGTGCGCCGGCAAGTCGTATCTCTCGATCGCGGGACCCGTGTCGCCATCTTTCGGAGGCGCGGGACAACTTGTGGCGCTTTCGAAACATACCAGAAATGAGTGAAGGATATAAGGCGCGTTCGGTGCATCGCAAGCTGTGTCGGTTTCGTGGCTCAGTCGGTAGTGCGCCGGGCACCTTGCGTTCCGCCCGCGGAGTCATGGGTTCGAAACCGGGCGCCGGAAACTGTTATTTCTTTTGTACTGTAGTGGCCTGGCTGCGGACTACGACAAGGCACGCCAACGCCGCGTGACATTGTGAGTTACTAAAATGCTATGCATTTAAAAGCCTGCAGAGCAGACGCCACGGCGGCTTTACTTCGAATCGTCGCCCTCGCCATCGCACGTCACTTTGTTGTCTGCTGCTACGCCGCCTGTATTCTTTGAGTTGTTAGGGGAGCACAAGTTCGCTCCAATAAACTTCTTTTCCTTGAAGACAACTGCGTCGTCTTGGGCTTCGTGACAATATGCATGTACGCCCCGCATAAGGTGAATGAAAGAAAAGTGTTTTTTGAAACGATAGCGAGCAAATTACAGGATAAAAGAACATTGTTCTGCTCTGCGATTTTAACTGCGTCTGCTGGCGAGAAGACAGAGCAGGCTTAACGCGGAACCGGGACCAGAACGCGCAACTACTTCAGAACACACTGGATTAGCATGATTTACAGATGTTATGCTGTGTTCAGACTACCGACGTAACAGCCATATCGTGCGCTATGGTCGTAAAAAAAAGCATGTCACGCAGTTCGGTTAGCTGAGACGTGGAATGACGTCATTATTTAAAGAAATTACGACAGTTACGAGGATAGTCTGAACCCGGCCTTACTCACTGCGCAGCAAAAGCAGACGCCCTGCGGTACACGCATTTTCAGGGAGCCAGCCATGCCCGGCTGGACAGAATTTACTTTTCCCATGGATTAATTGATTGATTGATTATAGGGTTTAACGCGCCGACGCAACGCAGGCGATGAGGCGCGCCGTAGTGGAGGGCTCCGGATTAATTTTGACCACCTGGGGATCTTTAACGTACGCCGAAATCTCGTACACACGGGCGTTTTTGCTTTTCGCCTCCATCAGAAAAGCGGCCGCCGCGGTCGGGAATCGAACCCGCGATCTCGTGCTCAGCAGCGCAACGCCTTAGCCACTGAGCCACCGCGGCGGGTTTTTCCCATGGATTAGCGCCGTCGTGTAAAACTACGCGGTTGATTATGTTGCTTTCAGCGACCATTGTCTGGTCTCGTTTTTTTGGGGAGGGAGGAGAGAAGGTTATGCCAAGTTTGTCTAGAATTTATGGAAGTTTAATGCAAAAATTTTAAACGATGAGAAGTTTAACGATGCGGTTAGGGAAAGTTTTGACAGGAACATAAGGCTGGAAAAAGTAAGCTGTGGGAGCAGATGGGAGTCGTTTAATCAAGAAAGCAAAATGTGTGCTATAGGGAGGGGCGCAGTTGTGACTTGTTTAGAAAGAGAAGAAGAAACTAAGCTTCGAAGGAATCTAAGGCAACTACTAATCCTAGGTTGTGAAAGGCCGGCCCCAAATTGAATAGGCATCTGCGTCTTAAAGCAACAGACCCAGGTTCAATTCCGAAAACGGGGAGCGTTTTCTTTTCGTGAGGCGCTGTGTACAGTCGGCGGTCCTGTAGGGTGTTTTGCCATGCGCTGTGCGCAATCAATGACGCACTGAAAGTTTCGCTTTAAAGCATTGAGGTTGCATGGAAAGTTGTGTATGTCCGAAGTGGTGGAGCGCTAACCTGGGCAACAGAACCGCATTGAAAATTTGTTGAGAAACGGGCCTAGTAAAACCGACACTGTCGTAGAGCTAACAAAACAAGAGTTGAACTTCTGGCAATAAAACAGATGGCTATCGCCACCTCTGTACCCATACAAGTCTATTATTTTGCCTGTGGAAGTCTCTAATTTTGCCTATTTAAACTGTCGCTCGATTTATATGTCAGATGACTTACAAATAATTTTGATTCATTTTGTTTTGCCTTTCGTGGACCGGGACATGGCACCACAATGATTCCGGTGACATTGTTGTAAACGGCTACACGTAATTTGCTCGTGCTAGATTTGGCATTCAAAGGGAGGCGTATTCATACAAATTTTATTAACTGTACAGAGAAAATGGTAAATTCTTGGCTATTAAGCTCGTCTTTGAACTGGTAACCGTCGATTTCGTTAGACGTTTTTTGTGAGTACCACTCTCGGGGTGCTAAATTAGATTGCTTCTTTTACATGTGAGAACTTCTTGTCAATTACATGTCGAAGAATATTCGATTTTTTTTTATTTCTGTGGTTACAAGAGTATTGATAATACTATTCTTTTTCAGCAAAACTGTCAATAGTTAGTTTTACATCCTAGTGGTTTTCTCAATATAATTGAATGCCTTCCACACACACATTGTCAACATCTACTGTAGTTGACCTTATTATAGGAACAGCGAAAACAAAAATGTAGATGCGCAAATCTTTGCTTTGGCAACAAAACCTTTTTGAACTCTCAGCGTGAAGTGTCTCGCTTATGTTATCGGCATATTGACGAGAACACCCGTGAGTGCTATCTAAAAAAAATGTGCCCATGCAAAGAGTATTTTTCTTTTACCAGCACAAAATGCTAAAAACCATAGATAACGGTGATTTTGATTGATTGATTGTTGTGTTTAACGCGCCGACGCAACGCAGGCGATGAGGCGCGCCGTAGTGGAGGGCTCCGGATTAATTTTGACCACCTGGGGATCTTTATCGTGCGCCGAAATCTCGTACACACGGGCGTTTTTGCTTTTCGCCTCCATCAGAAAAGCGGCCGCCGCGGCCGGGAATCGAACCCGCGACCTCGTGCTCAGCAGCGCAAAGATAACGGTGATTTTAACGGAAAATAAAAAAATACCTTGAATAATACGGGCTATTTATATAGGCTCGAGGCAATTTAGCAACGTGCCCTAAAACATATTGCAATAAATTACGACAATAAATTAAAAAAAAGGAATTGCTGAGTATATACAAGGACTCCTCTTGTATCTTCATAACTGACTGCCGCAATTTGTGTACTCAGTTAAACCACGCAATTAACATCGTATGAAAGGTGTAATCAAGAACGAGTGATCCTGAGAGCTCATGTTTAAGCGGTAAACACTTTCAGACAAATTTACCAGCCTATTTCAAAACGCGACGAAGCCCTTATGTGTTTCATATCATTTTCCGTTCGGTTACCCTTATCAGGCCACAATTGTGAGATTATCCGTATTTACGTCTGTAACCTGTGAAACGGACTTTTGAAAAACATACAGAAATCTGAAGCTTACAAATCTCAAGATATAGGTGAGTTCCTCATCTCCAATTTAATTACTTAACAGACCTACTAGCCCCGGTATTGGCATTCATTTATAACATTTCACTAAGTACTGGGGATTTCCCAAGACTAATTCCGGTTCCGAAATGTGTTGCCTAAAATATAGGTAGAAGCATTTGCTGTTTCTGTTAAATACGAATAATCTGGGTCGTTAACGTAGAACCAAAGTGGTTAGAAAATATATTTTACATCAGGATGGACATTTTTTAAAATCTAAGCGCCCAGTTATCTCCAGTGCGAGTTTAGTTTTAGGGGATGAAGATAGAGAGAGATGGCCCTTGCTAACGATAAAGACACAATAATTAAAGCGTACGAGGCAAAGCATATTGATCTGAAAATGTAAATTGATTTTATCAATGCAGACAACATACCTAATATATTTCACTGGACAAACTAAGTCATTACGCAATTACTAGAGGGCTTGGGGTGGCTTTTCTAGGGTCATACTCAGAACACCATTGTCGAAGTAGTTGATAATCATATCCATTCAGAGACAAAATGGGTCTTTCTGGTGTACCGCAAGGCAGTATTTTAGGCCCTCTGCAATTTCTTTGAAGAATAATGACATTTTTACGTGCAAAGGCTTTTTCTCTCTTCCCGTTCAACTTCCCTAACAGAAGCCGTTCGGCCTTTCTCACATGCACAAATTCATCCTTTGATTCCTACTCGTTTACCAGGTGAAATAATAGAATATACCCATGGATTACCTTGCTAGTTTGAGAGAAGAGAGAAACGGCATTGTCCCTATACTGTAATAAACTCCTGAGATATATTCAACAATTCAAAGAAAATACGAAGAAAACAACGGTAAAATTATCTCTCGCGAAATAATTATAAGTTTTATCATGCATTTTGTGGAAGGAAACACAATAATTGGCATTGTACCCACATAAAGTCCTTTTCTGTACGCACAAAGCTTTTTACACCATTTTTGTCCGAAAAGGTGTAAAAGTGTTGCTCCATGGCTAACACCCTTAAAAGGTGTTTTGGCAAAAAAAAGGTCTGCGGATAAAAAAGGGTGTTGAGCTCAACACGCCTAAAAAAGGGTGTTGAGGATGCTAAACACCCTAAAAAAAGGGTTTTGAGCCTCACACCTTTTTTTAAGGTGATGGCATGCGCAGTGGCAATGGGAATCAGCGGAGCTCGCAGCATTCAAAACAAACAGTAAATACGCACAAGTTACAGTGGGAACACAAATGAATTAAGCCAGGACACCAGCGGGATGGAAGCGGGACAGGAAGTGCATACCTATTTAGTAATACATGTGCTGTTCTTGCTTTTATCTCCAGCGGAGGAAAGCCCCCCGATAGAGTCGGTAGGCTTGTCGTAAAAAACAGATATTTTAGCGCCAAGTTTGAAACTATGGATGTTTTATATTAAATTATACAAATCAACATGCGGATTTGCAAAAACTTTTTGATTACTGTCTAGTCCACTTATAAAAATATCCAAGTGCCAAGGAAATCCCATCGTTATAATGGATAATTCTTATAGGTGGGTTGGGAAATAAAAAGACGGACCACAGCTCTTAACATTTTATTCGCATGCCTGAAAGGTCGTAGTACTACTAATCTGCGGAAAAGAAGCCACAGTTGGTCACCTTTGTTTGCCGCGTGTGAAGCTAGCGGAAATCTTTTCCAAGAGCATCTATAGGCGCTTCACCTAACTTAAGTAAATGTCCTTGGCGGAAACAAAGTCCCCGAAGGACCGTGTCACGCATTGGGCCTCCTACGAAGACACTACCTGAGTAGGCTGAGCAACCACGTCATTAGAGTAGTCACTGTTTCACTTCTTTTTGTGCAAAATAGAACCGGATTCAGTCGTTATATCCGATATCGTGGCACTGGAGCATTGTATTAAGCGGTTTATTTTACTATAGAAAGAGTACAAACGTTGACGGTGCCATAGCTGTTCATCGTTATATCCGGCATATTGTTATAAACGGTATCATTATAAGTTGACTCGACTGTAGTAGGTAGTTTTTGTGTACCATAACTTATAGAATTTTACTAAATATAGAAAAAACCTTCCCCGCCACCTCAACACCCTTCAAAAAGGGTGTTCATTATTTCAACACCCTTTTTCGCCGAAGGGGGTAAAGCTACAATTTAGGGTGTTCAAAACTATGAAAAAGGGCGTAAAGAAAAAGGATGTAAGAAAAGACCGCTAACTAAGCAAAAAGGTGAAAAGACCTCCAACTTTGGAGGCATTTTGTGCCTGTTTACATGGGTGGACTCAATATTTTGTAGAAGCGCGGGGTGTATTGTACCTCACGATGTTTAAAGCAATATGAATTGGCAAAAGTTATCACCAGTAAAGCACTTTAAGCTTGAGCTAGTTTTGGTGGCGTTAGCAAAAAAAAAATACAAACAAAAAGAACTGCGGCACCTGTAAAGGGTGAACCACCGCAGATAGGGTATTCTAACAGTGAAGTCGGTTTTCGAGTTTGTTAGAGTGTGAGCACAAGGGGCGTATGCGTATGCGAACCTCTTACTGTACCATTTCAGAGGTACTGGTCCTTTTTGGATTCTAAAGGGCAAAAAAATTGGCGCAGCTTGCAATAGTGGTGAAAGGCTGGAGAATCAGCATAGCTGAGGGGCCGACCTAGCTTGTTTCCCCCTTGGATCCCCTGGAAGTAGAGGGGGGGGGGACACACTGGAACAGCCTTGAAAATCCGGTTAAACTGCCTCACCCCTCAGCGGTAAACATAGTTGTAAACAGAGTTACTATTTTCCAACGCGAGTGAAGCTAATTACATACATTGGTTTTTGCTGCCAGCCTTAACCTATTTAGATCCTTTATGGGAAACAAAGCAAAACAGTATAAACCAAAGTTATCTATACCACTAAAACGAGCAATGAAACTGATTACAAACTTACCATGGTATGCGCACACAAATACGTATTTCGCTACGTACTATAAAATAAAAGTTGGCGCCACACACCTCTCCATCGCACCGCAATAAAAATGCGGTTTCACGAAATAATGAGCCACTCTTTGCATATGCTTGAACTCACGAAACGAGCAACTGCTTTTCAGAAAGGCCCGAACCCATCACTGACACTGTTATGTCCCTAACATATGATCAATCACAATCACGATGATATGTCCAACCGTTATATTTAAGTCTTGAAAGAAAGAAAATTTGCTTCGAAAATACCCAAAATAAATAAATGACCGGTGTTCTTCACCAGTCAGCCGAAGCCTTAATCCGTACGCCAACACCGCGTAACAGTGTTTGCATAGTAGCCTGCACGGTCAGAAAATATTTTATTGTCCTTTTTTTCTACGTTTGTCTTCATTTTATATTAAGTTTTCTGTTAGTGTGTACCTGAGTCTTTTTTCTCATCGTTCTGGGGAACAGTGTATTATACAACTGTATCGATTCGTCGAATGGACACTGTATATATCAAGTAAAGCAGTGCTGTTAGTTTTGTGGTACGAAGCATTCAAGTTGCGTTGCTTGCAATTTTTAAAGCAGTGGTGCCTTCTACCTCTACCAGCCATCTCTACCTCTACCACTACAAGAAACTCCCAACGCGGCTGGGGAGGGCAGGATGGGTCTCACTCACAGGGAACAGTGTAGATAGCGCGGCGAATTGTTACCCAGCGTTCCTCGCGCGCTGCTCACACCGGCGAGTGCGTCAGCGGGACGGCTTTGTGGTATGCTTCAGAAACGGTTGTTTTGGGCTTGTTTTGGCGCAGCTTCGTGCCGATTGCGCGCTTCCTTAGGCCGGATTGATTAACTTGTTCCAGAGCCCCTCCTGCGTAACCCAGACCCGACGTGATTAACTGAGAGTACGGCAAACATATGTTAAGAATTTGTTTGCACAGCGGGAAATAAAAATATAGAGACCACATACAGCCATCTGGCCTCTAGAAAAACGCTGGCCTTCGGCACACTGCTTGCCACAAATGGGATTCCATTTTCTAAATAGGTGAATATCGATTCGGTTGTGCTTTAAGATGTATTACAAAATGTGAAAGAAGCAACTGGTTCTGAACAAAAGCAATTACAAAGGTTCCCTCTGCTTTCTTGCAATTCTCAAACTTACTAAACTAACTAGTTTAAATCGGTATAAATGGGAATCACTAAGCTCATATGCCGAATTGTTTTCCTGTCTGCGCTTGTGTCGCGCGGTGGTGTAGCCCCGAGCTAGTACATCAGGATGGCTAGGTTCAGCTGTCGCACCCTTCGAAAGACGCTCCTCTCTGATTTGTAACTGCCGACTCACGGCCCGCCTACACCGGCAGCATCCGCCGCTCTAGCCCGGCCATGGCCGACGCCGCTGCATTGGAGATGCCCCCACTGTCCCTCCCCCGCGAATTCGGGTTGGCAGAATCTCTGATTTCACTCTTTATAGAGCCATGTGTGTGGATTCAAGTGACGTCGCATGGCCAATAGTTGTGGGTGCCGTTTAAAGCTTTGCTTTCCAACCACCATCATAGCGTGTATTGGAGCAAAATTTTTTTTCCATGCATCCACCCCCTACTCGAACTCAGCAAGAAATAAATGAAATGATTCATTCATTCATTCATTCATTCATTCATTCATTCATTCATTCATTCATTCATTCAGTAACTTCAATGCGAGCGATAGAGAGAAAAGGAGAGACAGAAAAAGAAAGAGGGAAATGTTTATTGAGCTATAAAAAGAGGAGTGCACCCTTAACTGGAAACTGAAGTAGTAATCCTATAAATTTGTACACCTTCTTTACATTCTCGTCCAAATTAACTTATTGCTCTATCCAGTGAAAATTTCCCGGTGTTGGCGTTGTTGGACCGCTGAAATTACGTCATTCCATGGTGTAGCTGCTATTGGCAGGCTCCTATCAGAGTCAGCAATAAACGAATTCGATAGCCACCGGAAGAAAAGCCACAAAGGCAAAACAGAAACGTGAGGAGGTTGTGGTACGAAGACAAAATTATGCATCGCCGCAGGCGATACATATCTAGTGTTCACAGTGCTTCACACGAAGGAAAGAGTGAAAGCGTTTATCGCAAGTGTTGCAGAGCCCCTTTAAGCCTACAAAGTTTTCTACACGTACCTATAGAACATCCACGCACTCTTGAATCGGGCAGCACTCTGATGAGAGAAATGTGCGTTCGCACAGTATTTTGTTGTTGCTGCAGCAAAACTTTGTAGGTTTTAACTAAATGTCACTCATTTGTGTGGCAGGCACATTCCTTCTTGTTTGTCCAACTCAACGTCACTCATTCCAAAAAAAAAAACTTGATGTACCACGTGCATGATCCAAGTACTTTAAAATT
The DNA here is from genome assembly GCA_013339765.2 of Haemaphysalis longicornis. Taxonomy (NCBI): domain Eukaryota; kingdom Metazoa; phylum Arthropoda; class Arachnida; order Ixodida; family Ixodidae; genus Haemaphysalis; species Haemaphysalis longicornis. Next base: position 74,749,383 of record CM023455.1, on the reverse strand, counting down.
TCCTGCACTGGAACCGAGGAGGACGCGATTACCCATTTTTTGCAAGGTGAGAATAAAAAGCAGTTCCTTTTACTTAAGTGAGAATCACTATGTAATTCCAACTAAATAGACGATAATTCAGTATTTTGCCTCACTGAAAAATAACTCTATAGATGTATTACGTGCACGATAAAAGGATTTTATATTTTGGCACTGCGCCAGAAGCGGAAGTGATACTCATGTGTGTAAGGCGAGAATAAGCTGTACTTCCTTTCCGATAACCTGTAAATCGCAATTTTGTCCAACTCAGCGTTACTGATTAAAAAAAACGAAATTTATATATTACGTGCATGATAGCAGCACTTTAAAAAGTTCGGCACTGAAGCAGAGGAGCGCACTAACGCCTTTGAGCAGGGGAGAATATGAGGTAATTCAGTTTATATAAGCTCTAAGTCACTATTTATCTAGCTCAGCGTCATTTATTTCATAAACAAAACGAACTGTATATATTACGGGTATCATACAATTTCTTCAAAATTTGCGGCACTGAATCAGAAGAGGAGGCACTTACACCATTGTGCAAGAGAAAAATAGGAGGTGAGTTTCTTAAGTGCGCTTTCAAATGTTGTTACTAAAAACCGAAGCATGCACCACGTTATTCCAGGGACAAGCGTATGAACATTATGATTAAATTTTGTGCACACCTCAATGTGCTTTCCACATTTCTGCATATTGAAGACAATGCAGAAATTCGTTTTTATGACTTGACTACGACGGTTTCAATCGTGCAGAGTTTTTCGTCTAGTTAGAATATGTTGCTCAAAAAGATTGCAGCTGTGGAATGGTATTTCTCCCATTACAAGTTTCACATATCTTAAAGCATAAGCTTTTCAATCCCGGAAGATGATAGGCTACGAAGGATACAGAAGTAGCCTTTAACAGGTGGAGCTGCTGACCGCCTATATTAGCGGCCTCAAAAAACGGGGTATTTGAAAGTGTTATTGTTTTGTATTTCGCTACAAAATACAACGTATCGTCACTTCAGAATGCCAGAAAATTGCCAATAAATCGCATTTTTATACCCTGTTAAAACAACAACATAGCCATGTCAATTTTTGCTCTGGATGCCACAACCCTCACTAATTTACCTTTTTGTGGTGAGGTCAAGGTGTCCATATGAAACAGGCTTACTCCTATGCCCGACGAAATAGTTGTCAAAGCATACGTACATAGAAACTTTCATGTTTCAGTTAAGGCTTCAGTGTGGGCCAAGAAGGTGCGATGTGTTCGTGATACTTCTTTATGGTGCGCCGCTCCCCAAATTTAGCGTTGCACGATGCCCGCAGATGTCTCCGAATGGGTGTCATGTTGAGTACCCTCATTCCTCTGTTTGCACGCTGCTATGTCACAAAAAACTTCTTAAAATTTGTTCATAATTGTTAGTTTTCTATTTATTAAGCTACCATACCATTCAAAAGGTCATTATATAGGGGAATTGCACAAAAGCAAGAAATTACATAGAAGTCACAAATGTCAAATGATTGCATGGGTAAAAGCGAGTACTTACAATAAGGTTCTAAAAGCCACGAAAGAATATGGGCACATAACAATTACTGGCATTTAATTCCTAAAAAAACGCCAACAGAGCACTCTGGAACGAAGACAGCTGGCTTAGGTTTGCCACACTGGCGGGAAACATGTTCCACTCGACAATTCTGAGCGGTAGTGGTGAATTTTGACATTTCTTAGTTTTAGCGAATAAAGGCATGAATTTCTGTGAATGATCTATGCCTGCTAAGACAAAAGTAGCGGAATGAACATGACTGCGTGAAGGCGAGGAACCACTGTGATACAAAGCATGGAAATAAATAGGCGAGAGTATTTTCTTCGCGTTGCAAGAGGCGAAATTTTCGGGGACACTTTTATTGCCGGAACAATATTATAGCGGTAGTAACACAAAATAATAAACCGTGCCTTTCCGTTCTGCACTGATTCCAGTCATACCCAGCTTTCTCGCTCAAAAGTCCGACCTCTCAGGTCTCCAACCTCTCAAACGTTTTCTTTTTTCGGCGCGGGGGTAGTCGCATTGAGTCACGCCTTGGGTCAAAGCAAGTAAAACAATCTCAGCTAACTTCCGCGACAGGGTGGACGCTTGAAGGCGCCATGCAGACAAAATGCAAGTTTGTTTTATTCGCAAGATTTCGTGTTATATAGGGCCCCCTCCCGCTTATCCGGAAGCAAACGATGCTTTATTCAGTGAGAAATTAATCAATTTAGGTTAAAATTTTTATTCGCCCGCCAAATCGTGTGTTTTCCTGACGTCTGCAATGACATCACAAGAACAGGTCTCCAGGCCGATTGCGGGGCCGCGTTTATTCGAAAGCTACAACTGAGGGAACAAGATTAGAGGGCTCCGCTGAACCTGTAATGTGGCGCCACGGCAACAGGAGTTTGGAAAGGAGGACAACGATTCAACGTCGGATACGAAAAAAAGGACACTCGTCTTCACCAGGTGCCGCGCGTGCGCTGTGAAGTTAGTTCTATGCCGAATCGGTGGTCATATACTCGGCAGACGCAGTCTGCAGCCGTGCCCGCCACTTATGTTAACACACCAAATCGGCTTACTACCAGAAGATCAAAAATATAAATTTCTAATAATTCATGCCCCGAGGATACTTGCGGGCTACGACGCATGTCGTAGTAAAAGCCTCCGGAAAAAGTTTGAACACTTCAGGATCTCTCACGTGCGCCAAAATCGAGACACACTGGCGTTTTTGTTTTCTGCTTCCATCAGAAACACAACCGCTGCGGCGGGGAATCGAACCAGCGGCTTAGAGCTCCAAAGCGCAATGCTTTACACCCTGAGCCACCGAGTTGTTTTTTTTACTACCGTTTTTCAAAACACACGTCAAGTCAAGGATAGATTAAAAACCGTCTGCCATGCTTTGGCTGACGGAAAACTCGAAATAAACATCGAAAGTACACAGTTCTTCCAAAACTGGCAGCCATTCGTGGTCAGGGTTTTGTAGCTTGTGGATCTCGTACAGCATGGTTATACTTTGTGCAAAGTACTTGCTCACTGTGAGTGCTTCAGGATCAACATGGCGTACGGCCATCCTAGACCACAAAAGGGCATGCAAGCCTAGGGCCATGATAAGATCGTACGGCACACTGCTATCACTTTGTACAGACAGAAACCGTATACCATCTGGTGAAACGGCAGGTCTTTCTTTAAAGTCCTTTGCACGACACCCCAGAAAAAACATGGCGTCCCAGCACTCCGTGAAACATACTCAACTGTTTCTGGCTTTCCACATAATGTGCAATTTGTTGACCAGGGAACAAATAAACTTTTTTCTTCCATCCAAGTTTTAACAGGGAGGGTGTTGGTGTGTAACTTAAAAAAATGTTTTCACGGACGCTGGGACAGCCATTTTCTTTACACGAGATAAAACATCCTGACCAAGAACAGAGCTTTAAAGCGATCGATAAAGGGGTACAGGGAATATAATTTCCTTCAATTTCTTGGTGAGTGTCTTCCTCGATACGGTTGTTAGGTACTCGAGGGAAAACCGCACAGAAAAACTTGACCGAGTCCACTACCTCCTCATTTAGCCTTTGATTGTTCCACATCTTTCAGTCGCAGAGGAGACAATAAACATGGGCAATGAACTGGCTAGTAATCTTTGCATGAAAGTTCGTATAAAGGGTTCTTGCGAGTCTCGTAAAAACAAAAACCGGTTGACAAGCTGTCTGATATAAATGTGACATAGGCCGACACCACCTTCCCTCATCCGCCGAAAGAGATTAGTTCTACTACAGAGCCACCGTGTTGTGTTTGCCACGGGATTTATGCCGGAACCTACAGTGGATGACCTAACTAAAACAGGGGCCAAAATATTAACACTGGTCTCTCAGAAATCAAACAAGGCATAGATTAGAAGCCGAAAATAGCTTAACGAAAGCCTACTAGATAGCGTCTAATAACATGCGTTTCCAAAATGCTATTCAATATTCCCACGGTTGTGTCTCCGTTGAAAGCTCGCTTTCGTAAACGAAAGATGGAGCCACGCGGCCAAGTTAAAAATCACCCTAAGAAAGGTACGGATATCCTCCCAGAGGACAGCCAGGTAATAATGTTCTGCGGGGTTCTAGACAAGCGGGTAGTTCCCAACTCAGAATCGCCAAAAACAAAATCTATAACCAAAATATTTCCCACAAGGGAAATGTCCAAAGACAAAAGAATCTTCTCTCAACAAAGAATCTTCTCTCCCTCTCTCTCTCTTTGAAAAAAGCAAGATTATGCATCCGGCGTAGACATCACGGAACAAACATTTAGATACACTGACACTGATTCCTCATCGCACAAACTGACCAACATCTCGCATTTGCAACCTTTCACGCTCGCATTTTAAGACTGATAAGCGCAGAGGTCTTTTGTCTCTCCTTGGACAGGGCGATTAAAAACTGGTTGCTAGTATTTTTTTTCGAAAATGCTTCGTGCTCGTGAAGCAAGACCGGAAATGCTGCAGCTACGTGCAGAAACGCTCCGTGGGAGTCGAAGTATCGCTATCGCATCTGCACTCTTGGGAACACAAATGTAGAGGTCTCTGCAACTTACTTTCTATTTACTGAAGACTGCGCACTTCATGCACAGTGCGCAAAAGAAGCGCGAGAAGTCACGCGATTCGTTCAGGCGGAGGCTACTAGTGCATGACAAACGCAGGGGAGAGCCCGGCTCGGACATGATGGCTCTTTAGCAACAGAGCCTCGCAGGCAACACGGTCTCCTTTCTGTGTTTGAACGGTCTGGAGCCGAAGAGGGGGCTAAAATTTGTTAAATGAACCATCGTTTGCGCACACGCCTGAAGCGCACCCAAGAAACGCTGCTCAAAAACCATTAGGCCGGCATACCAAATCCCCTCATGTGATCGCCAAGCGAAAAATACTAGAGGTACACATCTCTTAATAAATACTATGACGCCAAAAAGTTCGGACTGTGAAACATTAACCTTCATTAGCCATTTTCCATCTAAACAAAGGATTCCTTGATGATTAGAGAAGATACGTCCTAAACTGCGAGTATTTCGTTTGCGTGCCGGCATGCTTGAATGTGTGCGTGTTGTTGTGTGTGTGTCCAGCGCTCCGTGCGCTAATCCGGCAGTTGTAGAGCGTTCAAGCAGCGCTCTTTTAGAAGGCCCGAAAGTGAGGCATTTGAAAATTAAAACTGGAAGGATGGTTCTTTCCTTGGGCTACATGTATTTTTAGATAGCTTGTGAGCGTTACGAACACACGTTTCACCACGGCGTTTAAATTTGCATAAATGACTGCGGCCCGTACGTGCAAAATTTTTTGCGGCTAATGTTCAAGGGTATGGCGGCGCGCAGACCTAATCTGCCCGCTGTCGCTACCAACGCATCAAGCTGCTGGGCATTTAAAAGTGACGTAGTGTGCGTGCTCGCCACACTCTAGGGAGCGATCTGAGACTGCGAAGCTGCCGTGGTTTCGCCGCTAAAAATCACCCTGCCTTGTCACAGGTTCATCACTGGCTCGTATTCCTGCTGCTCTTTCACCGCCTCCTGCGCACTCGCCTGGAAATCTGCAACCAGCCGCTTCCCCCCCTCCCCCTGGATGCCCTCACCGTAGTTTTAATGTACCCGCTGTCGCTGACATCGTATCAAGCTGCTCGGCATTTAAAAGCGACGTAGTGTGCGTGCTGGCCACACTCTAGGGAGCGATCTGAGGCTGCGAAGGTGCCGTGGTTTCGCCGCTAAAAATCACTCTGCCTTGTCACAGGTAAAGACCAATTCCTTTGTTTATTGCCTGGATAGTCACTTGCTAACGCTGCCTCGGATCGCTTCTGGTGTTTGGCGCCTACTGTTGCCTCCTTAGCTAAAGATTTTGAAGAGTTTAAGAATTCTATGGAAAAACTGTTGCCTCCTTAGCTAAAGATTTTGAAGAGTTTAAAGGGAAGCTGAAGCGCTTTCCAAAAAAATTGAGTTAGATTAACAGTTATATAGTTTCTTGCGCGCTGATTCCGAATATCACATTGAAATTTATCGTACATGAGTTCAAGTGGCATTTATCTTGCAAAAAGCGCGGCCCCGTTTGAAAGACGCGCGCTTTTCGTCTTTTGACGCCCCTGATTGGTTGCGCCCGTCATGACGTCAAAGGAGGACACCCTTCGGCCGCGCGGGTTGTCGGAAGCATTCCGAACGATCGCACGGTTGGCTTTGCGGCAATTTAGCTTGCAGTTTAATTTCGCACATGACTGGAAGTTTGTTTTATAATTTCCCGTGCTGTTGGTTCAATTATCTTGGAGCTTAAATTTGCTTACACGACAGAGAACCCCAAAGCAGTGACTGTGACGTCGCTAGTGGGTTCCATAAATATTTTTGAATTAGGCAACGCCTAGGGGGTTTTATACTTATGTTAATATTAGGTACTGCCTTAACTGTTTCTTATTATACCAAAACCATTTATGCCGAAGATTAATGGGCGTTTTATAAACAATCTACAGCGAAAAGCACGTACGTGCACTGCGCGAAAAAAGCGTTCATGCGCTGTAAACGTATATGCGAGACACATCTTGCCGGTACACGCATAACCAACAAGCAGACTCTGCTTCCGCATTTCCTTTGTTCGTTGTCGCCCACCCCAGCCCCGTTACTCATCCCGTACAAGACCCACACGCGCGCGCATTTCGGCAGCGGCGCTAGGGCCCTCCGCGATTGCTAGCTGCACTTCGATGAGTGGCGTCTTACTGCTTCACATGCATTTATTCTGAAAACACTGCAGCATACTAGTGCCTGCTCAGCATTATTGGCTGTAGTAGGGCTTGATTTTCGCTTGTGCGTTGCGCATTCTGCTACAATATTACGGCCACCTCGTTATAATTAACAGACCAGTCGGACAAGGCAGTTACGTTGTACTACGTTATTTAGGTAACAATTACCAAAGTTTGTGATAATGAATCGTTGGCCTGTTTCAGCATTTCTAGATTTAAGCATTTACCGCGCTAGTCGGACAGAGGCCGTATATTTACTCTTCGCCCTAATTTTTTAGTATCATCATTATATATATCACCGACTATCACTGGAGCACACTTGGGGGTTCAGTGACAACAAGTGCTTGCCAGGTTATAATATGCAGCCACACGGAATCTTGGGCAAAAAATTAGGCCCCGCAGTCAACACAAATTATGGCACGGTGGTGGTTCGGAGTGGGGTTTTTTTTAAATTTCCCGACAAACATACCTTATCGTGACATGTATACTTGCAAAATAAGTAATCTGGTTGTCTTGGTTCTTTTACTTTGTAAAAAGTTTACCTCTTAGCCGGGAGAGAACTTCTATCAGGATTGGGCCCCCTTTTTTTAGTTTCGCCAAAAAAAAAGTTTTTTTTAACACTGTCCTGAGCCAATAGGGAAAGAAAACCGACGCGTTTAACGAAACAAGTATTTCCTGAACAAATGTGACTTGGTTTCTGGAATGGAACGAAACATCCCCGGCCAAAGTACAGCAGTATTCCCCCTCCTTCCTAAATCTAGAATCTAATGTAAACATTCACGTCCGTCGCATAAAAAAAACCGCATTGGAGCGGTTTACAAAGTATTTAACGTAGTGTAGTATATTCTGTCATCAAGCACAGCCACCTCGGCTGTCGCTTCCGTATGTTATCAAGCAACACGAGACATTAACTTAGAACTCTGCTAAATATGGGAAAAATCCACCCTCTTGCGTGCAACTTCGCTGTGTCCAAGGGTATGGCGGGTGAACAACTCAAACATAACATAGTCCACTTCATCGAAGCATGGGAGGCAGATTTGCACAGCTCGCTACCTTAAGATCAGCGCGAGCTGATTGAGAGGGCAAGTGAAGGAGATTCTGCATCTGGTTCCGTAGACTCAGGTTCGACCTTTGAGATCCGCCCAATATGTTTACATCATTTTCGTAAACCACATAAATTTCTTCCTCAACAAAGATCTTCTCTCCCTCTCTCTCTATTTGAAAAAAGAAAAATTAAGCATCCCGGCGTAGACATCACGGAACAAACATTTAGATACACTGGCACTGATTCCTCATCGCACAAACTGACCAACATCTCGCATTTGCAACCTTTCACGCTCACATTTTAAGCCTGAGAAGCGCAGAGTCTTTTGTCTCTCCTTAGACAGGGCGATTAAAAACTGGTTGCTAGTATTTTTTTTTTCGAAAATGCTGCGTGCTCGTGAAGGAAGACCGGAAATGCTGCAGCTGCGTGGAGAAACGCTCCGTGGGAGTGGAAGTATCGCTATCGCATCTTACATCTTGGGACACAAATGTAGAAGTCTTTGCAACTTTACTTTCAATTTACTCAAGCTGCGCACTCCACTGCACAGTGCGCACAAGAAGCGAAATAAATCACGCGATTCGTTCAGGCGGCAAGCTACCAGTGCATGGACAAACGCAGGGGGAGAGCCCGGCTCGGACATGATGGCTCTTTAGCAACTTTGGCAGAGCCTCCGCAGGCAAACGCTCTTCCTTTCTGTGTTTGAACGGCCTGGAGCCGAAGCGGGGACTAAAATTTGTTAAATGGACCATCTTTCGCTCACACCCTGAAGCGCACCCAGAAACGGTGCTCAAAAACCATTAGGCCGGCATACCAAATCCCCTCATGTGATCGCCAAGCGAATAATACTGGAGGTACACATCTCTAAATGAATAATATTACGGCAAGAAGTTCTGACTGTGAAACATTAACCTTTATTAGCCATTTTCCGTCTAAACAAAGGATTCCTGGATGATTAGAGAAGATACGTCTTAAACTGGGACTATTTCGTTTGCGTGCCGGCATGCTTGAATGTGTGCGTGTTGTTGTGTGTGTGTCCACGGCTCCGTGCGCTAATCTGGCAGTTGTAGAGCGTTCAAGCAGCGGTCTTTTAGAAGGCCCGAAAGTGAGGTATTTGAAAATTAAAACTGGAAGGATGGTTCTTTACTTGGGCTACATGTATTTTTAGATAGCTTGTGAAGCGTTACCGAACATACGTTTCACCACGGCGATGAAATTTTGCATCAATGACTGCGGCCCGTACATGCGAAATTTTTGCGGCTAATGTTCAAGGGTATGGCGGTGGGCAGTCCTAATCTCCCGCTGTCGCTGCCATCGCATCAAGCTGCTGGGCTTTTAAAAGTGACGTAGTGTGCGTGCTGGCCACACTCTAGGGAGCGATCTGAGGCTGCGAAGCTGCCGTGGTTTCGCCGCTAAAAATCACCCTGCCTTGTCGCAGGTTCATCACTGGCTGGCATTCCTGCTGCTCTTTCACTGCCTCCTGCGCACGCGCCTGGAAATCTGCAACCAGCCGCTTCCACCCCTCCCCCTGGATGCCCTCAATGCAGTCCTAATCTGCCCGTTGTCGCTGCCATCGCACCAAGCTGCTGGGAATTTAAAAGCAACTTAGTGTGCGTGCTGGCCACACTCTAGGCAGCGATCTGAGGCTCCGAAGCTGCCGTGGTTTCGCCGCTAAAGTTCACCCTGCCTTGTCACAGGTAAAGACCAATTCCTTTGTTTATTGCCTGGATGGTCACTTGCTAACGCTGCCTCGGATCGCTCCTGGTGTTATGACGCCTACTGTTGCCTCCTTCCCTAAAGATTTTGAAGAGTTTAATAATTCTATGGAAAAACAACTCCTGTGTCTTAGTGATGTGTTGAATGCTTTAAAAGCTGTCACTGTGTGCGATCCAGCTGATTTGAAAAAGCTACAAGGTGATTTTTCTGAACTCGAAAAATCAGTTGAATTCATGAGCGACGCACTTGATGCAGCTAAAGCCAACAATTCCAGCCTGGCTGGGAAGAACCATGAAACAATCGCAAAAAATGAAGCTCTCGAACGCAAGGTTGCTCAAATCGAGCAGTACTCACGCGCGAATAACCTTGAAATTAGAGGTGTTCCAGTTACTAAAGATGAGGATTGCCACGGGATATTAAACCTGCTCGGCAAGGAGATCGAGTGCCCGCTGAGGAAAGAGGACATTGACACTGCCCACAGAGTACCAACCCGAAAGGCGAATGAAATGAGTATAGTTGTTAGATTCTGCTCCCGTGAAAAGCGATCAGAATTTCTCGCCAAAGCCCGGAAGACCCGCCCAACTACAACTTGTCTCGGATTCCCTGTAACACAGCAGAAGCCAATTTACGTCAATGAGCATCTAACGGTGGAAAACAAGCTTCTTTTTTCTAAGGCACTTGCTCTAAAAAGGCAGTATAAATGGCTCTATCTGTGGACCGAAATTGGCGTCACCAAGGCAAGGAAATCTACCGTGGGCTGTGCTTTTCGCATCATTCGCGAAAATGACCTCAATGTCTTTTCATCATAATCTTTAATCAGTCAACTCTGTTGCCTCCTTCATATCTTATCTTAGCCCTAAACAAGCTGAATCAAATTTAACTTGCGCTAACGGATTTTCTGCTGTCCACTTTAATGCTCGCAGCTTACGTAAAAACTATGAAGATATCGCGGCTTTTCTTCAATCCTTAAATCATTCATTCTCGGCAGTTTGCTTCTCTGAAACGTGGCTCAGCCCGGCTGATAAGAGTTTGTATGACATCCCAGGGTACTCTTGCGAATACGGTTACCGGTCTGACGCCCCTTTTGGTGGCTCTGCTGTTTGTGTACGTAACGATATTAGTTACCTAAGACGTCACGATCTCGCCATTAATGTCGCAAATTGTGAATGCATATGGGTTGAACTTGATTCCATCTATTCATCTCGTATTGATAAAAAACTGTTTTGGGGTGTATATATCGGTCCCCTTCTTCTGACGTTTCACAATTCTGCGGTGCTTTCTCTATCATTCGTGATAAATTATCGTTCGAAAAAAAAGACGTAGTCATTTTAGGTGATTTAAACGTCAACCTTCTTGATTTTAGTTGTTCTAGCACTTTGGAAAAGATAAGCTCTTTTTCTAGTTACGGACTACAGTCATTGCTATCTGTTCCCACCCGCTGTCCTAGTCACGGCCCCTATACGTTACTGGACCACATTCTTTCAAATTTGCCAATGTCGCCTACTGTTGGTTTGATTCAAACGTCCCTTACAGATCATTACCAGATATTTCTGTTTTTGAAGCTGTCATTTTATATCAAACCATAAATCCAAAGCCGTTTTTTCGAAGGAAACATTCATTGACATTATTTCTAGTAGGGTCTGCGTCTCGGATTCTTAGTTTATGTAACCCTGAAGACTCTCTGGAGGAGTTATCGAACGTTGTGATTGCGGCAGTTAATGAAAGTACTAACCTCTGTTCTTCTAAAAGAAATATAGTTTTTCCGTTCCCCTTGGCTTACTGATTCCCTCCTGTGCTCTTTACGTAAAAAAGACAACTTGTATAAGAAATCTAAGCGCCAACCTTTCAATGAACGACCAAAAAATCGATACATATTATATTCTAATATAATTTCTGCAGTTCTAAGAAAAAGCAAACGCATCTATTTTGAAAAACAAATTCAACAGGCTAACAACAACACGAAAAAAAGTGGCAGCTGCTCAATGATTTTCTGAACGCGGGAAACCGTCCAAATAACGTATTGTCCTGGTATTATAACAACTCTGTTATTACAGACTCTGCTGACATCTCGAATGCTTTTAGTGACCATTTTTCCAAAATTTCCTGCAACACTGATCCATCTCATGGTATCGCCGCGTTATGAGAGATGCGCACAATCGTTCTTTCTTCGTCCAACCTGCGCCAGAGAAATCGAATCGATCATTTCCCTCGTTAAAAAACTACAGGTCCTGGACTTGATGGCATTTATTGCAAGCACATTAAGTTGGTTAGCGCGATTTTGTCACCAGTCCTCAGTCATATTTTCAACCTGGTCTTTAGAAACTTCCATTTTTCCTTCGCAATTAAAGATTACTAAGGTTATCCCTATATTTAAAAAAGGTGACCCTTCCACTCCCCGAAAATTACAGAGCCCATTGCCAATTCTACCGGTTTTTGATAAAATTTTAGAAAATAATTCAAGTTCGACTGACGAATTATTTTAACGAAATTTAGTATCTTGTCCCCTTGTCAATTTGCTTCAGGCAAGGACTGTCTACTGACCTTGCCATCGCTTGCTTCACTGATATGATAGTCTATGGTCGATCGCGGTGACATAGCTGGGGCTGTTTTCATCGACTTCAGCAAAGCCTTCCACACCATTGATCATAACATTTGGTTCTTGAAATTACAATCTGATGGTATTTCGGGACCCCCTTTATCACTCCTAAAGAGTTTCTTGAGTAATAGATCCCAAGTCGTATATGTCAATGGCTCCAATTCTGACCCTTTTATTGTTAATAAAGGTGTACCCCAAGGCTCCATCTTAGGCCCCCTTGTTATTCTTAGTTTTTATTAATGATCTCCCTTCTTGCCTTCAATCACTCAGTTGCTTTCTCTATGCAGATGATACCACTATTGTGTCATCCCATCGTAATCAGCATACTTAGATGTGCAATTTGCAGATTGACCTGTTAGCCATCCAACAATGGTGCTTTTGTAACCGGCTCGTTAATAATGTTAAGAAAAGTGTTTTTGTTCCGTTTCACTCCACTCAAAAACACCTACTTCCCGTCCCTAATTTATACATCAACGCAGATTTGATTCCGTCTACTGATCGCGTGTGTTTTCTTGGAATTATTGTAGATAGCCATCTCAAATTTTATCACCATGTAATTCAATTTGTACAAAGGTTTCATATGGAATACGTGCCCTGCTCAGGGCTCGATCCTACTCTGATTAAAAAACATTAGTAACTATGTATTATTCGTTTATTCATAGCCATTTGAATTATTGTATATCGTCTTGGGGCAGCACATATTGTAATCATCTCTGGCCTCTTCAAAAACTCCAAAAAAACAAGCTTTAAGAATCATTACTTTTTCTTCCCGTCTATGTTCTTCTGCTCCTCTTTTCATTGAAATTGCGATTTTGCCCCTCCCCTGTCTTTACCAGCTAAATATTGGCACTTTGTTCTTCAAATTATTGCTCTGTGGACTCCTGATATCTATTTTTCCTCCTCGCACTATCTCTAACCAAAGCTCCACTCGGTTCTCCTCTCGCAACAACTTTCTACTTCCCAAAGTAAGAACTAACTTTGGTAAACAAACTATTCAGTTCTCTTGCTTGCACTTGTGGAATACCTTAAACCTGAACATTAAATCTTCTCATTCTGTCATACCCTACAGAAAAAACTGAAACTCTACCTATTGTCTTCAATACAGTGATGTGACGCGTCTTATTGTAGTTTTCTTCATATTGCCAGCGCTGATTTTTTGAATATTTGTTCAGTACTCTTTTCTATTATGTTAACCAGTGTTGCCATTGTAATTTTATAGTAATTTTTTACTTTGTGTAGGAGGTCCCGCTTGCGGATTTCATAACCAGTGGGACCTCCTCCTGTATATACTGTGTACCCATATCATGTTTGTTTAATAAAACATATTTTCAATTTTCAACTTCCATTCAATGTGCGTTTTAAGGTTGGGTTAAAAAACGTATTATCCAGCAATCTGTGCGAGATTTTTGAGCTGATTTAAATGCGTTAAATACGTCTATTTATGTGCGTATATGCAGGACAAGCATGGAGCAGCTACGCCTGGTGGAGCACATTCGTTCCGAGTTTTCTCCGGACAACTATCCTGCTCACTCGATAAAGATAATGCCCTTGCTGGATTTCATGCGGCGGGAATTGCACAAGATTTTCACCTCCGACCTGGTAAAAGCCGGCGGAAAGCTCCTGGAAGTCGGCTGCGGCCCAACCATGTACACGGCGATGTCGGCTTCTCTGGCATTCGACGACATCGTGATGGCCGACCTGGTACCTGCCAATATCCGCGAGGTACGGAAATGGGTGGACGCAGAGCCCGATGCCAAGGACTGGTCGCTGTTCGCCGAGCGCCAAGCCGAGCTTGAAGGCCATATAGACGTCGAGAAAGGAGCTTCCACGATCATTGCTAGAACCCGAAATGCTATACGCGACGTGACTCTTTGCAACATCTGCGAACCGGGAGTGCTACTATGACAGAAGAGAGTATTTCGATGTTGTGGTAGCTTGCCTGTGTTTGGACAGCAGTTCAGTAGACGAGGCTGCCCATCAACGCGCTACCGCCAATCTGGCTGGACTACTCAACCCTGGTGGCCTCCTAATAGCGTGCGGGCTGACCGGGAATTCGGGCTACACTTTGTGCACGAAGACCTTCTCGTCCCTTACGGTCAACGAAGCATTGGTTAAAAAGTCTATAACCAAAGCAGGGCTGAAAGTGGTGCACTGGGCTGAGGACAAGCACCTCTCCCAAATGGACTCATACGTCAGCTATGGAACCACCTATGTCGTTGTCGGGATGAAGTGTAAAGACGCATATACTTCATGTACTTAATGTCTCTTCTTTCCGTTGTGTTACGCAAGAAATGTAAAGTACTGAACGATAGGTGTTCCATGGCTCTCTTAGATAAAACTGTTTTTAAGACATTGTGATTAGTCAATTTATGTCGTAAATAAAGGTACGGAATATTTATCTTCCGCAGCATTCCACATCGAGACTCAAATTAGCCTTTGTATTCGAAATGCTGTTTGCTTGAATAGAGCTTGAGAATTAAAGTTCTAAATTGTGCTTTAAAATATAACGTTTGAAACAATGCCCTCTTTTTATTTGTATCAGTTGTAACAAATGAGTTTATTCGCTGTATTCAACCTTTTAACATAACAACCAAGGGTTTTAGAAAGGTTCAGAAATAGCTTGACCAGTTATAATGTATCACATTGAATACGTCGAGTGTGGTACTTCGGGCCGTTCGATTTTTTTGTACGTCAATGACATGACAAGCTATATGCACCCGTCTATTGACGTGGCACTTACTGGCTGACGACTATTTGTTCTTAAAATGATTCGGAACTAGGTTTTGCGGAATGAATCAAAATCATTCGGAACTAGGTGTTGCTGAATGAATCCTCTTATACTAGTCAAGACGGGTGTGTGCCGTAGAACATGTATACTAAATCAGAAAAATTGTATTGCAGTTACGTAGACCAATTATTCACTAGCATTTTAGCAGCGCCTATACTATTAGGAAATGATACGGTTGAGGAAGTTTGGTACATTGCAGTCACACAGCGGGAACATGGAAGGTCATAGCGCGAGGTACTACTAGAGCATCCTAACGGCGCCACGCGTTAACAGCGCGCGTGCGCGTTGCGGTTTCAAGAAGATTACAGATCTCGCCGCGCGTATCGCGTCATGAGACGGCAACGCGTCGTCTCCTACTGGCGAGCTGTCGGAGCTCAAAAAGCAGTCGGCGTTGCCAGTGGCCGCAGTGAACGGCAACAATAAATACTTCAGCGCTGAAAAAAAGATCAGAGATTGCTTTTACGCGCAGAAAAAAACGGTTGATGCAGGAAAGCGTGATGCAGGGAAGCGGCGTTTACGGCACGAGCGCTGCGTGGCCGATAGGGGATCATGCTGGGACCTGGTTCTCTTTGGCTTCTTTTTGCCTTTCCGCGCCCTGAAATCTTGTTATAGTCACGTTTGTATGCAAATAGTACATTTAGGACACTTTAAAAAGCGGCTGCGGCATGCTAGAATGCTCGACCTTCAGCAAAAGCTATCCGTTGACACAGTTTTCCGCAATTCCTGGCCGCTTTTATGGGCGTCGGCTACGGCAGCAGCATACAACCACTGCCACCTGCGAATACGCCAGGCATTAGTGGATTCTAATGTATCTCGTGCCCGCTATCATCAGGAGAAGAGCGTTCGATTACAGAACGCATCGGGAAGGAGGGTCTTCCCGGCTCGTCCCTTTCTTTACATATTTAGGTGCCGAAACCCGGGAGAAGGGACCTCCAAGGGTGAGCTACAGCGAGCGTATTCCACTTCTGTTCGACCACCTTGTCACCTCTGGAGGTCCCTTCTCCTGGGTTTCGGCACCAAAATATGTGGAGAAATAGACGAGCCGTGAAGACCCCCCCTTCCCGATGCTTTCTGTAATCGAACGCACTTCTCCTGATGACAGCAGACACGAGAGAAGCATACCTACTTATTCCACAACATCCTCCCCCCCGAAACAATGAATGAGTACCGTTCATGTGCAGCAAATTGTTTGGTCCAAGGAGAGCCAATTTAAAGTCCGGGTGAGGCAACAGAGTATAGCACACGGCGGATTCCACCTCCATTGATGGTAACAATGTATTGGTTTTGGTGTTCCTATGATCCAAGCTGCTGCGGCCCATAAATGCTCTCTTTTAACACAAGTTCAGCTCCCTTTTCCTGTTCTGGTCGCAGGGGTTTCTGTCGCTTTCCGCAACGTATCATTTTTGTTTGTTGCGGCCGGATAGACGAGGTAGAACCAGACCAGAGCAGCCCAGTTGGGACTACATGAGGTATGCACGTCTATTTCACAGTACACGTGGGGGAGGGAGAGGCTTAAATATCGTTGTCTATGAATGAGAAGCGGAATCAAAGAATGAACGGTTTAGTGGTGTGGTGGTGGCCCGAAAAATGGCGCATACCCACTTAGGGGGATTGGCCAAGAAGAGTTATGTTTTCATTACAATCAATCAAGGCAAAATAATGGAGCAGAAGAAAGAATTTGGTCTAGGTTAATGAGAGAGAGAGAGAGAAAACACGAGAAAAAAAAACAGAGAGAAGTAATCACACCTACAAGCTGCGCGTCGACTTTCCTTTTGTCTTCGAGTTCAACAAAAACCGGATACTCGGCGGACGATTTTTTTAAGTACTCAGTGTAGGAAGATCACAAACCATAAAAGGTGTCGCTGGAAAAGTGTGGTATCGAATCAGGCCCTAGAGTGTGATAATTTCTACAGGCTTCGTGTGTCATATGGTGATGTCGTAAAAGCGTTCTGTCGGGGACGTGGCATACCCTGTGAGTGTGGGCTTATATGGTTTGCGGACGCTCATTTAGAGACAAGACGACCCAGCATCGAATTTTTGTGTGCTGATCCGGGAGTATAATGTTTTATTTTCCACCTTACTTTGTTCACAGAGTGCTTGTGAAATGTATGCCATATTGGCTCGTATCGGGCAGGGATCAATACTTGCGGTATGATATTGGCAAGCGTAACTAGCGTACTGTCAGGTATGAGCACACCGCTAGAATGTGTACGCCTTCGAAACTGATTTACATCATATTGTATAGCCGCAGCATGACCATTCGAGAAAACGCTACTTACAGAAAAATTGTTAGTAAATTTTAGGGCAGTGGAATTTCATGTGTTATATGCATGTGCCGGCTTCGCGACACTTTTTTGAAACACACACCCCGGGCTTATAAGGATCGAATGTACCACCCTAAAATCACGTCAGAAACTTTTACGCTCTTGTAAGCACACAAAATGTTCGAACAGAGTGATGGCTACAAATAAATATCTTTTTCGCGTGTAGAAATGGTACAACTCAGTTGTGAACGTGTCGAAAAAGCAGAGGCGAGAGTGGGGAGGGGTCGGAGCGCCCAATGGCTGCTCCCAAGCAGGCCCCTAAAGAAATCCTAGAGGCGCCCCCACAGGAACCGCTCAAGGCGTACACATAAAGACTACGCAATGATCTTCAGCGACTCACAAGCGGCGTGTCGCCAGCTCATTCACAACCAGCTGAACAGAACTACGGCACTGATAATAGAAAAAGCGATACAGGGTAGCTCAACACGAGGCTGCTCTGGGTCCCTGGGCATGAATGCATCCCTGGAAATGAGCGCGCTAATGCTCTCGCCCGCGAACTCAACAGCCGGGCACCAGCGGATGGTCATCCGAGGGCAATGCCCTTCTCAGGCAGCCGCTACATTGATACAAGAGAAGCTGTTCGGGAGGCATGCCTTTGCAGACAGTGTTTCCGGCACCTCACAGCACACTAAGCCGACGGCAGGCAGCTATACTTCGACAAATGCATACCCGTACGCTTCCTAAACCTTACATGATACCCAAATTCCCAAAAATGGAGGGTACCCCACATTGTCCCCACTTCGGGGAATACCCGGACATGTATCACACACTTTGGGCATGCACCCAGAATCCCGCTGTCCCGCTCATACCTCACATCACCTTCGCCAAGTGGGAGGAGTGGCTGGCCGACTCAACCGCTCAAGGCCAGCGACAGCTGACGGAACGGGCAGAGTTGGCCCTCAGCTGCAAACCCGGAGCCCCGGACTAGGGGCATACTCTTTTAATAAAGTTATCTCTCTCTCAAAGCGTAAAGCTAGCCTACCTTTACTCATTCACAGTATTGAGAAAAACTGGATACATCTGAACACTACCTTTTACAGCCTTATCTGGTCTATCCATTTTAACTTATCTGTTTCCTTTCACTCGAACGTATCAAGTGCGATGGCCCGGAAATGACCCCAAAGGGTTATCTCATCTTCTACCCGGCTATATTACGTCCCGTCTTCTACGCTACAGCGGTCAGACCTACATTAACCACCTTGAAAAGGCATGCTCGGCACTCTTCCATTCCATTCTGCAGAGCCAGTTGCCTAAGTGGAGCAATAATGTCCTGTTCGGTAATATTTAAAGAGCCGTAGTGCCGTGTTCATCGTTTGGGACTATCCGTCTTCATATTTCTTGCTAACATTACCGCGACCTCCACTTCGTATGCCTGACGCCTCACGGCCGCATGGTTTAAAATCGCTGAGGCTTAGCTGAGTCAGGCCCGGTTACGCAACTGAAAGCTGTCAGCAGTCACTACCATCGTTTCATCAGTTCCTGAAGCCATCGTCAAAGTAGAACGCGAGGCGTCTATTGGTGGTGGTGCCGCCTCTGAAGCTCGCTCGCTTTCGTCTTTTTCCATCTTTCTTCCGATGATTGGCTCGCCGAAGTTTCGGCGCTTCACTTGTTACAGCCTGCCACTTTGATCACTCGTACTCAATTTTCCGTTTCGCCTTCTTAGGAAGCCGGGCGACATCTGCAGGATGGGCCGACGCAGCTTCCTGTTTTCGCCACTGGGACGACGCAGACAACTTCGGCCCACATGGGCCAGCCTTCTCGCTACCTTTTCCTATCCCGCCGAGTATGAACTGAAGCACTCGGCAAGATATAGAGGGAAATTGTGAAGTGGCATAAGAGCGGCACATTCTCCCTTTCAAGAGATCAGTGAGTCACGTTGTTAGTCACGTGAACACAGGTGCCCAGGCGGCTTTCGGTGAAGCGTCGGAGGAGGCGCGGGGCTTCAGGTGGCCCTGGCCAAATAAATGTTTGGTGTACTTGCTGCGCGGGACTTCAGGTGACTCTGGCCAAATAAGTGTTTGGTGTACTTCCGACACAGGATGACAACGAAAAACAATCAGCTGGAATGTTCTACATTCTATTTTTTTTGTACTACGAATACTCGACCAACTGTACGTATTGAAGCATAACATGTCTTCAGCTGTTATTACGGAATAAAATTATCCAGTCGGACCAAAGGATACATACTCTATTCGTTATTTCTCCGCATGTACAAAATACGAGACAATGTTTATCATGGTGACCACGACTCGTTTCTGACGAAGAAGGTGCCATCATTACTTGGTCGGATGAGCAATGGGTTACTTGTCCCGCAAGTTTAAATTCAAGCGAAGAGTGAAATTCCGATCCAAACACACGTCCGATTCTTCTGCCGCATTAGGGCTGCAATCTAGCCCGTGGAAAAACAAGAAATGTTGAAAAACAAGAACCACAGTTCAGAAATTTTGCCCTCTACATGAAGAAAATTTGTGGTACATAGATTCATAAAGATCTGCTAAATCGATTCAGTAACGTTGGTACAGTAACAAAATAAGCTAAACCTCTTCGGAAACGCGATGGGGGAGCGCGGAGCAATACAAAACCAAGTATAACACCTAACGTACCTACCCAGAAGCCAGCAGACAGTGTTTATTTATGATGATAATTATTTATCGGGCGCAGGCTGTGACGTAACCTTCAGGGCATAAGTAAAACCATTAAAAGTGCGCTGGTGCTTTAAAAACCAAAAATCGGATTCAGCGTAGGAGGCTCAAAACTGGACTAGTGCGGAAGGCCCCAGGTGGTCAACTGGGTGAATAGACTGTGGATAGGATCGAGCATCTTCATTCGTTTGCTAGAGGCTGACTCGTACGCCAGCATCGATATTCTAAGCCGATACAAAACAAGGATTTTGTACAGGTGTAATTAACACTAGCCTGTCAGTGCCCCTTTCTTATGTGGCTAATATCTTAAGACAGTCATAGCATTCGAAACACTTTATTTCAGATGCTTCAGGTGGATCGTTAAGGAGAGCCTCGAATTCAAGATTCATCCGAGAAACTTGTGTTCTGTTTTAACAGGCATTTGTTGTTGTCCGTTTAGTAAGGTTTCTGGCCCAGGAGCGATGCCCTTTCTGTATACAAGGGGTCAGGAGCCACAAAAGCACAAAACAAAGAAGACAACGGACCCGAATATTTCAGCCGACCGAGGTCTGAGAGCTGTTGAATTCGAATTGCTTTTTCTTATTCCGGGGGCAGATGCGGGCATTCTTTACCCGCATAAATTAGATGTCGTGTTCTATGCCCACTGCACGCGAGCCAAAGATAAACTCTCTGGTTGATCAAGTGAGTTTGATCTGGCTCCTAATTGAGAGCGAGCAGCCAACCAGCTGTCACAAACTCCTGTTATTAACCTAAGAACTGTTCGAGGGCCACTCTTCCTGTTGGGAAGCTTCTGGGTAGGGAATACCTCATTTAGCGAAAATGAAGAAATCTGGAGTTGTTGGCTCGGGATCTACCAGAAACACCCCAAGATTCCCGTCACGGGAAGCGGGGAAGCCGTGAATGTCAAGGTTTGACTGATCAGCTGTACTGCTACGAGTCATTCGGGTCTCATTGCAGGCCGTATTATTGAAGACTGTGATGATATGCAACTATCAACAGAAGCAACTAGCTCCTCAGCTGCATCCACAACGGCATTATGTGCATTCGCGTTGGGCACTAAAGAGTCGTATTTTTTCGACACTGTATCCAAAGGCTAAGGGAAATCACCGACCACTTTTTTCAGTTTTTCTACTCCTAAATTCAACTTGAGGAGCACGTCCAGCCTAATTTTTCTGATGAGACGGACTGACCTTTAATGCATTCAAGCATAGACAGCTCCTCAGTAATCTCAGACCAAAGTGCTGAAGCGCTCTCTGAATTTAGCTGAGATGGAGGTGGAGTACGAAAAAGCTTGCCACGCCACTTGTCTCGTCTAACCACCACGGTCGCAAAAATAGACGTTGCCACTCCAAAGAATCCCTTGCCTAAATGGAACTTGCAAAACAAATCGCAACATCCCCAAAACACAGTGTCATCATCAGTCGGCGTAGCGCAAACTTTGCAAACATCATTCATTCGGACACAAATCAGCCGGTAGTACTGGAAGCAATATCAATACATAGAATAACACGAAGACGCTGGCCTGCGGTGACAGAAAAAACGAGTTCAGAGCATGTCCTCAATGTGCCGCCAACCGGAAAGTCTGTACTGGTTCGGAGCCCTTTTTTAGCGTTCGACAGCACAGCGAAGCCCCACCTCACGGCAGATGTCGCCATCACGGTGAAGTTTCCAAAAGGTGGTTGTATTCTTGGATTCCGACAGCGCTTGCCCGTACACGTACCGGTGTGGGTAAGTGTGCTCCACTAGCAGTGGGGCCTGATAAATGAGATTATATGGGGTGTTGACGATCCAAAGGGAACTCGGCGGTGATGAGAAGGACGAGATCAGGGCAGGTTTGAATTGTACCGCCAACTGCAACTTATGCGCGGGCTCGCAGTCCTTCTGTAGCGTTCGACGGCACAGCAAAGCAGCACCTCACGGCAGATGTCGACGTCACGATTAAGCCTCGAAGAAGTTGATTGCACTTGAATTTCGACGACGCTTGTCTGCACACGGGCAGGTGTGGGTCGGTGTGTTCCAGTATTAGTGATGCCTGATAAAAAATATTGTGTGGTGCGTCAATGGTTTAAAGACAACCCAGCGGCGACAGGACGGACGAGTTCAACGCAGGTAAGAAATGCGGCGGCAACTGTCGGCGTCCCGATGAAGTTTCGAAAAGAGATAGCACCCTTGGGTTCCAATCCTGCGTGCCTGTGATGTGCCAGTGTGGGTCGGTCGAGTCATAGGGCCCGATAAATGCGATTGTGTAGGACGTCGAGAGAGAGAGAGAGAGAGAGAGAGAGAGAAAGAGAGAGACAGGAATCTTTATTAAACACTGAAAAGGTTATCCCCACGAACGGCGGGGCTTGCTACTTGAGATGAAGTGAACATAGTGAGGCAAAAAAGATAAAAAGCATTAGGAATAACACCTGAGGATCTCAAGGATAAAGTGCCTCGATTGATCCCGAGTCACACACAAAAATTAAAAGAGCCTTGGTCCCTTCCGCCGCGCCACAGTGATTTTGCCTCGGACCAAGAGAGTGATGCAGTGCTGAGTTTGTGCGTAGCACTCGCACATGACTTCCTTTCGCTGTTTAGCGTTGGTTTGCATGCTGCGGGCAGTAGCACAAGAGAGGGGGTAGGTCTTCTTTCACAAAGCACAATGGCAAGGCCGCCCATCAAATCTTCAGCATAAAACTGCGAGTGAAGGCAACGTTCAAGCGTAGTCGGTGAAGGACACCCTCAGGGGGCAGTCGACCATCCAAAGGGAGCGTAGGGGGGACAGAAAGGACGCCTTCAGTGCAGGTCCGAAATCCGCCGCCACCTGCCAATTCTTTGCTGGATCGCATTCCTTTTGTAGCGTTGACGGCACAGCGAAAGACTACCTCACCGCAGGTGTCGGCGTCACAATGAAGATTCCACGAGGTAATTGCACCCTTGTGTTCCGGCGACACCTGGGCGTACACGTGCCGGTGTAGGTCGATGTGCTGCAGTATGTTTGTGGCCTGATAAATGCGATTTTGAGGAGCGTTGACGACGCAATAGGAACCCCGCGGTGACAGCAAGTACAAGTTCAGCGGAGGCCTCAAATTTGCCGCCAATTCCCACGGTGGTTTTCTGCTTTCGCATAAAATTCTGCTCTTGTCGCAGTCAAACTGCAAGGTTTTAATTGAATGTCAGTCGTTCAAGTGGAAAACGAATTCCTTGTTTGTCTAACGCTATGTAACTCATTTCGAATGAAAAGTACCTTTATATACCACGTGCAACCTTACCTGGCAGCGCCAGGTTGACTATGTGGCAGCTCGGGCGGGTAGGGCATTCGGGTTTCCTTCGTAGGAATGCAAAAGACTTCCCCTTAGAATCTAAAGACCTGCTCTACAAGGCAAACGTAAGGTCCATCATGGAGATATGCATGCACAGTAATGGGATCCCCGACAGTCCCGCGATAAACAGAGAAACTGGAAAGGTTACAACAAATATAGCTGGCGGCGCTTTGTTTCCGGCAGATCGGGTGTTGGATTAGTGCGACCGTAGCGAAAGACCAGCTAAACTGGGATTTGTTGGAAACCCGCCGCAAAAAATTTCGATTAAAACTTTTTGATCCAATTTATCATTGTCAAACAGGCATAGTACGTGAAAACTATCTCTTGCCTCCCCATTATACATCAAAACGTACCGATCACCCATTTAAGGTAAGGGAATACTTTTGCAAAACTCAATCGTTTCGGTCGTCTTTTTTCCCCCAGACTATTCGCGACTGGAAAAACTTGCCCTATGACATTGTATCGGTTATACCAAATGATTCGTTCTTTTCGAAGTTGGTGTAACGCGTTTGGTTGTTTAGAGTGTTTTTCTATTTGCGTTGTATAAACCTAACGATTTTATAGGTGCTTATTTGTGGTGTAGTATCTGCATTGTATAGATGTTATAGAGAATGTACTAAGGTAGAAAAAATGGGCCCGCAAAGCCAGTAATCCAAAGCCAATAGGAGGGTATCCTAGATTATGCACCGCTATAATATAGTCGGCCGCAAAAAGGTTGTGTATGCCGTCAGCATAGTTCTGCTGTTGCGAGTCGAGGACTTCGTCCAAGAAAAACGTTTCTTTATTGGAGATTCTGCTTAAATTATCAATTAGTTTACCCGAATTGAAATTTGTTGCTGTTGTTCAGTTAAAGAGCTTAACTTGCTCAACCGTCTCCTTCCCTAGCAGTATTGGTGCACGCGAAATAATAATGAATATTTGGTCTCCGCGACAGCAATAGAACTTTCCATATTGGATCCACATATTTTACAGTACACTGCACTCATGACTAGTATAAGAGTATTTACTCAGAACCCCTAAGTCCTCAACGATTGTAACCACAAATAGTAGCCGGCCAGTAATCTCCACTTCCATAGGCGGCTGCATATAACTTGCTATGTCATTGACGTACATAAGGAATAGAAGGACCCGAAGTCAGACGCGTGAGGTATTCGATCTGATACGTTATAACTGGTCAACCTTTTTCTGCAACTTTGGAAAAGTTTTGCTTGTTTTATTATAAAAGGTTGAATACAGTTAATGAACTGATTTCTCACAAATGATAAAGATAACAAGGGGGCATGTTTTTTAGCGTTGTATTTCAAACCACCATTAGGAACTTTAATTCGCAATCTCTTTTCAGTAACGAAGCCTTTTGAATATGAGTGGTTAATTTGACTCTCAAAGTGAAATGGTCGGAAAGAGGGGCACTTCATAGCTTTATTTACAGCATAAACGTACTGATTACAGCCTTCTTAGCATATTTAGCTATGAGAACCACTGGCACACCTTTTGTTCGCCAGTTTACAATCTTTACGTAGCACAACTCCAAAAAGTGAAACATGTTAAGTGTATGAACTTTATGCGTCTTCGGTCTTCTTGCCGACAATGACGTAGGTGGTTCCGTAGCTGATGTATGAGTCCATGTGAGGGAGGTGCTTGTCCTCAGCCCAGTACGCCACTTTGAGCCCGGCTTTCCTTATAGAATTTTTGATCAATGTTTCGTCACACACAAGGGACGAGAAGGTGTTAATACACACAGTGTAGCTCGAATTCCCGGTCAGACCCGCACGCTATTAGGAGGCCACCAGGGTTGAGCAGTGCAGCCAGATTCGCCGTAGCGCGTTGATGGGCAGCCCCGTCTACTGAACCACTGTCCAAGCACAGGCAGGCTACCACGACGTCGAAATACTCTCTTCTGTCATATAAGACCCCCGATTCGGCGATGTTGCACAGAGTGACGTCGCGTATAGCCTTCCGGGTTCTCGCAATAATCGTGGAAGCTCCTTTCTCGACGTCTATATGGCCTTCAAGCTCGGCTTGGCGCTCGGCGAACAGCGACCAGTCCTTGGCATCTGGCGCTGCGTCCACCCATTTCCGTACCTCGCGGATATTGGCAGGTACCAGGTCGGCCATCACGATGTCGTTGAATGCCAGAGAAGCCGACATCGCCGTGTACATGGTTGGGCCACAGCCGACTTCCAGGAGCTTTCCGCCGGCTTTAACTAGGTCCGAGGTGAAAATCTTGTGCAATTCCTGCCGCATGAAATCTAACAAGGGCATCATCTTCATCGAGTGAGCAGGATAGTTGTCCGGGGTAAACTTGGAGCGAATGTGTTCCACCAGGCGTTGCTGCTCCATTCTTGTCCTGCATATAGGCACATGAATATAAAGAATTAGGGCATTCAAATCGGCTAAGAAAGCTCGGACAGATTATGGGTCGCCACTGCTTTAAAGCCAACCTTGAAACGTACATCCGCAGCTATTTTCGCAGGTGCGGGCCGCTTTTACTGATACATCTTTGAATAGCCCTCGTAAAATTAATTTTCAATAACACCGCATAAGAATCTATGTAAACGTACACACTTCTTCGGGAAAGAACCATCATTCTAGTTTCCAGCTTCGAATTCCCTCTTGTGGAGTGATGATGGCTAATAAGCTTATTTTTTTCACAGTCAACACTTCTTCGCGCAAAATTAAGCATTGGGAGATTTTTACCTCCAGCATGCTGGGCCGGGCTATAACATGTGGAAATTTGGTATGCCGTTCTCGTGTGCTTTGAGCAGCGCACAAATAGTTCGCTTTTTTATGGGGTGCGTTTTCAAGGTGTGAGCAATATATGGCTCATTTAGCAAAGTTTGGTCGCCAAACCGACTCCCAGGCAGCCAAAGGCAGAACGAAGGGAACTTTGGCTGTGGTGGCATTGCCCAAGTTGCTACGGAGCCGTCATATCCAAGGCGTGCTCGCCACCTGCCTATGCCCATGCAATGGTCGTACGCTGCCTTAACAGATCACGTGACTCCCCTCGCTGCATGTGCGCACTGTACAGTAAACTGTGCAGCTTATGCAAAATAGAAAAACTAAAATGGCAGTGCGGAAATGATGAACGGGGCGGAAAAGAAAAGGAGTGAGTATGAATTCAGTACCTGTTTTTTAGAGCGAGCTGACGTGAGAACTGAGGCATTATGGGCAGAGCCAGATTAGGACGGTCTACGAGGCGCGGCGTTTAAACAGAGAATTGCGGACTTGGAAAGCCCGAGGAAATCTTGCGCATTGGGGCAAATCTCAATTAAGCGTGTATTTTTTTGTTGTTGTTGAACTCGGTGTGCTTGGAATCACAATAGCCTCTCTTCTATTAAACGCCGCTCTTTCTTCTACTTACAACCTTAGAAAAACAAACGCGACGAAAACGCTAGTTTTGGGGTCCTATATGAAATGTTTCACCGGCGTGTTTTCGCGCTGAATTGACTTTTAGTACCGTAGTAGAGGCCAGAGATCATTTTTTCTGCCGGTCTAGATATACTGGAAGGGTTGAAGTCTTTTGCCTCTTGCGGCTGCCCTCACCGGGCAAGCTTGTGTATCAAAGCTGACGTAGCGACGACACCGTGGACCCCGAGCTCATTTACGTATTTACGTTGGGCTCAGCCACGCCCTAGGCTGTGAGTGGCTTTCACTTGTCCGGAGAAAGGACTTAGTAGTGTCTGAACCAAAGCCAAGGGGTTCTGGACCTTCACAAGCCCCTGGCAGCAGCAACACGCTACTTTGACCCCCTTCTAGCAGACGGCGCCCCTGGTCTGACCCGCCCTATCCGGAATGAGCTAGTCGTCTTTTCCTGTCCTCTTCCGTGTTCATTCTTTTTCCTATCTGCTTTCCCTACCCTGTCCTGCCAGATTTTTCTCCCTAAGTTCTTCGCTTTTCCAGGCGGCCAGGGTTAACCGTCTGCAAAGGGTTAACGGAGGGTTAACCATGCGCACGCTTTATTTCATAGCTTAGGGTTATAGTTGCAAGGTACGGTGAGCGTGAGCTAAAAATCTCACGTTCCCTTGTTGGCCTCGGTGGTGGGCGACCGGCATTGCCACCCAACTGATTCAATGTTTTACGGCTGCTTTCTCTATTCCCCCCCCCAAAAAAACAAACTGATCAGCCCTCTATAAAGTGGTCGCCCCGAAGCACTCCGAATCCAACCACCTCAGGCAACTTTCAGCAAATAGCTAGTGGTACACCCAACCGACGAAAAATATATCACTGACCTGTCCGCCTTCTTCATTGGCAAGTGCATTAAAAACATTGCTGGGAAACCCTACAAAGTCCACAAGATGGCCTCTGGAGACCTCCTTGTTGATGTTACGCGAAAAAAAAAAACAAAGTGAGAACCTTCTGAAGCAAGAAAAAAGTGCTAACTTGACCATCACGTTTCGCCACATCGCATGTTTACACTGCTAAAGGTATTATTTTGAAAAAGAAACTCCTCCATGAGAGAGATGCCGACCTCCTTGAGGGAATCCAAGACCACGGTGGTGTTGGCGTTCGTATGATCGTAATGAGATGAGACGGGGCGGACATGAAGACACGACACATCATTCTTACTTTCGCCACCGCTACCCTGCCCGAGAATGTGACGGACGCTTTTATTAGCTGTCGTGTACGCACCTAAATTCTGAACAAGAGGAGATACTTTAATTGTCCACACAACGGTCAGGGCGCGACCGCAGGCCGCGGAAAGCTCACCTGTGCTAAATGAGGCGAAATAGATCCCTCCTTTGAAGACTAGCCAAATACAATCATGAAATGTCGGAACTCTAGCGGCTCTCACCTGCGCAATCGATATCAGCACTAGGCCTTCTTGGGTGGTGCACACAAAAGGACAGGGCGACACACAGATAAACAAACGGTAAAACATGGAGACTGGTTATGAAGTGCAGGGTCACAAAGTACATAGTACCACCGCACACGCGCGTGCTCGCAGGCACGCACACGCACTCACACACACGTAAGCACGCACGCATGCGCGCACGCATGCCCATCCTTGAAAAAAGAAAGGGAGGTCATTCAGATCAACGTAACTCAAAGCATAACTTTTTTAGAGGCGCACCAAAAGCACGCCAAAAGCACAATGCAAGGCACCGCCCTCCGGGGGTTGGAGATGCGTTTGGTTAGTACTGCGGCCCAGTGCAGCCTAGCTGATGTCTTTCCGTCCGTAACCTGCTCCGAATGGTCATCAGCTTCATCTGCTTCTACAGCAGGGTCGCCAGTGGCTCTTCCTTCTGTCAGGCTACCATCGGCAGTCCCAAACCCCGCTTTAACTCCTGCCCCTCCTGTGCAGCCCGTGGAGACTGCGCGACTGGCACTGTTGGGAGTGGTCCCGCTGCTTCCGGTCCAAATCTGCTGGATGGACACTTCGTCATCTCAACTTGCACAACAGGTACCAAGTGAGCGTCGCAGAACACTTGGCCGTGGGAAAAAAACCCACTCCTGCTATCAGTGCCCTAAACAAGATTCATTGACGGGAAATAAAGCATCAACACATACCGACAAGTACATTGTATTATCTCTATCCCATAATCGCAGCGTAAAATATAGTTCAATGGAATTGTAGGGGCCTCATGTAAAATTTAGATGATGTGTTAGAATTGCTTTATAAACGACAATTCAGTATTTTATGCCTCCAGGAGACACCCCTGAATACTAAGCAAAGTAACTTCCTGAAACAATGCATGGTCTTCAGAAAAGATACAGACGGCTTTTCTAATTCAGCTGGCGGATTAACCATTGTGAACAGAAAATCAGTCCCATATCAGCCAATTAGACTACTCACCAGCATTCAAGAGGTGATGGTTCGTGTTATAATCTTTAATCGACCTATTAAAATATGTTCTTTATAAATATCCCGGGTTATCACTTGTCTTCCTCGGAACTCGAGTGCTTGGTGGATGACCCTCCTGAACCCTTCATCCTAGTGGGAGATCTAGATGCCCATAATCAAATGTCGGGTTCTAGAAGAACTGATGCCCGTGGACGTTTAATTGCAGTTTTCCTGGTCTCTACCGGTGCTTGTCTAAGGAAAAACAGTCAAGGTATATAATGCCACACACAACACGTACTCACACATGTACTTGGCAATCGGTTCTGCTGCTCTTTTTTCGCTCATTAAGTGGCAGAAGGACCAAACCGTTTACGAAGTGACCATTGCTAGGTGTTCTTGGAGCACCTAGACAAAGAACCATACACTCCCATTTCAAATGAGCTATTTGAAGAAACGGCTGCAGTGCTGGGAAACATTTCAGCAGAAATGTCAGCTATCCCACGCCTTCTTAGAACACTTGGGTATTGATGAACATGCAGCTTGTCACAGCGCACATCCTCATCGCTACTGAGTATTTCATTTTACAGACTTCTGGTAACAGAAGTAACCTAACGCGGCCCTGGCGAAGTAAAGAGCGTCGACAAGCGCGCCAGACACAGAATAAGGCGTGTGGTATTCTTCGCAAATACCCATCTGCGGACAACCTTGTAGCTTTGAAGCACGCCAAAACCATGGGAAGGCACATCTTCCATAGACCCAAAAGCAACAGCTGGAGGTCCTTCATAACTTGTCTTTCATCTATACACAAAATACTTTGAACAGGACTGCCAAAACTTAAGGGACAAGATCGCGAAGCGCGGGAAGCGGCGGTAAAACGGCTAAAGCGTCAAGCGGACCCGGAGATGAGAGCGTGGGAAGCAGCGCCAAAACAGCAAAATCAAAACACACATATCCACATCGTGAACGATGCTAAGGGTGCGAAGTATTGGGACGCGAATTGTCTTGCGTGTGGCGCTTGTCATGACAGTGCATTACTGCACCTCAGATCGTTCAAAACTCAGAGTGCATCAGCACGAACGGACGATTACGCTCATCACACAGACAATACACAACTCGCGTCCCAGTGCTTCGCACCCTGGGCTTCGTTCACGGCGTGGAGATGTGTGATTTTTTAGTATGGAACTCTGTGGATGGGCCACTCCTAATTTGCAGGCGCCACCTGACCACGAGAGGCGTTTGTCTTCCCCAATGCCAGCCCGGAGCAGGTGACAGGCCAGCTGGACGCATCGTTTGACGCACTGCTGTATCACCGCAGGCAGTTATGTAATCGTACAAAATGACCTGCGCTAATCTTTCGATTCTTACATGTAGCAAACAAAAGCACGAAACAAGAATGGACTGTAGCGCGTTCGGTCGAACCTGTCGTACGATTAGGCCGGGTTCAGACTGTTGATGCAACCGTCGTAATATCTTTGAAGAATGACTTATTTGACGTCTTCGCTAACCGAACCGCGTGGCACGCCGTTTTTTACGTCCATAGCTCACAATATGGCTGTCACGTCGGTAGTCGGAATATAGTCTTACGTACTGCATGCGCTTATAGTACACCGCGCCAAACACGTACGTAACTTCCGTGTGGCCGCTTACGGCAGGTATAGTTAACGGAAATGCCCCTTGCGCCTCGCGGTGTCTCCAAATTTCAGTGACCCATACTAAATGGTGACGGCCCCCGAGCCTGTCCGAGATGCCCGCACTCTCAAGCTATTTCCGCAAGCTATGGCAAGCTATTTCCTACCCAGAAGTTATCAATAGACGTCGCCAGTATGCTCGGAAGCCGCGCGCTCACTTGCACTGGGCAAGTCTAATGCCCACTGTACATCAACGGCAAGCTGGCGGGCATAACCGACGTATGCTTGAAGTCGGCACGCCTTATTTTTCATCCAAAGCCAGACGGCGTTGTTTTCAAGTCGCAATCCTAAACGCCTAAGTGCAGCTGTGTAGCATTTGTGCTAGATTGAAGCACCTCCCCTACAAGCTGACCCCGGGCTACAATCTTGTCAGGTTACCTACCTCACATAAACATTGCCAGAGACTGACTGGTACCCGGCTATACATGATTTCGGCCGACGTTTCACCGGACACCTTTTTGTGCACCAAACACAAGAACTGAATAGAATTCTTTTCTGAACTAAAGCGTTAATCAATATGCCTTACGCAACGAATATGACATGGGGTGGTAAAACGATGTTGCGCACGATGCAGAAGCAGGGAGTATTCACCCTCATCCGGTCCATAATTGCATGTAATAGCTATAGACACTATACACGATTGCCATTTTAGCGTCGTGGAGGCCGTGTCGTACCCACTACCTTACCCAAGATTCGCGCTTTTGCCTATAAATAGCACCGTAAGAGAACATCATCAATAGGTTCCTCCCAAATGGTGCTCTCACTTCCCACATCACCCGCGAGAGAATACACCCTACGGGCATTGCGGATTTAAATTATGGATATTACTGTTGTAAACCCTTCGTCCCATTTTTTTTTACATATATCTGCTTGTTTCCCTTACTGCTTCATTTTCGAAAAAGCTACTCACCTGATCTCCTCCTCAGACGACCGTAATGGTGATCCCCACTCTGTGACTAACCCACGGGTCTTCGCGACAGGAATGGATACCGCCGGGGTCGTCTACGCTGAAGTTACCCTGGTCCCAATCTTTGTTGCTTGTGCTCCTAGATGCACGCTTTCGGCTGACCGCTGATTAGGATTATGAAGAAACATTGCAATAAACATAGCTTAAAGTTTTGATTAAATCGAGTTAGTCAAATTCTTACACTAACAAAATCAACTACCCTTCTGTCGCTATCCGATGGGGAACGCGAAGCTTCCCAACCTGAATTCCAACACCAAACAAACAAACGCGCAAGTGAGTGGACCCAATTTATTTGTAATGATTAATATGGCGGTTGTCGTCATCCGACGGAAGGGTGCATTTTCTGTCTACACCACCTCCATGAACCCCTCTCCAATCAAAACTCCTTCGACCGTGCCGCAATGGCGTAGTCAGACAGGCGTCGGCTTCATTACGCGAGGGACCCAAGTTAGATTCCGACCACGGGAAGCAGATAATTATTTATTCCCTTCACCCGCGATCATCATCACCTTCACGGGAAGTTTGCTTTCCAGGGTAGATTACAGACAACATGAGTGAGAGGCTAAAAGCTTCGCTTCATAATTATGCTTCACCAGGCATTTGGGTCTGCCTTTCTTAGCAAGCATTTGCGACGTGCCAATTTAGGAGAACTTACTCCAACACCATGCACATTGCAGACGTTCACGCTGGCTCTGCACAAGTCCGAACAAATCAGAGCTAACATACTTTGACAACATAATCAGTAATTCTTCCTGCGTTTGGGTGCCAGCGCTCCACGTACTTATGGTAAGCCTCACTGCTTTCCATGTAATAATTCTAGATTACGAACTTCAAAGCATAGATTTACATGGAAATGTAAGCGCTATCCAAGTCTGCAAAATGGCAACTACAAGTGGGCAGTATGTCGTTATTTTATATAAACGTGACCTTTTGCTCACTTTGTTAGAACGTCTGAGCCCTAGAGAGGAATTCCACATTTTTTAACGTTCATTAAACGTTTTGCTAAGAAGCTTCAGATATGACAGTTGCTTTCTGCAAAATGCGGTGATGAAAAATGTGCTACCCCTTAAAAAAGCATGACGTGAGGTGAGATGGGAAACTTATGGTGTTGTGCAGCCCAGCAGCCAATACTTAGGACTATCAAACTGAAACGCTTTGTCGTAGGCAAGCGTTAGAGATGAAGTATCCCCGACAACGATGAAGTCACCAGGAGCTGCAGTTTGACAAAAAAGAATACGAAATCTGTTTTCTTGCGAAGTGCAATCTCCTTCAAGCAATTCAGAAATATTTCGAGAAATGTAGGTATAACGACTTCGGGTGGTACCAACGCTACAGGCTCCATCAATTCGAGACTACAATGCGAGAACAAAAAATCGGCCGAACTTCTCACCTAAACACAACCGAAATCGCGTCCGTTTCAGTCGGAGTGGAGGCGATATTGTGCTGAGGTGGTAGTCGTGATATAAGCTCTTCTGTTTTGTCGAATGATTGATATTCAAGAAAAATAAGTGCTGGCTCCTTGGTCGTAACCTATTTCTAAGCTGTCAGAATGCGTTGAAAAAGCGAAAGTGCATTCCCTCCAGTTTGTTCTTTTGAGTTTCACTCGCTTTAGAATTGATTGTTCAGGTGGCATAAGCTTTCGCGTCTGCGAAATACTTTTTCCTGACAACCCGGTCCTTTAGGGCATCGATCCTGGCTTCTCACAACATTCCTCGTCTGCTTCAGTTGACACAAACGAGTGCTGTAGAGGGAAAACATTTTTCGGTGCAGTGACCTTTCATGTATGGTATGGCCTATGTTACCTGCGGCAATTAAAGTGCTTCCATTTCCCGTACACGTCCTCACCGACCATGTCCCAAGTTTGACCTCCATGCCTTCATCAGGAGACCCAAAGGAAGGTCATAATGATCTGCCAGTCGTTAAGCTGTTTATGCAGCAAGGGTGCACATATTTCTACTTCTGTCATACGGCGACGTTCCAACGAGAATTTGGTACTGGCCTTCCGCTACTCAAACAAATAGCAAGTAATGTCTCATTGAATACATTTGTTTCTCAAAGAAATGTACTCTTGCTGCTACACGGGACGCCACTTTTTGCATGATTTCAAGTGTCCTCTGTTTGCCAAGCGGATGCAATGTACTGCATCCGCGAAAATTCAATATTGCCGTTAGCCCACTTCTTGAGTTCGCTAACATCCTCATAACAGTTAGCCCATACTTCGCGTGACGGGTGATTATTGATTCTCTTCATCCCTATGTAAACCTAAGGGGCGCCGAAACTGCACGAAGCCCCCAAAAAAGTTTTGTTGTTGCGACAGAATGTATAGTTAAACTGCAACAACCTGTACAATTTGACTTTATCACATCTGTCCTTGTGTATGCCTGCAGAATTGGTGTGTGCTCACAGAATTCGCGTTGTTTCTCAGTGATCATTTACACGGTATATTCGTCCCAAGCAAGGCAAAGGTTGTTTGCTGCAAATGCGAAGTGTGCAAAGAAAAGTGCAATGCGAAATAAAGGTACAGCGATGAGCCATCCACTGATATTACTTCCGTGATCGCATACCTCATAGGGGTAAATGGTTAAATGAGAGCGTCAAGCAGCGTTGCCCGCAATAGCCCTTATTAAAAAAAAGAATTCTTAGAGCAATGGTTATAAAGTTAAGGGGTGCAACCGGACAACAGTAAAGCAATTGCGACACTACTTATAAAAGCTTGGGGGCTGTCACGCGATGTATAATTGGAAGTGAAAGCTGCTCGCCAGAGCCTCACTTCAGAGATACGCTTCAAGCATCTCAAGTTTATGTCGCGGAGGCAACAGTTATTGAGCAAAATAGTCTGGGCTGGAGCAGGAAGGCCGACTTCTGTTCTCTCAGGTATACCTTGAGACCTTCCGTAAACTAACAGATCGCCGCTGCATATTACGAAACTCTTTGTTCTGGCTTCCCGCAATATCAAAATTTCAAGTATATTTTTGCCCTAGGCCTTCCTTTCCACCACAAAATAACACCAATAACACATTGCCGGGATCACACACTTCGTGCCTCATATGAAACAAGTGTGCAGCAAAGACCAGCGAACGTTCTCTCGCTGACACATGTCTGGCAATCCCCTGGCTACAGCTTTGCTTGTCAAGCGCACGAAGAAGAAGACGAATGCAATAGGCAGTCTGTTTAATCTTCTCTGTGAGTTTTCCTTTTTCACTCTACTTTAACCACACAGTGCGCCATATTGCTACGTGCTGACGCCTTTTAGCTGCAGCAGTCGTCACGTCAGTTCAAGAAAAAGTACTTATACATCGCCTGAACAAGGATGGAAGCCTTGTCGTCACGGTACCAACACTTGCTGCGGCCAATAGACTATTAGATGTCACGGAAGTCGCTGTTATGGCCGTCAAAGTTTCGGTTCCGCGCTCTTATTTAGTGACGTTTGGCAAGATTCACGGTGTGCCTCGAGAGTACACCGACAATGAACTGCTCGAGTATCTGCAAGACCAAGGCGTCATATCTTCCAGGCAAAACGTGACCTACCTACATCCCCGATGAAAATGCTATAGTCTAAGAGTCGCGACGTGGCACAGTGATTCTGGCATTTGTCAGTGACATTTGTCAGTGACAAGGTATACCCCTTGCCTAAGGGGTATACCTTGGGTTTTGTAGCTACCCCATAGGGGAATATATGGGTGTAGCTGCGCAGTGCTTTAAGTGCCAGCGACACGGACACGTTGCCAAGCACTGCAATGGTCCTGGGCGGAGCAAAGTGTGTGCTGGGCCGCATTCTCACAAGGAGTTCATATCAAGGTCCCATCCACGGTGTGCAAATTATAATGGATTGCACCCGGCATCATACCGATCATGTCCAATGAAAAAAGCTGATACCTTCGCTCGAGCCATAGAGCAAATGTAAGGTAAAAGCGCAGGACGACATGGCTCACCCCCAAACCCCGAAATTGTGTTTACGTCAACGAACTCGCTTCAAACCAATCAGTCATCGCAAACCAAGGCGGCACCTAACAAGTCAAGCAACTCTCTTCGAGCAGAATAGTCGTTGAAAATCAAGTCGACAGCTAACAAGTCATACGCAATGTCTGTTCAGGAGAGCCCCAAGTCGCTGTCATCAGAAAACATACAAGTCCACGACTCACTGTGAACATGCCTGTACCTCCGGCCCCCTGCGGACACGGAACCACAATCGAAGCCTGACGACCGTCATCTCTCCCAGTACTGACCTCGGGCAGGTTCTAATGCCAATGTTGTTCCCTGCTATCAAGCTGTCACCCGTTCACTTCCATCTTCCAGAAGCCTCCCCGAAGCCAAAGCTGTCTTGGCATTGGAGCTGTTGGTGAACGACGCCTTCTCAGTGCAGGGCTGTTCGTCTGGAGGCAGGCTTAACAACGCAAGCTGCAGGCAATGGACAGTTTACTTCAAACCAATTACAGGAAGGGTACAATTTTTCAGTGGAATGGTCGTGGCTTGTGGTCTAAGCTTGCAGACTTTCATTACCTGAGTACCACCTACCACTTTCCTTTCATTGTCCTATCAGAGTGTCGTGTGGGTGATGAATCTTTTATGAACGGTTATCAACTATTGGCCTCGCCGCGATTTAATGGGCCAAGCAGGCTATTCGTCGCTTGTCATGATGACATGCCCTTTCCTGAATTTGACGTCATGCCGCACGACACCATTGAATATGTTGGTGGGTATATTGCAATCGGCCGTCAACGCTTGACTTTAATATCCGCCTATATCGGAACAGGTGCTCCATTCGACGTGTCGCGGCTGGAAACTGTCATAAAAATTACGTTCGCTTGCTACAAAATTTGTGCGGACTTAAATTCACACGTTGTAATGTGGGGGAGCAGGCACAGGAGTGCAAGCGGGCAGAAGCTTGCTTGCTTGCTAATTAGTAATGGTATTGAACCACTAAATGATGGCAGCAGCACTTACCTCAAGTCCCCCACCGTCACCAGCTGCATTGATCTATCATTTGTCTCCGGTCCATTTTCTCGACGATTTACACGGACCAGTGACGTGGAAACGAGGGGAACTGACCATTATCCTTTTTTGATAACCACCCTCAACGTCTTGTAGTGATCTCGCTCTATGAAAGTGAAATGTACGGACTGGGATGCATTTACGAGTGCTTCGAGTAGACGTGTTGCATGTGTGACTGGGGATGACAAACTTGTTGACTCGATAGCATCTTGTTGGCGGGACACCACGCACTGCGTAACCAATCACCATGACATACCAAAAAATGAGCCACAGTACGAGAGGTTATGCGCCATACGAAGGCGGGCGGAGAGGAAGGCGTCGCCTACCAAAACCATAGAGGACCTGCGATCTTCTCGGTGATCGCAGAGGCATGTCAGACGGCACTTGAACAAGCTACGCCAAGAACGTTGGAGGAGCTTCTGCGCTACGCTGAACGGCAGGCAGCCAATTACAAGCATATTGCAAATTGTGAATGGAATGCGACAATGCACCCAGCAGCTGCAACCGTTCATTGCACTCTCCCTGCACGAGCGCGCACCTTTGAAAGAAGTGGCCGAAGTATATTATAGGTTTTTTTCACCATCACCAAAGCCTCCCCAACGATTCGTACATGCCTTCTCCTCCATTACCTCGAAAGCGTCGGCGCCAGCCTTTGATCTTCCTTTCACTATAGAAGAGCCTTCTTCGGCTATCTTTGATGCGAACAAGCTCTCCACACCAGGCAATGACGGCATCAGCTACGAAGCCATAACTCATCTATCTCGGCCGTCTAAACTACGTCTACTAGAATTATACAATTCAGATTCAGATTCAGATTCAGTTTATTTCATGTACAAGTACATGTACAAGTTCAATATGGCAAAAAGGTAAAGTGCCCCGCACGGGGCACCTTGAGTAATCTTGGTGACGGTATTGGCGACACCGCGGACCCCGCACCCCCATACTCACTCTGTATTCTACCACGGCTAGAAGTTTTGAGGTGAAGGGCAGAAATCACAAACGCTGGCCGTCGGAGCCCAGGTCAAGCTCCAGCGGATAGGCTGTTTACAAGGCAGGGAGCTCCGGGACCTCTTCAGCTATCAGGGTAACGCTGACGAAGAAAGTACCCCCGTCTCCCTTTTTTATACTATGCAATATGGTATTGTCTAACCCCCCCCCCAACGTAATCGGTCCCTGAAAAGGGGCCCCACCTAAGTATCTTTTCCCCCATTGCCATTCTTAACCTTTCCTGAACCGGGTAATTTTCTCCATTTCTTGTGATGTAATCCCTCTTGCACCCCAGTCAGTTTTCTTGATTGCAAAATATTTTGGAGGCATAATTAGAGCATCTTAAAAGGCTAAAAACCAAGGACTGGTGAGTTCCTTGTCGATGTAAAGGACCAGCAGCAGGCCACAAAGCTTCTAGCTCAAATTCGACTGGGTGATCTGGACATCAGGGTCACACCCCAGCGGAGCCTCAACAGCTCCCAGGGTGTGATGTCTGAGCCAGATATGTTGAACGAAACGGATGTGGATCTCCTTGCGGGCTTGAAGGATCAGGGCGTCACAGCCGTGAGACGCATCACCATCCACAGAGACGACAAGGAGATTCCCACCAAGAGCATAATCTTGACCTTTAACCGCTCAGCAATAACACAACATATAATTTCCGGCTTTATTCGCTGCTCCATCCGTCCCTACATCCCGAACCCATGACGCTATTTTAAGTGCCAGCGGTTCGGGCATGGTACAAACTTTTGGCGTGGCCGAACAGCCTGCGCGAAATGCGCGGAAAAGGATCATCCCAGCGACAACTGTCCATCCGACACCCTCTCTTGTGTGAACTGCCGGAGGCCGCATGCGGAATACTCCCGCAAGTGCGAAAACTTTCAGTAAGAAAAAAAAAGGTAATCAACATCAAGGTCACTGAGAACACCTTCCCAGAGGCGCGAAAGAGGTTTACCTCTTTCCCCCTGGGGAGGTATGCCGACGCAGCTCGCCGGGGGACGGAGCGGCGTCTCGTTTCCACAGGGACCCAGTTCAGCGAGTCTGACCTGGTTCCTCCGACGCCCCCCGCTGGGTTGCTTCAGGCAGCCCAACTCGTCACCACACCGCTTGCTGAGGCAGCAGCTGTTGTGATGCCAATCGTCTCTGTTGGGACCAGAGCCGCTCCCGCCACTGCCTCGCCGTCCTCCACTGCGTTGGAGGGTGCCGATAGGATGGACGCCGGCGGCCCCGCATCGCTTCCTCCTCCGCCCCCCCCACCGCACCGCCAGTGCCACCTCTGCAACCCCGGACGCCATCGGCGGTGGCGGGTAAAACGAAGGGCCCCGCAAGGGGGCCAGGACTGGGGGGACTCGGCCCGTCGGGCATCTCTTCGACATCTGACGAGGAGATGGACGTTTGGGCCTTCCCTGCCTGCAAACGCAGCGCAAGGAGCGACCTCCGACTTCCAAGCCTACAGAAAAGCCCAAAAAGCCCAATCCCACAGTAACATCCCCGAAAGACAACACATGAACACACACACACACACGCGCGCACGCACGCGCGCACACACACACACACACACACACACACACACACACCACACACACACACCACACACACACACACACACACACACACAGGCACACACACAGCACACACACAACACACACACACACCACACACACACACACACACACCACACCATTAATTCTTAAATTGCAAATAATGGGAACAGAAACACCATTCAATGGAATTGCAGAGGCCTCCTTAAAAAACTTGACGATGTGTATGAGATGCTGCATGCCAATCAGCCAAGTGTCATGTGTCTCCAAGAAACGCACCTCAATTCCAAACAAACAAATTTCTTTAATAGGTTACATCGTATTCAGAAAGGACAGGGTTGGCTGCACACACTCTTCGGTTGTGTGGCCATTGTCGCACGGAAATACTTAGCATGCCACCCTGTCACTATGAAACAGCTGTCCTTGAGGCTGTAGCCATCCACAAAATAATATTTAATAGGTTGATAGCGGTGTGCTCCATTTATATTCCTCCTGGTCTTGCACTTTCGAGCTCTGACTTCGAGGCGCTGGTTGACCAGCTGCCCGAACCATACATCCTCACAGGCGACCTTAATGCGCACAACTCTAATTGGGGCTCCTCCAGAACGGATGCCCGACGTCGCCTGATAGAGAAATTTCTCACATTCTCGGGAGCATGCCTTTTCAACAAAAAACAGCCTACAGACCATAACTTACAACATAATACATGCTCACATCTTGACTTGGGTATTGGTTCTGCAATTCTCTTTCCATGTCTTGAGTGGGGTGAGGGCACGGACCCATATGGTAGTAACCACTGGTCACCCTGGTGAAGCAGTTGGCCTCCCGTAACTAATCAATACAAATAGTATCCTCGATTTCATCGTAACAAGTGGGATAAAGAAATAAATATTGGCGGCAGCGCAAAAGTTCAGAAGAATCAGGGCAGAAGGGAGAGTTCGAGAGTTCAAAAAATAGTTGCTGAAGGAATTGGCAGTATTTCACGATCAGTAAATGATGCGTCGCCTTGAGCAATGGATTTATTGCGCTTACGCTGGCTAGCAATATTATGCAATTGCTTGAATAAATTCCATTACTTCATAATGTCGTTACCACACCTTTTTACCTTTTTAATTCGTTTTCGTACTATGGGTACTTGGAGCTTTACGCGCTCGAAGATTGGAATTTAAATGTTTGCGCTTGAGTTTTATATAGGTCATCTCTTTTTACGCAAGGTAAGCAAAGTGAGTTCGTAAGCCATGGGCACCGAGGGGCGGTGTAACGCCTATTGGAAGTTTATAATATTGCGCAGTCATTGACAGGATTTTTGAAATAATCGGAAAATAGCTTTAAAGTGATATTTGAATTCGAGGCGTTGATTATGCTTGACCAGACTGCGATAGAAGGCTCAGAAATTTTTCACGACCAGACAGATTGCTTGTATTTTTCCGCTGTTCTTTTGTTCCTGTTTGTTCACGTTAAGAAATACAGGGAAGGGATCGGTAATATCACACTCGATAGAGCCTGCATGCAAAAGAGAAATATGATAAAAAAATATGGTCAGGAAAGGAATGAGAAGAATGATCTAAGACACGGGTAGTTGATATCAGTGACTCATACCCGTAGCTGCAAAAGCCAGTGGTACAGTTTGAAGTGCAAGGGTTCGCATTTACAAACTAATGCTAGTCATACATTCTGAACGCGCTTTTGTTTTGAAAGACAGCTTATCAATTACAGTAGAACCCAGTTATTGTGCACTCGCTTTAAACTAAAAAAATTCACAGCATATCCACGGGGTGAATGATGATGAGTGGGCGAAGCTCCTGAGGGGAAATCATCGGTAAAACCGTGACTCTTCAGTGAAAGTTCGCCCACTACATCTGTGTCCGAACGTAACTTCTAGAACGTCTCGCTTAAACCGCGCTTCGGCACCTTGGGGCTGAGCTCGCCTGATGCGTTTTGCAGACGCCTCACGAGCTCTCACTGCATTGGGGTCTGCCTGCCGATACGCGCGCTTTCTCGCCGCTTCCCGTTCTCTGACGTTTTGGAGATCCTCTTCGCGCCGCAGCCGTGCCGCTTCGCGTATGGCAGGGTCCTCGCGCCGTTGCCGGGACGCTTGGGCCTCTCGTTCTCGAACGCTGGGATCTTGGCGGCGTCGTCGCGCAGCCAGACGACACGCTTCGGCCTCCCGCTCTCGTACGGCAGGATCTTGGCGGCGGCGTCGCGCAGCTTCACGGAGCGCTTCTGCCTCGCGGGCTCGCACATCTGCAGCCTTATCCATCGGGCGACTCCGAGCGTGCGCCAACAGCGAACGGATTTTATTACAACGCTCCCCGCCGTCTAGTAAACAATCCAAGAACTAAACTAGAGGTAGCCACGCCATCTAGTAAACAATCCAAGCGCATCTTTCATCATATACAAGTACCGCCATCTAGTAAACAATCCAAGAACTAAACTAGAGGTAGCCATGCCATCTAGTAAACAATCCAAGAACTAAACTAGAGGTGGCTACATACATACGTCGAGATGGACAGACCCACGCCTTAAGGAGCTTCGCCCCTAAAATAGCTATAATGAACAAATCTTCGTCTCCCGCTACCATTTGTATACATAGATTTTGCGTCAGATATAGCGAAAACAGATATAACGAACTGATTTCAGTTTCCCGATGTGTTCGTTGTAAGCCTGCTCGACTGTGCATCACAGAAATCAGCTGCATGAAACGAAGGTCAGCCAAAATTAGGTGCCCAACACTGTCCTTTTAAGATCTGAAGACTCAATAGGATCGAGTTCAACACAAACAGACTCACAGTTGTAAATGTTGGTGTTGTTTCTGATGCGTTTGCTTATAAAATCCTCGTAACCGATAACATAAATGAACATCGTGTCACACCAACGCCTGGTTGTTCATGGGGGGGTTTTGAGCTTGCTTGTTAACGGTTCAAATGTGTATGCCCATACAAGTGTGCTGTGCGACACGTCGACTCACTTAAGGAGTCATTGTGCCAATTAAGGCCACCTTGGTTTGTCATGTGACGCTAACAATGAGGAGTAACGAAAAAAAGTAGGTTTTTCTGATACCTTCAGCCACCCGGTACGCACACAGCGTTCACACACACTTGTTTTCGGAGATTCGGGGCTAATGTGTTCTAACAACAGACTCTGCAATGGCTGCTGTATTTAGTTGTGGCATTTTTGAATTTTCTGCTTCGCCTTACTATCCGCTTACTCTGTCCGAAGAAAGAAATACGGGGTTCTGGAATACACAGCCCGAGATCTTGCAATATTGTTCTTGATTAAGGACGTATATAAAATGGCGAACTCTGGTGTATACGTAGTCCGTTTAGATAAATTTTTCTTAGCGCTCACTTCCAACAGAGCGATACGCAATTGCTTATCTGTAGCTAATGTTTATCGTGTAAAGGTTAATTTTCAAAATTGATTTCCCGAACGACAAGCTTAATGCACCGTGCCGCAGGTGAATATTTATGATGTAAAGTAGAACTTGTACTAACAGATGAGGGGTTCTGCAACGAGAAAACTACTACTGTTACGCAGTTCATTGGTGAGACAAAATGAGCAAATTCTGTGAAAACTAAAAATCTGTTGCATTTTGGAGAATTCATTGGTTGGAAAATACCTAAAAATTTCCCGTAACCTTACCATGCACAGAGGCGGACAGTTCCTCTACTGCTGTAGTAGCGGTAGTTTTGAAGAAATTATGAGATGGACGTGGTGGAAAGTGCTCGTTTTATTGAATGAGTGATGTTCAATAAAAAGTACACAGACTGCATTTCCGAGTTGTTGAAGAAATCATGGATATTGCTATCATGGTCGCCGACTGGACAGCTGGTAGGTTATTCTATGATTGACTCTAAAACAAAAACCAAGACGATAGCACTTAAGGGTACTTGAATGAAGTCTGCAACCTACTACAAGGTCAACGACTAAACTTCTGTGCGTTTCGGTTCACACAACGTCATTGCGTGAAGTAGAGTAATGGCCAGATAATGATTTAAAAAACTTTTTCAGCAAGTGAAACTCAGCGATAATTAATAAAATTGTCCTTATCTACAGAGAGGTCATTCTACATGGCAGTGAGAAATAATACGTTGGTATAATAACTTCTGCTGTGAGGTTTAAAGCACTACACATATAGCCTAATATTACATCGTATACGATACTTTATTATGTAGTATTTTATATTTACCTAAGGATCGTCAAGCACGCATGTCTTGCCTATCCGACTCTGAGTGTCACCACATCATATTTCTCCAATAAATGTGCAAGTGGACGCTCCATGCACGTGACTCGCCGCTGCAGCGCATGATATTCTGGTTCCCGACACAACCCGCAAACTCAGGGCCGGATCTAGTGCGAACATATCCAATCACTTCGACGTCGCCCAGAAAAAAACCTCA
Organism: Haemaphysalis longicornis; assembly: GCA_013339765.2. Classification (NCBI taxonomy): domain Eukaryota; kingdom Metazoa; phylum Arthropoda; class Arachnida; order Ixodida; family Ixodidae; genus Haemaphysalis; species Haemaphysalis longicornis. Next base: position 74,705,851 of record CM023455.1, on the reverse strand, counting down.
ACGAGAGCAAACGCGGTCCCAAGAAGTGAACCTTAAGTTGATGATACACTTCAGATGAGCATGCTACCGCTACATTCTACGCTGAAGTTCAATATCAAGCTCTGTGCCCACTAAAATGACCGTCTTCATGAAAATTCTCCCTGCCATGCCAGAAAGAACACGCCCTGAAGGAACCGTCACATAGGCCTAGTGACTCAGCGGTCAAAAATAGCAAAAAAAAATTCATTCTTGATGCCGCACTATAAATTAGCCAGACCGAAACACTATGGTGATTCTTTGTGTTCCTTCTTTCCGATACACCTCTTTCGATGCGTAAGAAATTGCCACAACTACTGTGCCGTACGCCTGTAGAACACCTCAATGGCCTTGACCCGGGGTTCACGCACTCACGTCCTGGCGCGAAAGCGGGCTGCTTGTTCCGACGCCACGTTGTAGCCGCTGCCAGCGGCTTGAGTCGCCACTGTCAAGTCTCGATGCCGTTTATTGCAGAGTTACTCAATATATACAGTTGCGAAACTCTTCTTAAAAATCCGGGCGGCGCTACCCCCCTGCTCGTGGAAGCTGAGGGCCCAGTCGACGCGCGCGGCACCTAGAAGACAAAAACTGAACTTCGCTAAGATAATATTATTAAAAATATTTTGCGAAATAAACATTGCTTTTTAAATTAGAATACATTAATAAAGTGAAATTTACTGCTGTGTTTGCGGCTATTCTTTTTGTAACTTACGGCAGCAGCCGCAAGCACTTGAGTACCAGAGTTACTCAATATAAACAGTTGCGAAACACCGCTTCAGAATCCGGCCGGCGCTAGCCCCCCTGCTCCGTAGAAGCTGAGGGCAAGTAGACGCGCCCTCCACCTAGGAGACAAAAACTTAACTTCGTTAAACTGATATTATGCAAACTTTTTTGTAAAAAAGATTGCTTTTTAAATTGGAATATATTAATTAGGTGTAATTTACTTGTGTTTTTGCGGCTTTTCTTTTTATGACTTACGGCAGCAGCCGCAAGCACTTGAGTACTACTTCAATGTTCTGCCGACAGGCGACAGCCTAGTCAACTTGCCCCCGCTTGCCCCGTGCTTGCGACGGCGCAGGGGGACAACCGAAGACCGGCTTTCGATACATGGGGCCCATGGGGAGTTTCGCAACTAGTATATATCCAATATCCAACGATCAATAACCTCGGGACAGCACAGCAGTTTGAGATAGATGGCGAGGCAGTGGAAGTAGTAAGCGAATATATATACTTAGGCCAAGTTGTGACCCCAGATCCCAACCATGAGGCAGATATAATTAGAAGGATCAGAATGGGGTGGGGTGCATATGGCAGACATTCCCAGATAATGAATAGCAGCCTACCATTGTCGCTGAAGAAGAAAGTGTATGACAGCTGCATCTTACCGGTACTCACCTACGGGGCAGAAACTTGGAGGCTCACATAGAGGGTTCAACTTAAATTGAGAACGACTCAGCGGGCAATGGAGCGGAAAATGATAGGTGTAACATTAAGGGACAAGAAGAGAGCGGAGTGGGTCAGGGAGCAAACTGGTGTTAAAGACATATTAGTAGAAATTAAGAAGAAGAAATGGGCGTGGGCAGGGCATGTAATGCGAAGGCAAGATAACCGCTGGTCATTAAGGGTAACAGAGTGGATACCTAGAGAAGGCAAGCGTTGCAGGGGGCGGCAGAAAGTTAGATGGGCAGATGAGATCAAGGAGTTTGCGGGGATAAATTGGTCACAGTTCGCACAGGACCGAGGTAATTGGAGAATAATGGGAGAGGCCTTTGCCCTGCAGTGGGCATAGATAGGCTGGTGATGATGATGATGATGATGATGATGATGATTATATATCCAGTAACTCTGGTTTATTGAGGAAGCGAGTCAGGGCTTTTTGCCCAGCGAGCTTTTTGCCCCTTCAGTTGTCTAAGATCTTTTCAACTTAGTTTCGTTTGTCTGGATAAGGTTACTTTTTCAGTAAAAGCCATACACGGTGATCTAAAACCGTGCTACCTCGGTAACAATCTCGTGTTTTGCCTATATAATCTCACGGCATCGCTTACGCTGCCGAATTTCGGGGAGCGTGTACTGGTACCCCTGTTATATAACTTTGAAAAATTCCGTAACTATAAATACCGTGTTAATATTGCACTGTTTCAGTGATAATATCTTTTTTTTTTAATCTGAGCTTTTTGTGACCGTAAATGTGGCATCACCTTTCTACGATGAGGGTATGCCACTTGCGCAAGTTTCTTCTCCTCTGAACACAGAGAGCCGAGGCTTGGCAGAGCTTGTCCAAAGTACACTTTCCCCTTGAACTTCAAGACACTGTATGTCGTACTTCTCATTCAAATGCAAATATCATCCCAGACTGTGATGATTGTACTTTTGGTGTAGTGTACCTTGTAAGGGGCAGGCTTTTTGCAGTGATGACCATACTAATCCCTGTCTATGCTACCCAAGAGCAGTTCAGCAGGATCGACCTATTTCGGAATTTCTATCAACGCGAAAGTGATGAGCATTGTGTTGGTGTAGGTGGGTTGTTAATGGGTCACGCTGCCGCTACTTGATTGGTGGGATAGACACTACTCCATGTGCAGTTATCAAACACGAGAACGGGGTACTGCTAACATGCGAGAGTCAGTTGGTGCGAACTTAGCGCATGGTCACCTATCTACGCAGCCACAAGGTGTGAGTGTCATTGTTGTTGTGGGGTCTGCATTAACAGTGCGAATCCTTCGCTCTGGCAGATGTTCATTTATACCTGCTTTCATTTCCTACCCCTTCCCATCTTGCGGGTCCATTTTACCTGCTCTTTTATTACCCCCGTCAGCCTATCCTCCATACACATTCCTACCATAATTTTCCCTTTTTTGGTGAAGATTCACACACACGGCGTTTTAAAGCTTCAGCGTGAGAAGGCTTTAGTACCTTCCCGGGGGCCAAACGATGGTGTGTTCAACCGGTTGAAATCACTGACGTGCAGCACGGGCCTCGACGGCTTTAAATGTGGAAAATCATCACCATTATCAATTATTATTATCATCATCAACAGCATACTAGATCCATTGCAGGACGAATGCCTCCCCTATTAACCTCCAAACGCTTCTCTTCTGCGCTGCTCGAGTCAATTCATGGCCTCCGAATTTTCCTATTTCCTCCCTTCTTCGAGTTATTGCACTCCCCTCCCTCCAAGACCCGTCTCTTGGTATGCACTCTGTTTCTCTGGTGGTCGACAAGTTGTCATTTTTTTCTACGTGGCCAGCTGAAGTCCTTATCTTTTTATTTATGTGGATTATGATATCCTCTACTCGAGGTTGTTCTCCGATCTAGGAAGCTTGTTCCTCTTCGTTAACATCACTCATAAAATTCTTTTATTGACTCGTTCAGCCGACCTAAGTTTGCTTTCCAGTTGTTAAGTAAGGCGTCAAGTTTCCGTTCAATATGTCATCAGCGGCAGGACGCATTGCTTGTATATTCTTTTTGTCAGTGATAGAAAGAGCTTACTTTTCATTATATGGGAGTGGTTGCCGAGTGCACTCAAGCCCATACCTATTCTGCGCCGGAGTTCGTTCTTTTGGTTAGGATCAGTGCAGAGGACCTGTCCGAGGTATTATCATTTTCAACTTGTTTTAGCGTGTGTGACATATGTTGAACTTGGTGCTTTCGGCCTGTTTATTTCTGAAACATTCAGATCACTATTGTCATCGCTTGCAAAGCACATGACACAGTTCAGGTGGAGGTCTTACGTGTTTCATAAAACGCGAAAATGACTTCTGTCGTCACCGTCGTCGTTGTCCGTCAACACAGACAAACGTGATTTGGCGCTGCTTTAAAGCGAGAATAAAGTAATAAAACACATGTGCCTTCGTGTGGTATTCAAACTTGGTATGAGGAACATCAATTATTTGCTCTAACCACAGGGCTAACTTGGCACAATTTCAGAAGGAACAAGAAATATCCTGATGCACGCTCCGTTAGAGAGGAACGTGACGCCACGTGCGTAGAATACTATATGCACGCAAAGGATAGCTCTGACTGGAGAGGAAGATGCCGCGGTAATTGCACTTCGTCCGCCGGTCACTGGCACCCAGCCTGCCACAGAAGATGAAACGAGTTCAGAGACAGAAAGGCAACCCCGACCTCTTTATATACAGAGGCACAGGGGATGTCGGGTGATAACAAAGAAAGCGGCATATTTGGTTGCAATTCACATTTATGTTTTTGCGCACACTATTCGGAGCGAAAAGGAACAGGTACTACGAAGACCAGCGGAAATAAATACTATTTTTGAGCAATGGTCTGCACTTGAGAGCTTCGATTTGAAGTTGCTAGTTGCGCTGGTCTTTCTGTCACCTGTTTGTTTTTGTCCCCACATACTGTACGCAAACATTTCCACTACGTCTAAGGCGTTGTGCTGATAACGGGGGTTGGATGCCTGCCGAAGTAGCTGGTTTTTAGCTGGATACGAAAAGCAAACACGCCCATGCGTAATCAGATTGATTGATTGTAGGGTTTAACGCTCCGACGCAACGCAGGCGATGAGGCGCGCCGTAGTGCAGGGCTCTGGATTAATTTTGACCACAGGAGGGTCTTTACATGCTCCGAAATCTCGAACACACGGGCGTTTTTGCTTTTCGCCTCCATCAGAAAAGCGGCGGCCGCGGCCGCGAATCGAACCCGCGCCCCTAGTTCAGCAGTGCAACGCCTTAGCCACTGAGCCACCGCGGCGGATCATGCGTTAATCAGTTCGGGGCACGTTAGAAAACCCCAGCTGGTCCAATTAAACAGGAGGCCTCTAATTTGGCACACGTATTTCAAATTTCATGTGTGTCTCCGGCACAATAAACCACACGCTCTCGTGAGTACAGGAGACTACTTGACGCTTTTTCGCATTTATGGGGCTAGCAATGGGCTCTTGTAATTATTCAAATTGTGGCAGATTAGAAATGCGAAGACGCAAGATCACACACGTCCTCCTAACAGCATTCCGATATAACCCAAGACGGCATATTTTCCCAGCAAAGCTCTATTATTCAATCATATTTTGACTGAAAATAAACAGTCGCGATCCAGAATATTCACATCAAAGTGAACATGACAAAACAGGCATTGGTGCTTGGTGGCAAGCCCGCGCTCAGACTGGTAGGACTTTTTTAAAGCAATAACTGATCGTTGTTGAGTCGTCTGGTTGAAAGTGAAGTATTGAGTTCATAACTCAAACTACGCGCGCACGCGGAACACATACCAGAAAACGCCAAGACTGTACGTAGGCAGAGAACTGTCGACAACGGGGGATAGCCCCCAAATGCGAGAATTATATTCTGACTTTAAAACCACAAACAGCAAATAGTAGACACACCGCTGCAATGGCTTAAGTTAAAACCGTTCATAATGACGGAAATTCAATTCGGCGCGGTGGCTTGTCGCACATCTTTCACACTGATCTGCTAGCATAGCGATTACCGTCCACGTGTAATATTTGGCGAAGGCCTTCCTTGCGGTGTAATCCACACCTTTGTAGTTTTATTGATTTGATTGATTGATTGTAGTCTTTAACGCGCCGACGCAGCGCAGGCGATGAGGCGCGCCGTAGTGGAGGGCTCCGGATTAATTTTGACCACCTGGGGATCTTTAACGTGCACCGAAATCTCGTACACACGGGCGTTTTTGCTTTTCGCCTCCATCAGAAAAGCGGACGCCGCGGCCGGGAATCGAACCCGCGACCTCGTGCTCAGCAGCGCAACGCCTTAGCCACTGAGCCACCGCGGCGGGTCTTTGTAGTTTTATTTGCGGTGATTAAAGCGTGATGTACGATATTCTTGTTAACGAAGTGCCTACAGCGACTTTAAGCCATACATATTTCTTGCAGCATGTCCTGTGCACACCATATTGTAATGTTCCTCACTGGAGAAATTGCAAAGGTACTTGTGGAACTCTATTTTACTGCCAAAGTTTTGCTGTCAACCGCAGACGAAAAATCTCAGTCTACACTCGAAAGCCGCGTATGCATGCACACACTGTAAAGACCAATCAATATCAATGGTTTTCCTCCGTGTGGTGGGTGCCATATAGCTCAGTAGAGTGGAAGCTTGGGCGAGTTGTTAATTCATTTTGGAAAAAGGGTGCACAGCGCGGGAGACGGGGACGACGAAGAATACAGGACAAGCGCAGTTCAGCACTTCTCCTGTGTTCTTCGTCGTTCTCGTCTCGTGCGCTGTGAAGAGAAAAAGAGAGAGAAGGCTCGTTATTGGAAAAGCAGAGAGGTTTTGCTGGCATTTACAGACGGCTACATGCTTCTCTGCTGTGGGTTGGGGATGGGCGAAGAAATGGCCCAAGGAAGAGCTGGGCCGAAAAGAAAAAGAAAAACTAACGGTCGTGGACATGGCGCGGTAGCGGACTTGCATGAATATTTTTGTTCTGAGCTTGGGCTACATAATTTACAATTTTGAAATTAGGCCAATTTCATCCAAATAACAGAATAAACTCCGTAGCGCTTGGCGCTGCTTTGAAGGATGAATCCATGGTCCTAAAATATATCTGAGAGTAATTGTTCCCTGTTCTAGACGTTCCATGTTTTCAAGGAAGTGGGATCTCGGTTCCATGTAGGCCGCACATTCTAATAAAATGTGTTCAATTGTTTCGACTCAAGCACAATTGTCGCAGTGCGGATTTGGCGGCGCTCCAAGGCGAAATAAGTAGCTACTCGTGCAGGCACAGTTTAGGCGTAGACGATTGTACAACGTTTCCAGGTTACGATGAAGCTGTGTCGGGAGTCTCGACTTTACTTCGGGGTCAATACTGCGCAAAAAGCAGCGAGTATTTTATAAGTTGCTCCATAGACGGCTTCTTTCAGTCACCGCAAAGTGGTGAGGCATGGCAGAAGCTTCTGTTTTCGTGAAATTGCCCTTGCAGTATTTCCGGTAAAGAAGGCCCTTACGGGCCGCTTCATCGGCTTTTTGGTTACCTTTGATGCCGCTGTGTCCAGGTATCCACTGTAAATTAATGTTGTGTCCAGCAGAACAGGGAAGATGGTGAAGGTATGAGATGTCACAGGCTACGATTTGGTGGGGGTAAAATCTACTTCTCCTAGATAGAATTTGCAGAGCTGCCTTGGAGTCCGTGAAGATACTCTATTGTTGCGGCTCATGTCGCAGGATGTAAACGATTGCCTCCTTCAGAGCGATGAGCTCAGCCGCTGTCGAAGATGTTTGTCGCTCCAGACGAAATGAAAGCATTTCACCAGTTTGTGGTATTTATAGACCCTAATAGCTTTGCATGGTTGATGAACCATCCGTGAATATAAATTTTCCTGCGGAATGCGCTCTATACATGTAGTCTAAAATAATGTGGAGGATTTCTGACTGAGGCATAGTCTTTTGGGGGCCAATTCCTGGGATACCACAATCAATTGGTAGGGGAGCAAGGTTCCACGGAGGGAAATGCGTTGTTTGCCTTTTGAAGTTATCAGACAACAGGAGACCCTTCGAGTGCACTCGAGACATCGTCTACACGCAAGAAATCATTTCCTAAGTCGTGTCACCTCCAAGTGCAGCAGCTCCGGATTCGCCCCGACCATTCAGAGCATACCACTGTCTGTTCCAACCCAGCCCTCACCAATAATTCCGCGCGCTGTGAACTCTTTTCCCAAAAGGGTGCCATATACGTCTTGTAAAACGTTTTTGGTGTTTAACGCCCTGATGCTTCATCTGGGCTAAACAATTACACTAATCTTTTTTTTTTCAGATACCATGGCAGCCGTGGTGCAAGCCAGTTGCACGTGCGAGACCTGCTTGATGGGCGAAACTTTGCTTGATTGGTTTCAAAGCAACGTTGGCCTTGATGTGCCAACCTTAGGATATGGTGCCCGCACGCTTTAAATAACGAACGAAGATTGTATTGTTTTAAGGTAAATCTTGACCTGTCGCGTTGAATACGCGGCTTTCTAGAGTAAAAAGCGTCATTTTGTGCATTTTTATTGGTAATTGGGATAGCAATGCGACGTGAAATACAAGCTCCGTCAACCTGCAGATGTGGAGAGGCGAGGGAAGACCCCAAACCTGGCCAAGTCCTTGCGATCCCCACAATCACTGAGCTTTATTTCTTCTATCTTGAGAGAGCGGGGCCAGCTGCGATCCGAGAACATTTATTTATCACCGAGAACAACCCCTACAAGCTTGGTACAGCCCTGAACTTTTTTATAACAGCGCTGAAGCTTCGACCCGATGTTAGGTCACGGCCTCATCCCAGTTCAAAGCGCGATAGAGTAGAGGGACGCCGCGGTCGCAGACTGATTAACTCCGGTGTGAGCGTCACTGTTTTCGCTGTTTCTATGAGCACCCAACAGGCCCACCCGCTGCTAATCATCCGGTGCTGTTTATTGTCGGACGGTGACAGGAGCAATGCCCGCAAAAGCTTACACTTGGAAGCAGAACTACACGTGCCTTCATTTTCCTTTCTTTCTCTATCTCTTTTCGCGTAGACACGCACGTCAGGCACCGCACACGTACAAGGGAGATTTATGTTTTAATTTTTATGGACGTGTACAGCCTGCGCATGCCTAATTCTACGGGAAAGGGTAAAGTGAACACGACACACCTGAAATTGCAGTCATTGTTCGGCCATGAACAGAAGTCAATTTACAGTGAAAGGTCACATGTCGTGTCTGATTATAAGCCTGCAGACAACAGTCGCACCGAAGTGATCACCTCTGCACGCACGTACTTTCCTTTATTTTCCCCCTTTCTCTGTAACAAGACGCTGACCGACGTGATGTTCACCGCTCCTGCGATATAAGGAAAAAGTGGTCGGCTCTACAAAAAAATGTCTCTAGGCACCTAGGTCTCCTTGCGTGCTTTGAAAACGGAAGATTTTTGGCTTTTCTTGGCGAAAATTATCGGTGGCTTTTTTAAAAGGAAGGTGAAGAGGTTTTAGAATTAAAAGAAAAGTGACTAGCAGCAAGTACACATTGAATAGTTCCCGTGTACGAAATATTGTGCCAATGCATGCAATAGAAGCGCCGCAATACGCACACAAAAGTTGCGCAATGCCCCGCCCCCATCTCGGTGCGCGCTTCCGCAAGACCGGAGAGAGCGGAGGCAAAAACCGGCAGGAAAACGTCCTACCTGGACTTCCGGGCGGATCGGCCGCCTCTACCATGCTCTTTTCGCCGTGTTTCCTATAGAGGCTTGCCACAGGAAGAATGATGTTTTGTGTTGTTGTTGTTGTTGTTGTTGTTGTTGATAGCACTTATGTGTACAATTTTCGGGTTCAGAAAGTATTCACGAACGCCAAACGAGGCATACGTTACCATGCCGTATTCCTAAGCTGGATAATATCCCGTCGGGATGTTTTATAACATACGGACGCGACATCCGAGGTGGCTCTGCTTGATGACAGAAAATATACTACACTACGTTAGATACCTTGTAAAACGCTTGAATGCGTTGTTTCTTTTTTTATGCGACGGACATGAATGTCACATTAGATGATCGATTTAGGAAACATGGTGAACATTGCTGTACTTTGCTCCGAGATGTCTCACTCACATTTCTTAAGGTAATACCTGTTTCGTAAACGCGTCGGTTTCCTTTCCCTATGGGATTGGAACAGTGTTCAATCCCCAATTTTCGTGAAAGTAAAACAGGGTGCCAATCCTGATAAAAGTTCTCTCCCTGCGAATAGCTAAACAGTATTCCTACAAAGTAAAAGACCCAAGACCGCGACATTACTTATTTTGCAAGTATACATGCCAGGATAAGGTAATATTTGTCTGAAATGAAAAAAACACCGCTCCGAACCACCACCGCACCATAATTTGTGAGTGACTGCGGGGGCCTAATTCTTCACCCAAGATTCCTTTTGCCTGCATACTATAGCCTGGCAAGCACTTAGTTGCCGCTGAACTTCAAGAGTGCTCCAGCGATAGTCGTTGATGTATATAACGATGATACTAAAAAAGTAGGAGTGAAGACTAAATATATGGCCTTTGTCTAACTAGCGCGGTAAATTCTAAAATCTAGAAATGCTGAAACAGGCCAATGATTCATTATCACAAACGTTTGGGGATTGTTACCTAAAGTAACGTAACTACAACGTCACTGCCTCGTCCGTCTGGTCTGTTAATTATAACGAGGTGGCCGTAATATTGTAGCAGAATGCGCAACGCACACGCGGAAAATCAAGCCCTACTAGGAGCGATAATGCTGCGGACGGGCGCCCGCGCGCGCGCGCGTGTGGGTGTGTGTGTATGGGGATGCCTAAGGGGGGCGGGGTGGGCAACAACGAACAGAGGAATTTCGGAAGCAGAGTCCGCTTGCTGGTTTACGCGTGTTCCGGCAACATATGTCTCGCATATATGTTTTACAGCGCATGAACGCTACTATTTTCGCGCCGTACACGTACGTGCTTGTCGCTGGTACATTGTTTTTAAAACGCCGCTTAAACTTGGGTATAAATGGTTTCGTATAGTAACAAAGAGTTCAGGCAGTACCTGACATTAACATAAGGAATAGAAACCCCCTATTTTGGTTGCCCAGTTCAGAAATATTCTGACGGAACTTTCTAGCCTACTCCACAGTCGCTGCTTTCGGGGTTCTCGGTCGTGTAAAGCAAATGCAATCTGCAAGATACTTGAGCCAACAGCACGGGAAGTTGGAAAATAAACTAGCAGTCACGTGCGAACACTAACTGCAAGCTTAATTGCCGAAAAGAAAATCGCCGCTGCTGTGCGATCGTTCCCAATGCTTCCGACAAGCCGCGCGGCCGAAGGGTGTCCTCCTTTGACGTCATGACAGGCGCAACAAATCAGAGGCGTGAGAGACGAAGAGGGCACGTCTTTCAAACGGGACCGCGCGTTATGCAAGATAAATGCTAGTTGGACTCATGAACAAAAATTTAAAGGCGATATTCGGAGTCAGCGCCCAAAAAACTATATAAACGTGCCTCGAACACAATTTTTTTTTCGGAAAGCGTTTCAGCTTCCCATTACTGCTACATCCTGCTGGGGTCTCTTTCTTCAAATTTGTTTGTTTGAAGTTTGGTGACAGTTACTCGAAACCACATAGTGCCCATACTGGCACGACAGCTTTCTCCAGAATTAAATTTCCCATAAGCTGGTGAGCAGGTTTTATTAGCACGTTTCGTCACGTTATCCTGTCACGCCTAGTAACGGGAGTGCGGAACGTGCTAGACTAATATATGCTGCTGGCCGCGTGCTGAGGTATTGTGTGTGGGAATCGAACCCGAGGCTCCCACTTTGGATACGCGGGTTCAATTCCCATAGAAACCCACACCTTTCTTTTATCGTTTGAAAAAAAAAACGAGTAACACGCGGGGCTTTGCCTTATGGGGCACTTACTGTTTCCTCCTGATACGAGCTGCCGTTTGCTTCTTTACAGCTTGGAAACGGCGGCAGCAGCTGCCATGCTACCACGATGCCTCTTGAACGCTAACACGCGATACTGGGGGCACGTCCAGAAGTCAGCAAGCTGTTGGCGACCCGCTTATAAAAATGAAGTCGTGAAACAAATCGGCCTCATTTTTGCAGTGGTAGCCACTCAAATTGTTTTGAATAACAAAGCAGTGCACTTAGGTATCAAATACCCACGCCATTCATTATGACCCACATGGCGTCAGTAACATTACGGAGGTCAGGTGCAGTACCTATCTCAACAGCCTAATTTTTGGAAAGTTTTAGATGAAGCGTTATTACTATCACCGCAAATTAGAACGTACAAGGGTATTTCGACATATTGCTTCAAAATACATAGTTTGATGGAATCATGCACAAAAAATTAGGTCGAGAAAACGCCTTATCGGTGCAAAGACGAACTAGGCAGTGATGCAACACCGATCTTCAAATCACAGGATTTTTAGGTGCCTTTTATGCATGCCGCCTACAGCACAAAAGAGAATCGCAGGGAACATCGGATCATGAGGGATGGAAACAAACGACCGATATACCAATGCCAAGAGCGAGTTTCTACTGGAGAATGGTACTCTATTTGTCATTCGTTACCAATAGAAATAAATTATGAAGGGTGACATCACACAACCATTACAAAGCCAGCTAAATTGCCTGTGGTCATCAGCCGAAAACGAAAAAAAACGTTTTGCTTTTGCGTGCACTGCAAGCAGTTTATAAAAGGGAAGAAAAACAGGTCTATCATGGGCACTATTTTCGACTTCGTAAATGCACGGCAAATTCGCCGTGTTTATTCTGCAAGCAAAACGTTACCAACAGTGGCGTGTGCACGTATAGCTATGATGACATGAAGTGTGATTTGACGCTTAGCTCATGAATATCGCAACCAAGCTATCAGACATTACGCATAGAACATATAAAACCACTTGGCATGTTTTTTCGAAATTCGGACGGAAGCTGAGGCTGTAAAGAGAAACATATTTTTTAACCTTAAATTGGTGTCCAAACCACAAAGCGTTCAAGTAACGTTTATCTAAAAGCTACGAAAGCGAGTGAATGGCATGTGTTAAGCTAAAAAAGAATCACGCGTTCTTTTTTATTTATTTCAATCGCTTTTAGCCACATAGTTTAGCTCTCTGCCTTCAATGCAAGTTTTGTTGCGTTACCCTTTCCCAGCTGTGTTATGTTACAAGCGTGACCACAGAAAAGGGCGGCCATGACCATCGGTTACATGACGCGGTGAGGATAGCGAAACGCTACACCTGATAACTTCACAGCATACTTACGCCATCTATTCACCCATTCGTCAATCATGAACTCAGTCAGCACAGAAATAAAGAAAACAGTCAGTTTTAGGCACGGAGTATTTTAGGAGCACACAGTATCGGTCCGCGTCCGTGCCCATAGCATTTACATCCGCAAAAAATCCCACCGGAACCGGCAGAATTCGAGCCTGTATCTGGTAGACCATATAGAGTTAGTGTCAGTAGTCTTACTCATTCGGCTACTACCGTTTTTTTCTTTGCGGCATATTTTGGCAACGACACACATTACAAAATCAACCTTTGAGGTTGAGGGCAATAAACCGCCGCCAAACATTTAGCTGGCGCTGACATGTTGGTGCACTTTCATCACACTAAGCTTATCTAAAAAACACAGAAGTTCATAATAACAATCATCATTATTCACCACTTCTCAAAGACTACACAGGTCTTCACAAAAAAAACGATTTACAGACCACGCATCAACAGAATTGTGACGAACATCCATCAGCTACGCCTTATTGCGTGCAAATCTAAGAGAAAGAGCAGCTCGTATGGAATACCTTCTGTGTTCACTGAATGGTATCTAATTCCTTCGGCTGCTAGTGGCAAATCTTTTTTGATAGTTCTTTGGAGGACGTCCCAGAAAAAAGACTGCGTCCCAGCAATCCAGGAAAACGTGCTCCACACTTTCGGGATTCCTGCACAAAAAGCAGTCTGAACCCCACGGCAGAAACAGCCCCCGTCGCTCTTCCCATGTCAGTAGCGGTAGGGTGTCCGAGTGGAGCCTAAAGAAAAACGTCTTTGCAGCCCCTCACACTGCCATTTTTTCAACCGTCTTTAAAGCGTCGCGTCCGGTGCTGTCCCGGTGTCTGGATCGGTATATTGGTTCGGGGAACAGGGATTCAGTTAGGTCTCTAGAAAGACGCTTACGGGAAACATTAGACAGGTATTCCATCGAAAACCGCGCCGTGAGAAAATGAAAAGATCTGACTACTTCCTGCAGAAAACCGCTACCGATGTGCCTTACATAGTCAACAGATGAAACAACAAAATTTGGCAGGGCCGTCGCTAGCGTCATTTGCAAACAGGTCCGAACGAAACGGTTTGTCTGGTTCCTTAAAAAGAAAAACCATGATACAAGGTGTTTTACAAAAAGGTGTAGTAACGCCAGATCACCATCAACTAGTCTGCAGAACAAATTGCTGCGGCTTGTTCGCTGGAAAGCCGACTGCCAAATGAAAACTGCCAACAGGCACTGGAATAAAACTTTTGCACATTCATCCGGGAACACAATAAAACCTGCATTATATACCAAACCTTGGCCACCAAAAACAGGTTGCATACAGTTGCACGCGCACAAATTGACCATTTTTTACCGCCCCATTTTTCTGTCTGCGAACGCATTTCAGGCACCCTATCATTCCACTACGCCGTATTTTCGCGATACCGATCCAACGGTACACCGAAATACTTTGACAGCGTTGTGGACCACTGAATGTTTTCGTAAAAAGCAGGTACCTTTAGCCAATTCACCATGCCAGCAGCCCGACAGTGTTGGTGACGTTTAACTGACTACCCGTTACATCACAAAAGCTATTGCGTCATGTGCAGCGCCTTACTCACTCTTTGTTTGTCTGAACAGAAAAAAGCCGCATCGCCAGCGTATGCCAACACCTCTGCAGGCCTGCAGGCAAAAACCACGTATGCTGCTACTTGCAATTATCTTTGCCCACGACGGTTCTATATGAAGGGCGAAGAGTAACGGTCTCAGTGGACACCCTTGCTCACTGAGGACTGAACGTGTATTTTATTTGTTAATTACTTACTAACAATTATTCTTGTATTACAACTACTGTAGGCCATTTTATTACCGTCTTGAATTACCGACCCTAAGTTAACATGCTGCTTCCGACCTTATATAAGGCGATGATGCAGCTATCTCTGGCGGCGCTGGCCGCTCATTCGGCGAGCCGACCGGTTATCGCTGGTTGCTGCCCACTTTGCCTTCGGATGATAGCATAAAGGCGTGCGTTTTTCTGCACTTTGACCCATAGAAGCGCCCGTTCCGAATCAACAATCTTTGTGCCCCTTACAGTGAATTGGACTTACTGAAGGAAGTGGGAGGCATTGGGCCTTTCCAGATGAACCACATCTGGCTCGTGAAGTTTCGCACCCCGACTGCGCGCGAGCGGATTTTGAAGAATGGATCGCTACATGTTAAGGTGCACTTCTGTGCGGTAATCAACCCAATCCTCCAGGACCTGCACCCGGCGTCAAAATAAGCCGGGGCACGCGAGCGCGTGGCAAAATGCATCGCCGCGACATCTGACGTTGCACATCTGGTGTCGATACACCGACGTGCGCGTGCGCGCCCACCACGCTCGCTAGCCAGTCTTTCATTCGCTTCAAACGGCAACGCTTGTCACATTCAGCGCTTGGCGCCAGGGGCCACTTTCTTTGGCCAACCCCTCTTGCTCGCACACGCTTTAGCGGCCGAGAGCGAGGGTGAAGATGCGTTGGTCGGTCTGCGCTGCTCTGACAAAGGATACATGGAAACGGGACTGCTATCTTAGTTTTAAATACTGCATTCTTTTTTTTTACAGGAAAGCTGTCTATGGCTACGATCCAGCTGATCGTCTCCGCTAATAGAGCAACGTAGAGAAGAATGTAGACAAGATGTAGACAAGAACTGCGTCTCAAGCCGGGTTCAGAGCGTTGTCGCAATTGTCGTAATATCTTTGAGTAATGACGTCATTTGACCGTCTCAGCCAACCGAAATGTGTATAACATCGTTTTTTTACGTGCATAGCGCACGATACGGCTGTTACGTATTTAGTGTGAACATAGCATTATGCGAACGCACATCATTGTCGCGTGAACGCCCCCCTCACATTTCTCCAAGCGTCGAGCACCTCGTTCGGCCACAGCATACTGCCCCTTCCCTTCCCCCACCGCACACTTTCGGAGAGCACTGGCTTACGCCACCACGGCGAACCTACTCCCCTCCCAATTTCGCGACATTCTCCTCCTTTGCTTTCCTTCAATCGTCGGTCTTCCCATCGTTCGCACGGTCACGACGACGCCGACGCGGCTGAGTCCAGCGAAGGGCGGAAAGGGGCTGTTCCTTAAAATGTTTTCCCAGTAATTCATTTGTGTAAGGAGGTGAAGCAGACATTAAGAGGATCGTTGTAAGCTTGATCTTTGTAAGATGGCTTTCCCACTTCGACTGTTGAACAGAAAATCGAGTCAATCTTCGGAGGGAATACCATCACATAAAGTCGCTCTAACACTTGTTTTATTGAAACTATACCGAAACAAATTATATGACAATCAGCCGCTAACACGAATCTAACACAAAGTCGGGTTTTATATATTTTTTAAATTGCATAGTTCACAGTGAAATTGTAAATTTTGTAATTCTCGTCCGCTGTCAGTACATATAGGATTCTACGGGAGGGAAACGGGCAGCCCCATGTTTGTCCACCGGAAGAAAACTCTAGTTAATCAAAAGTTCATTCAGTCAATTAAGCAGGAACTATGCAAAATAGCAAATTACAAACAAACGTGTTTTGCTCCGTGCACCCTTTGTACCCAGTCAAAGGTCACGTTGAGTCTCGGCACCGCAGCTTTGATGGTCATCCTTGTTCACAGAGTGGAAGGGCACTCAATTTTTTGTATATTTTCTGTCAAACCCAGGACCACGCCGAGCTCTTCTCCCGTTTCCCCTTTTTTAATTGTTTCAGAACGTGTGCAAGGTGAAGTCTCATCACACCTTCATAAAATAGATTATTCCTCGCTTCAGTTCGTATTCTGTTTGTATGATCATTCTTAGTTAACAACCAATTGCATGTTGTACGAAAAAAATATTAAAACTCGTTCCACCGATTGTGATTCATATCTACTGAAACAGCGCGGAACCGCAGTGACGGCCGTTTTCTCCAATACATGGCAACCTCTCTCCGTAGATTGCGTTATAATTACAACAAACTAATTCTCCAACGTTTACAGCTTCGCTACCTAATTACGACAAGTAAACGACACCCGGCATAGCGGTATAATCGTCCTATCAGCATAGTTTCATACAACTTGTTTTTGGATACATTTAATAAAACATGAGTTAAGGCCGTTTTCCTTAATCACACTCTCACCGTAGATTTTCATGCTTCAATGTGCAACAAGCAGCGTCGGGAGGCCAGCTTACAAAGACCAAGCTTCCGCCGATCTTCATAAAGTAGGCTTTACCTGTAAACACAAACTCTTTGTTGGGAACTGAGGAGGGATCGTAAAACGATACAAGGACAGGCTGTAGTCAACCCCAGCCCAAGAACCGTGTCGCTGTTAGAAATACTGAAGTGGGAGAGCATATGTGGGACACAATTTTGTCACCGCGAGACGAGCAAGATTAGTTATCTGTCATAGCAGGGCAGGGCGAGCAACGCATCTTCACTCTCACCCTCGGCCGCTGAAGCGTGTACGAGCAAGACATGTTGAGGAAAGAAAGTGACCCCTGGCGCCTAGCTGTGAATGTGATCAGTGCTATCGTTTGAAGCGAAGTAAAAGAAAGGCTAGCTAGCGTGGTTGGACGCGCACCCGCACATTGATGTCTCGACACCAGAAATGCAACTGTCAGACGTCGCAGCAATGCATTTTGCCACGCGATCGCGTGCCCCGGCTTATATTGACGTCGGGTGTACGTTTTAAGGTGCACTTGGTGCCATTCGATATGCCTGGCGAGTGTCTGAAGCCGTGCACTGTGTGACTTCGGTGACGTCAAGAGTGTCAAGCATGATGCCTGGACGGAGAACGGCTTCGAGACGCCGGAATCGACCGCCCGGGTTATTCAGATGACGCTCAGGCCGGACGTCTCGCCGGACGAACTACCGCACTTGATGAAATTCTACAGCGGCCAGGTGCTTGTCGTCGTGCCGGGACGGGCGCCGCTGTGGTTGCGCTGCAGGCGGACTGGTCACATGACGCGTGACTGCCGTGTGCCGCGGTGCTTCAAGTGCCGCTCGTTCGGTGCCCATGGCCGACGAGGGTGTGGGGACGTACGCCAGGGTGGTTGGGAGGAAACGAGGAGGACGAGGACCCTGAAGTGAATGGGAAATTGGTGGAACCCGAGGAAGTGGAGGCGGCTTCGTAAGCCGAGCCTCAAACGACTGTGCAGAGCCCTAGAACAGCAAGTAGCGGCAAGACGGCAACGCCCCCGAGCTATGCCAGGATGAAGAAGAGGAACAGGATACTAACAAGACGAAAACTACGGAGTAACAACAACCGGAAGAAGGGGACGCTGCAGCCCACGCAAGTGTGGAGGCCATGGGCGCCAAGGAAGCACCAGCAAAGAGACGACGGAATGAGGGAGAGGAGTGCACCAACTAAAGCAATGAGCTGAAATTGAAACATCTGGAACACGAATGCAGAAAGGCAGCAGCGGGAAAGGGCCGGTACGGAAGAGAATCCCGGTGCGTGTCTTTGACAGGTACCCAGCGACCGAGGTAGAAGCTTTCCATGTATTTCTTTGTTACAGTCACTATTTCGTTTGTCTCTTTGATACCGTGCTGTCCGGGTGCTACTGCGCCTTATGCACGGTTAAACTCAGAGCGCCTTTCAGAGTAGGGATCTTGAATATCTGGGGACTCGCGTCAAAAAGGCGCTAGTTAAACCTTAGCAGTCTGGTTCGAGAAAAGCATTTGGATGCCATTGGCATTGAAGAAACTGAAGCTACTAGCGAAATCACATCGACACTATGGTAGCACCGTTTGTTGCGGAATTTCATGTTGCTGTAACCCAATCAGTCGGTCTATCAGCCGGATGCTGCTTGCTGCAAAGAAAGTCCCTAGGTATAGTCATTCGAAACATAGTGAATACTGAAACTGGAGGATTTATTTTATGGGACTTTGTTTAATAAGATTTAGTGTTCAGAGGGTTGTGTGTGTACGCCCCAAGAAAAGCGAAGTCCCGCTAGGAGTTTTCTTGAAAGCATTGAAAGTTATTTTTAAAACGGAAAAAGTTTTGCTAGTTCTCGGTGATTTTAATTTTGTTTGCTCTCCCAAAGAGAGGTCAAAGGTAGATGGGGTAGCTGATCACAACGCGAAACTACTTGGAAAGATTACAGCCGACAGTTTGTTGGAAGATGTGGCCATGATTGCAGGAAATGGGAAAAGGGTTCGTTACACACACTTTCAGGGCGCAGGTCATGCGAGGTGGGATTGCATTTATGTTTCTGGGGATTTGACGCCGTTATGTAACAACTTCGAAGGACAAGAAGTGTCGTTAAGCGATCACTGCTTGGTCGCAATTTCGTTGGGGTATAAAACAATACCAAAGTCCAAAATTCAAATGGTTACTCTGGAAGATGAATGCAAAATTGCTTGATGATAAGGTTTTCTTCGACAGGGTATTGATTGATTGATTGATTGATTGATTGAGTGGTTTAACACGCCGACGCAACGCAGGCGATGAGGCGCGCCGTAGTGGAGGGCTCCGGATTAATTTTGACCACCTGGGGATCTTTACCGTGCACCGAAATCTCGTACACACGGGCGTTTTTTGCTTTTCGCCTCCATCAGAAAAGCGGCCGCCGCGGGCCGGGAATCGAACCCGCGACCTCATGCTCAGCAGTGCAACGCCTTAGCCACTGAGCCACCGCGGCGGGTCTCTTCGACAGGGTAAACAATTTCTTCATTATTAAGTGTGGGCTGAAGTGTAACAGCTAAAGTGACGCCTGGGAAAACTTTAAACAAAACATTAAAGTGATCACTCTAGAGCGACCAAGTGCGATAAAGAGGGAAGAAAGAGAAAATTACACCATCTTCCATAGGGGAACCCTGAGGTGATGCGAAGCATCGCAGAGTTCCAATCTAATCCAAGCCAAGCCAAGCCAAGCCAATCGAATCCAATCCAATGCCCCTCGCGAGAGAGTGTTCGCTATCGGAGAGGAGAGGGGGTGAGCGGCGGAGAGCGCAGCTGGCGCGGCGAGGAGAATGGGGGAGGGGTGGACGCCGACAACGCGAAAACAACGCCGGAAGGATGCAGGGACAAGGCGAGTGAATGAGATGCGTCGCATCTAAAAAGGAAACAACCTCCGAAGTATCCTTGAGCAGTTGATACAGGAAGGAACGAAGAGCCCGGCCTTTTTATAGATGACATAAGAAACACGAAATTCACCCTGCAAGACCATTGATGTCGAGAAGTACCGCGGTGTAACCATGGGGGCTCGTCCGTAAGAAACGTTGGCAGGTGAACAACCGACTAAACGTGCCATAGCTGACGAAAAAAGGCATTCGCGAAAGCAAGACGTAAAATAAATTGAGTGGGACAGGTGCAGTGACGCAAAACAAAGACGCATACGTCGTGCGTTCTCAGATTACTATCGAGATTTGTTTGCTCTGCGAAAACCCAAAGAAGAAGGGTTTAAAAGAGAATCTTTGAACTATTTGCCGCAGCTGGAAAGTGAAGAGACGGCACTTTTGGAAACGGAGATAACCTTAAGCGAAAGCGAGGATGCCATAAATGACTTGAACTCTGGCAAATCGATTGATCGAGAGTAGGGTTTAACGCGCCGACGCAACGCAGTCGATGAGGCGCGCTGTAGTGGTGGGCTCCGGATTAATTTTGACCACCTGGGGATCCTTGACAAGGTAAGATAATGAACACGAACAGCGGTGCACGTGCCACTCAAGGACGAATGCGCCTCCTGGGAGACTCTGATGTGAATGTCTGTAAAGCTGGCTGTGAACCCGTGCACAGCCCGCCACTGATCATGGGGACACCACCAGCTGGGAAAACTCATCACTTGTAGCACAAAGACGGAACGGAGACAGAGTTAGGGGCCGCGCAGCTCGGCACCTTACCAGTAGTATGTTTGTGACGGCGGGTAACTTTCAAGAACGTTTGCAACCAAGTTTAAGGGTTTGTGGCAGACCTCAGAGTGCTGTGTAAAATTGGTAGCCTGTATACAGTTACGTAATGGTACCATATCCAACAGCTTCGCTGCTGGCCATCCAGTTTCTGAAACACATGGTAACTCCTCAATTTTTTTTACCAAGAACGAGCCAATAGCTGCAGGGAAAAATGCAATCTTTGAGGCGCATTTGTGTCTTCAAGGGCTCCCTCGAAAGCTCGGCTAAACCTGTGGACTGCCTTCAAACACTTTGGTGGTACTAAAAGCCTTGTAGTCAAGATGTCAACCCTACGCTATACTCGTACATTCGTGTATGTAGTCAGCATTCCTGCCAGAAAGCATTCAGCAACTTCCTACTTGGCCGAGACTCTTCAGTCAGAATTTCAGCTTATTTAGACCAAGAAAGGCCGCCCCTGAACTGGTTCTGACAGAGCTTCCTTGAGCTTAAATCTGTCCCAGACGACATTCCCAGATTTCCTCTTCTAAAACAACTGTAGATGGTTCTGAGCAGTAAAAAATCTGGAACGTGAAGTCAAAATATATTGAGCACTCCGAAGGTAAAGTATGGTATGCAAACTTCAGCAGGTGTCAAGCATTCTTTTTCCGCCTATATCTACTAAAAAGCGGCGCACCCTGCTGAAAGCAGACTCTGAGCTGGAAAACAATTAGATTGTTCGACTATTTTGTCACTTTTGACGAATAAACGACAAATAAAATGACAAATAAATATTTGCAGTTTTGCATATATGCTTCATCATCATCATCATCATCACCAGCTTATCTACGCCCACTGCAGGGCAAAGGCCTCTCCCATTATTCTCCAATTACCTCGGTCATGTGCCAACTGTGACCAATTTATCCCCGCAAACTTCTTGATCTCATCTGCCCATCTAACTTTCTGCCGTTCCCTGCAACGCTTGCCTTGTCTAGGTATCCAGTCTGTTACCCTTAATGACCATCGGTTATCTTGCCTTCGCATTACATGCCCTACCCACGTCCATTTCTTCTTCTTAATTTCTACTAATATGTTTTAACACCAGTTTGCTCCCTGACCCACTCCGCTCTCTTCTTGTCCCTTAATGTTACACCTATCATTTTCCGCTCCATTGCCCGCTGAGTCGTTCTCAATTTAAGTTGAACCCTCTTATGCTTCAAATATATGTTTCAAGTTGACTCAGTTCTGAAACATACAGGTCGGCCTCTACAGTCTCAGATTCACTGTAGATAGTCCACGGGTAGTCTGAAGATTCTCCAAATCAAAGGAATACATGCGAGAAACGAAAGCCAGATATCTTCTCGTGGAGTTTGCAGTGAGACCGAAAATAATGACTCGAAAAACCGTTCTGCTTTTTTGCGGAGCGACTTCAGTTGAGCACCATTTAATGTCTGTCTTTATGTGCTCTTCCCCTTTTTTCTTTATTCGCAGGCAGGAGACAAAGAAAACTAGGGAGAGAAAAGGGCAGGAGGAGGGGCTAAGAAGAGAAGAGTAAGGAGTATTGACAGCAGGAACAGGCGGGCTACACGCAGTGCATTCGGCAATCTAAGTCGCACACGTTACCACGCAAAAGAGTACCTCCACTGCACACACTGCCAAAAATGTTTTGGTCCCAAGGTAACTGATAAGCGCCCTCCTCAGCCATGAGGACTAGACGTGGGCAGCACCCTAGTTCAGCCAGTGTGGGGCCTTTAAGTATAGATTGCAAAGGTGCCAGTGCAACTCTACTACAAATACTTGGAGAGGGCCGTACTCCTCCCAGAAATTTTCGAAGGAAGGGAGCAGTTGCATCGGCAAATTACAGGGCAGACATTTTTGAGCTAAAAAAAAAGTGGCATCACCTGAAGACAGTGACTTGCAAGGATTCAGGTAAGGCATGTCCAAAACTTGGGGCTAACAAAGTGGTGAGGAACATTCAGACTGTGTCCTTATAATCACTGCATAGAAATCTCGAACTTTGAGCATGAACATATTGGCAGGCTCAAAC
Organism: Haemaphysalis longicornis; assembly: GCA_013339765.2. NCBI lineage: Eukaryota > Metazoa > Arthropoda > Arachnida > Ixodida > Ixodidae > Haemaphysalis > Haemaphysalis longicornis. The sequence goes on along the minus strand of CM023455.1, from coordinate 74,683,279 downwards.
CATATTCCTGTTCCAGTGCTTCATTGTGCTGATTGAACTAGTGTACACGTTTGACACTGTGTTGTGGAGCGTTTACAGTTTTGACAGCCCAGCGTACAACTTGGAGTTCCAAAAACCATTGGAGCGCCGATTGAATTAGTACAGGTCACTTTCGACATCTCAATTGGTCAGACTTGCGGAGGTGACTTCCTTCTCACAGTGGAATGGCTGCTTCTGTGCGCAGCACGAAGCGGGCCTGAGAAACAGCAGTCATGGGCTGCATGACGGCATGGGAGAAGGTCTTTCGGTAGGGAAGGCTCGGCGTAAAAGTGAAAATACAGCTACTACCAATCACAACTGGGTGAACATTGCTTCTTTGCTCTGATTTACACAGTTTGTGATGATTATGAGCTGAGAGTGATCCGGAACTAAGGAAATGGACGCCAAAGTACCGCGTCAGTGCAGATGGCGTATCTGTCCGTACCCTTGTCTTGTACCGTAACCGGGTGTAATTTAAGGCCGTCGCGGCTGCAGCCTGGCTCACCACTTGCTGCACAAATTCGCCCTGCGAGGTGTACCGCTACGAAACTGTACATGTCTTTCCGCTGATTTGTTCGCCAATTGGGCGGTGTAACAGTGAGGCACTTGCATTTGGAATTCCGTATCACAAGTCTGCCTGCAGTAATCGCTCTCCGTGCAAACATCACAATCAGCCGATGAGTGCGCTGACATCAAGGGCGAAGCTTAGCGCAATGTCATGGCTAACCTGGCCTTTACTATTAAAATCTATCTCACCGTGAAACCGGGCGATACACAGGGACCCAATAAATTAGACCGCGTCTCGTTCGCCCATTTACCATGTATCGCATTACCGCAATCACAATCCAAATAGATACGTCCACATTGACACCCGATTCATTACATCACAGCACTTCATTTGTTCATGTGCCGAACTCTGGAGCTTGTTGCATGTTATGAGGTTATGGCAACGTGACTTGTAAAATAAACAGCACACAGTAGTGCTCGCTAACACCGTGCTCTGTTGCTGATTTAGTGTTCGCAAACTCTGTGCTCTATTTCTCATTTGATGCTTCAGGATATGGCTGGGCAGAGTCGTGCTGTCTCCGTTTGGGTGGCGTTGTTCAAAGCAGTATTGTCACATGAGGAGCTCGCCGGCGAGAACTCAGCACGCCGGCTTTACCTTTGGGCAGGCTCACGCGAAAACGCAATGAGAAGCCCAGCGGTAACAGCTCGACGCTGCACTTCCTTGATTTAAGCAACCGGCCGCGACAACGTTACCACACGCGTAGCGTGTAGGTTGAGAGAAACCAATTCGGACCCCAAACCATGTCCAAACGCCGAACCGAACGTACCACAAAAACAAACGCACAAAGCATTCGGGTGTAATTATAAATGAAGTGGCAAAAAAGTCTTTGCCACGTGACTTTGAGCTCTGACGTCCCGACCCTTAGCTGTTGTTGGCCGGACAGAGCGTCCTGTGCGTATAGCACATGTAGGCACCCCGGCTTTGCAATGTGGTGGCGCCATCTGTGAGTGTCAGCCCGGAGCAGGATTTTTGTGCGGTTCCCAAAGCTTGGCACAGATGGCGAAACCGCTTCGTCGAGTGGGCTGCTACACCCGCCCGCAAGGCCGGCACGAGAACGGCGGCGTCCTTGAAAGCTCATGCCACAACGTGATGTCGGCTCGTACGTCAGGGCACGCGGCGCAGAACCACCGCTAAACGTATGTCCACCGATAATGTACCGGACCTTTGTCGGTCCGCTTCGAGCAACGTTGGCTTCGAGTACGTGCATACCGCGGTGGGTGGCATTGTGGGCAACCCCTGCCTTTGCTGGAGGTGGTCGTCAGCTTCCCGAAGTCGCCAGATACCGCTGCCGCAGTGAGACGAAAGTCTGCATGATGGCGTGGGGCCGTACTCCCTCGACCGTATGCGCCTATCGCCGTCCCGCAACATTCGACCTCTTACCGCGCGCCCAGAAATGCTCCAGAAACGATGCGACTGTGATCTCGGTACGCGATCTCGGATCGCGCGCCGGGGTAGGTGGCGCACGACCACGCCCATATAATCCCCTATAATCTACCAGAGGCCGAATTCTCTAATCAACGGGCATCGCTTTGAAACAACGGGGTAGCGCCATGCAAATGCATATGTTCTGGGGTTGGGGCCGTCGCTTTGGGGTGTTTGCACAGGGACTGAGCCGCAGAAAAGCAGTGTGGCAAGGGCGCGAAGCTACGAGCGAAACGACGGGGGGCAGTGGGTGTCACTTCGCGCCCTTGCCACAGCGCTTTTCTGCGGCTCAGTCCCTGTGCAAACACCCCAAAGCGACGGCCTCAACCCCACAACACATGCATTTGCATGGCGCTACCCCGTCGTTTCAATGCGATGCCCCGTCGTTTTAGAAAATACGGCCCCAGAACGCCGCGTGTCTGCTCGAATTCGATTTCGGCCAAGTGCGCTAAATGTCAACGTGAAGAAATTAAAAAAGCGCGGTAACAGCGGAGCTGCTTCCATTATATTTAACAAGCGTGGAACTGAAATGTCCATTGATTCAGTCACTTGCTATAATTTTATTTTTTTAACCTGACAATTACAATTACAAATTATAAAGAAGTTATCAGCCATTCCACTCTTTGAGGGTGGACAAAGGGGAAAGCTTCTTTGCACACGACATTGAGGTGCAACATGAATTAGGCAAACCTATTAAAACCAGAGAGAGAGAGAGGGAGAGAGAGAATTAAAGAATAATATTTGCCTAGAAGTACACAGCTTCTGCTCTCTTTGCAGCGTTAATCAGCCAGAAGATTTTGGACCCTGGCGGCTTCTTCGACCATCTGGACAATGCGTAGCTGCGTTAGGGGATCGGAGCTGCGCAGCAGGGTTTCCCAGTGCTCTTGATGTTTGATATCTATGGTAGGTAGGGGGGCCTTGTTCCGATGTTTTTTTTTCGGCATTTCCAGATAATGTGCGTGAGGTCTGCGCGGTAGCCGCAGTGTTTGTACTTATTAGAGATTTCTGGGTGGGAATGACTACAGGCCAAAGGACTCGGCAAGGGATTTGTTTGAAGTTGCCCACATGCCTCGGCTTTTTCAGCGTTGAGAATGCGGTGGGCGGCTGGGCAGGAGGCACGACTTACCATCTCCTGTGGAGTTTCCCTGCTTTTATAACGCTCCGCGACAGAGTACTTCAGTCCCTCCGCGGTCATCAAACTCGCGCCTTCCAAGAGTGGATCGATCTGCCATCGCACATTACCACATCGGAGACACTTGCTCTGGCAGGCCATTCTTCGATAATCTAAGGGGGCATTAAACGTGGAAACAAATTGGCCTGTGTCGGTGGATTAGGGTTCCAAGAATCTAAATACACCATTCTTGCAACTAGCAATTCTTTAATTAGATAGAAAATACCAGAAACGTGAAAACAGGAGACGATGCCCCGTACGGTTTTTAATACCACAGTTTGTGACGTCACAAAAGTGGTGAAGGGCGTGAGCTCATTAGAGAAGCATCTATATATGATGTTTTCCTAAAATAAACAATTCAGAAGAGGTTGTAAACGTTAAACAAACGTAAAAAAAAGCTTTTCGGGATTTAATCGGATCTAAAAACATAAGCTAGAGCTTTTACTCACTGTGCGGCAGGATGCTTTCCTCACTATTCCGTCAGCTATCATGCCTTCCGTTTTACGCCGCGGTGGCTCAGTGGCTAAGGCATTGCGCTACTGAGCACGACGTCGCGGGTTTGATTCCCGGCAGCGGCGGCCGCTTCTGATGGAGGCGAAAATCAAAACCGCCCGTGTGTACCAGATTTTGGTGCAGGTTAAAGGTTCCCAGATGGTCAAAATTAATCCGGAGCCCTCCGCTATGGCGCGCCTCATCGCCTGCGTTGCGCCGGCGCGTTAAACCCCACAATCAATCAAATCATGCCTCCAGTTTCGTTTTGGATATTCAGTTTCCTGTTGGAAGCATTCGTCTTGGAAGCATTCGTCGACTAGCAAGTCGACAACCTACGATGGTGAGAGCCCGAGCTTTTGCAAGCACTATACCCGGCTGGATATAGTTGAAGTGCCTTGATTAGAATAGGCAAAACGAACAAGATGCACTGCAGGTGGTTCAGCGAGCCGCCCAAGCTACCCATATCTCTTCTGCCCGCGCGGAGAAGGAGGGATACAAGAAGAAGTAACACTTTATTTAAAATGTTCCTATAGTAAAGTGCGCCCGGTTCGAACATAATCACCCGTGAAATGAACTTACTGCGAGTGGTTGGCTGAACGATCCGCCCATTCTCCTCGAGCCGCCGTTGATAATCCAAAAAGCATGCGTCGCTCTGTGCGGGCAAAGACGACTACTGACACGGCTGCCGTGAAGAGGGTTTATTTCAAGCTAGGTTCGCGTTGAGCGAGAAAACATAATATGAGATGGCTGGGATTGCCAGAAGAGGTGATGCGAAGGCGGCAGCCTTAACGGCGCCACCCGGGAACACAGGACGCTGCGGTTGATATTTCAAACGGACCTTGTTGCTTCAAAAGCTGCTCCGCTGCAGGTCTCCATGCTCGCATAAGCTCGATGTGGTCGGGGACGCCGGAGTATGTATGAAGAACCTGAGTATGAAGAACCTGAAGGCTTCCTCGCAGAGCCAGCCTCCCACCCTCCCTCCTCTCCCCCCCCTCCTCGAAGAAGTGAACACTACTTCCGCTCCTCCACTTCCCGAACCCACCTTCTTTTTGCCACAATGCTTTTATTCTGTCGTATGCAGAAATAAAACGCACAAAAAAAGCACCCACCAAGAGAAACCTTTCATTCAACCATCGACGTCGTTTTTAGGCGGCTAGAGGCTAGTTATTACAAAAACACGGTGGCAGAGACCACCGCGCAATTCGGGATATAAACGCCACGCGCTTCACCGTCAGCATCTTCTTAATCTCCATCCCTTATAATGATCCCGGCGTAGCACAGTACATGTAGCGTCCTCTTTGCGGGGAACTGAATTACTGCACCGTAACACAACCTCCCGTCGGTAGGAGCCCCTTCTCGGTGCTTGTCACCCCGCACGGGGCACCTTGAGTAATCTTGGTGACGGTGTTGGCGACACCGCGGACCCCGAGCCCCCATACTCTTGCTGTAATCTACCGTGGCTACGAGTTGTATGGTGAAGAGCAGAAACCGCAAACGGTGGCCGTCGGAGCCCAGGTCAAGCTCCGGCGGATGGGCTCCCTGTCTGTTTACCAGGCAGGGAGCTCCGGGACCTCTCAGGCTATCAGGATAAGGTTTGAGAAGAAAGTACCCCCGTCCCCTGCTTTTTTCAATATCGCATGGCTTTTTCTTTATCCCCCCAATCCAATGATCGGCCCCCTAAAAGGGGCCGCACCAAAGTACTAGCTAAAGGTAAACCAGAACATTTCCACAAATTTCTTGTCATTCACTCTGCAGAAACCACTCCTGTTGCAAAGAAGTCTGTCATTCTGTTGGAAAAGTGCATTGAGTCTGTTGTTGGTTCAGACTATGATGCTAAGAAACTCGCCTCAGGTGATGTACTGGTCGAAGTAAAAAGGAAAAATCAGAGTGAGAACCTACTGAAACAGACGACGTTGGCCAACTTGACTGTCACTGTGACACCACACCGGACCCTCAACTCCTCGCAAGGAGTCATATCAGAGAAAGAACTAGAGTCTGAGACGGAAGCAGATCTTCTTGAGGCGCTCCAACCTCAACATGTAACTGCAGTAAAACGAATCGTAATTCGGAGAGCAAACCAAGAAATTCCGACAAAGCATCTAATCCTAACGTTTGATCGCACAACGCCTCCAGAAAAGGCCAACGATACGGCCATGGAACCCAATCATGCAGAGGGAAGTTGACATGTGCCAACTGTGCTGAGACAGGTCACTCTTCAGAAGCTTGTGAAAGCACCACTCAGAAGTGCCCGAATTGCAGCGGACCGCACGCTGCTTATTCGCGTGCGTGTACACAATTCAAGGCCGAAAAGGAAATATTTCACATAAAAGTAAATGAAAACATCACCTATCGAGAAGCGCGCCAAAAGCACAAGCTGCTTTCGGCCACATCGTACGCAGACGCCGCCCGCCGGGGGTTGAGGCGGCGTTTGGTCAGCACGGCAACACAGTGCAGCCTTCTTGCTGACGTGTTGCTGTCCCAACCCCCGCTGAGCAGCCACCTGCTGCCTCTACAACACCTGTAGATGCTGCGCGAGCCCCGTCTCTTGCCGGACTGCCTTCGGTAGTCCAGAGTAGTCAGGAATCGCCCAGTGTGGCGAAGCAAATGTGGCGAGTGCGATCGCCGCTGGGAGCTCTGCCGCTCTTACTGTGTTCTCTCCACTGGCCCTAGGGACACCTGAGGGCACGGAGGAGATGGACACGGTGGGGCCCACAGAAGCGCCCATCCAAGCCCCGCCGCCTGCCCCGCCCGCGGCGCTTGCGGCTGGAACGAAAGGCACCCGTAAGGGTGCCAAGTCCAGGGGGCCCGGTCCGCCGGACACCCCCCGAACATCTGATGAGGAAATGGACGTCGGACCGTTCCTGTCTGCATCGCTCCGCATGGAACGGTGTGCGGCGTCCAAACCAACAGAAAAGCAAAAGAAACCCGCTCCAAGAATACAAGCCCCGATAGACAAAACATGAACCCATACACACATTCCAGTAGCTCTTAAAGGTACATAATGGGAACAGAAAATATCATCCAGTGGAACTGTAGAGGCCTCCTTAAAAATCTTGATGATGTCTACGAAATATTACATTCCAATCAGCCAAGTGTGATGTGTCTACAAGAAACACATTTAAACTCCAAACACGCGAATGTCTTGAATAGTTAAATGCTATTTAGGAAGGACAGGGCTGGTGGTGGTACATCTTCAGGTGGTGTGGCCATCATTGCCCGAAAATCATTGGCATGCCACCCTCTCCAATTATAGACTGTCCTTGAGGCTATTGCCATTAGAACCATAATTTTCAATAGGCTAATAACAGTGTGCTCCATCTACATCCCTCCTGATCTGCAGCTTTCAAGCGCCGATTTCGAGGGCCTTGTAGATCAGCTACCAGAACCTTTCCTTCTTATAGGTGACCTCAATGCACATAACACTCTTTGGGGCTCTCACCGCACAGATGCCCGAGGTTGCCTAATCGAAAAATTTCTAATATCTTAAGGAGCATGCTTATTTAACAAAAACAAGCCTACATACCATAATATAGCACACAACACTTATTCACACCTCGACTTGGCCATTGGCTCTGCAGTACTCTTTCCATCACTTGAGTGGGATGTTGGCACTAACCCATATGGTTGTGACCACTTCCCTACCTCACTAACATACATAGATAAAGGCCCTAGCAGTTCCCCTTCCTATTGCAAGTTTATAGAAGCGAGAGCAAACTGGAACACATTCACAGAGACATCTCAACTACACTACACAGACATAACACACTTACCTGTAGAGAAGGCAACCCAGCTCGTCACGGAGCACACTCTCGCCGCCGCCAAAAAGTCAATACCCCAGGCCTCTGGGGCCCCGCGCAACCCGAGCAGACCCTGGTTAAATGACGACTGCAATCGTGCGCGGGAGGCCCAGAACAAGGCGTGGGGCATCCTCCGTAGACACCCCACAAGTTTTAACCTTATTTCTTTCAAAAGCGCGAAGGCATTAGGTAAGCGTGTGCGCCGTGAGGCAAAAAGGGAGAGCTGGCGCGCCTTTCTCACATCTATAAATTCATACACGGACACCCACAAGGTAGGGACCCGAATACGTAAACTAAAAGTACAACACACACATAGCCTGCCCCTGGTTAGCACGACAGGGGATACTCTGGAAGATCAGGCTAACACACTTGCACAACACTTCCAACACGTGTCTAGTTCTGCGCACTATACAAACACTTTTATGCAACACAAAACATCTGCTGCAAAGAAGCCTATACGCGACAAGAACAAGTCAAAGTCTGGATACAACTGTGAATTTACACTCCATGAGCTGAAGATTGCTTTTGCCACTTGTAAACCTTCTGCTCCAGGTGCAGACAACATTTCATACACTATGATTCAACACCTACACGCAGACACCCTTGAGACACTCCTGCACCTATACAACCAAATATGGCTATCGGGTCACCTTCCAAGGCTTTGGAGGGAGGCCATAGTTGTGGCTTTTCTGAAAGAAGGGAAGGGCCCTTCTTCTCCCGCAAGCTATAGACCTATTGCCCTGACAAGCTGCCTGTGCAAGCTCTTCGAGAAGATGATTAACCGGAGGCTCATGTACTTTCTTGAGTACAATGGTCTTCTCGAGAGCTGCCAGGCGGGCTTCCGGGCAGGGCGATCCACAAACGATCAATTAGTTGCACTGGAATCTTACATTAAGGATGCCTTTATACACAAACAGTACTGTATGACCGTATTTTTTGATATCGAGAAAGCTTATGATACGGCATGGCGTTATGGCATTCTTGCAGACCTAAAATCCTATGGTGTAACAGGTAACATGCTAAACACTCTTTCCAGTTACCTGTCTGAACGAACATTTCGTCTCAGAGTCGGTACGGCACTCTCAAACGTTTACGTGCAGGAGAATGGTGTGCCTCAAGGTGGCGTATTGAGCTGCACCTTTTATAGTTAAGGTGAACTCTCTCCGAAAGGCACTGCCGCCAACCATATCCTGCTTGATGTATGTAGATGATGTTCAAATATCTTTCAAATCATGTAACATATCCATTTGTGATCGTCAGGTCCAGCTTGGGGTAAACAAACTTTCCCGCTGGGCAGATGAAAATGGATTGAAACTTAATTCTTCTAAAACTACCTGCGTTGTATTCTCAAAAAGGCGGGGCATCCTGCCCGATCCCGACATAAAACTTTTTGGTGACTCGATTCCAGTAAAAAGAGAACACACGTTTTTGGGTGTGGTGTTTGACGAGAAACTCACATTCATCCCTCACATCAGACAACTAAAACATAAATGCCTCAAAGCAATAAACATACTTAAGGTCCTTTCACACCACTCCTATGGCGCGGACAAGCAACTCCTCTTACGTGTCTTCACAAGCTTGGTGGGGTCCCGCTTGGACTATGGGAGCGTGGTTTATGGGCGGCAACAAAAACAGCGCTGAAAATGCTAGACCCAGTGCTTCACTTGGGGCTTCGCCTCGCGTCGGGCGCTTTCCGTACAAGCCCCGTACAAAGCCTATACGTCGAGTGCGACAAATGGTCCCTAGATAATCAGCGAACATACATAGATCTTCTGTACGCTTTTAAAATTTCGTCAATAACCCACCATCCTTTCAAACCATTTATTTGTGATACACCCATGTCCCAACTTCTTCTTAATCGTCCATCTATCTCTGCTCCGTTCTCACATAGGGTGAGACAGGAAGTGTCAGAATTATCTGTCACCTTTTCAGACACCTACAAATCAACCCTTTCCGACTTTTTACCACCATGGCAGCTGCGCCCCGTGTCGTGCGATTTGTCCTTTGTAGCGATTGATAAAAAACGAGTACCCACAGCTGCAATTCTTCAGCACTTCTTGTTCCTTCAAGATAAATACAAGTGTGCAGAATTCTTTAGCGACGCGTCAAAAACAGCCCGTATCGTGTCGTGTGCTGCGCACGGACCTGATTTTAGGGTGTCTAGCACTTTAAACTCGAAAAGCAGCATTTTTACGGCTGAAGCCAATGGGATATTTCTGGTTTTAAAGCATATAGTTCATCATAAAATTCCCAAGTCCCTCATCTTCACAGATTCCTTGAGTGTAGCACGTGCATTGTCATCTAAGCAGCTTTGTTAAAACCATGTTATTCATCTAGTTTACAAGACCATTATGTCAGCTTATGCATTAAGTCTTGAAGTGACCGTATGCTGGGTGCCAGGTCACTCGGGGATCGCCGGAAACGCGACAGCAGATCAAATGGCCGCTGCTGCTGCACTTGCAAACATGGTGGACATAACAGCAATACCGTACACTGACCTTAAATCACACATCCGACAACACCTTCGCAATACATGGCAAGCACACTGGAATGAACAGGCAGACAACTAGCTACACGTTATAAAGACACTCTTGGGAGCATACACCACTGACACACACAACAGGTACAATGAAGTTACCCTGGCTCGATTACGGATAGGCCACACGCATGCAACACACTCATACCTGCTCACAGGATCTCCAAGACCCTTGTGTAGCAGGTGTGGAGACGGCCTATCCGTGATCCATGTTCTACTTCAATGCAAAGCACTCCACACAACACGACAGAAACACTTCGCCGACCTCTACAGACAACACATTCCACTACACCCAGCATTGTTTTTAGCAGATGACCCCATGGTTCCTGTACAACGCACGTTTAAGTTTCTTAGTGACATCAAGTTTTTACACCTGGTTTCCTGTCACGCGTAGTTGCTTTTAAACCCGATCTCATGCCACGCACCATCACAACCTGGCCTTTTACACCAGCCATCCTCATTGTCTTTTACAGAATTCACTTTGGTTTTTGTTGAACAGTTTTAGCGTTTACGGTTACATCCTTCATTCCTAACCACCGTTTTGGCGCTCTTTGCCGTCGTTGGCCTTGCGCCATAAAACACCATCATCATCATCATCATCGGTGCTTGTCAGAGTCACGCTGTAGGTTGCGAACGGCATGGCTTGAAACGCGCGACGGGGGTGACGTCTATTTTCGGAGAGCGGGATGAGTCTGACGAAAAGAGCTGGGCAATTTCGTAATTAACATCAGTCACTTGGCGTAGGACACGGTAGGGGACATAGTACCTGGCTAGAACCTTTTCAGAACCCCCTAAGCGGCGTGAAGGACGCCAGAGCAGCACAAGGGATCCAGGTGCAAATTGGCGGGTCCTGTGGCGACAGTCATATCGATCCTTCTGGGAGCGCTCGGACGAAGCGAGCCCGACACGAGCTATGTGCACACTAAATTTTTTTACTCTGAAAAGGGTGCGTTTAACTTGTCGCCACAGGCGCACGCTTATACTGAATATTTTACACCATTTAGGGTGCTTGGATTAAGTCGCCGCAGGAGCACCCTTAGTGATGCACGTCAGAAGACGGGTGCCCCATTACACCCTTTTCGGCCTAAAAGTATCCGAGGGTGCTCCTTAGCACCCCAAACTGTAAGAGCTTTTTCTGCAAAAGCACCCACCCAAATGGGTACAAAAATGGTGCGTAATCCTCGGTTTACAAATGGCGCAACCGCTGTGCAGCGCAATATGACACATGATTATGGTATGAAACATTCGTGCTTTCCAAGCTCCGTTCTATAAGAAATTCCATTGAAGCTCAACGTCAGCTAATAATATGCTTGAATGATTGTGTCCCGCCAATTTTTGAAACATCGATTCATAAAGTCACATCGATTCATAGAGCCACATCTCAGTACATAATTGATGACATTAGAAGTTGGTGATTATTCGAAACTTTGTAAAACAATGAATTATATGTTCATTTTGCCGAACTGCAGCATGAATCCTTTGAGCTCTACTACGCAGCATAAACGTGTTATGCGGTGAGAGCAGGTGGGCAACACGTACGCCGCACAAAAGTTCGTGGAGCCTTAAAAACCTTGGCTTCTCAGTATAGTATTAAACTTCAAATCACGCTAGTTGCCCGCAATGTCTAGTGCCTTTTTTTTTTGAGCGGAGCAGGAAAGCTCAATATTGAGGAAGATAGATATTTCCCTCCATATTGGAGCTTTAATCTACTCATAAAAGCTGGGTCCCCGCTGCCACTTATATTCTTTTGCGTTATTCTCTTTGCTTCACGTAAAAAATATTCATAAGGCACAGTACATGCAAGGGTCGGTGGTATTTCTTGTTTTATGAAGAAACATTTTTCCCAAATGACCCCATTTCGCAATACGTAGAACGGTGAACATCACAGAACAATGCATGTGAGTTCTCTGGTGAAGCCCACGGGTTAAAAGTGATGCCAAAGTTTCTAAAGCATTATTTTATCATGAGGCTAGCCTGTGCACCGGGCCTTGCATTATATCTGCGCCAATGGACGGGGGGTCATTTTTCAATGTCGCACAGGAAAAGCCAACACCCAGTCTCTATTAGCTTCGGCTAGTATCACGAGGTGCTTTATGATATGTATTTTACATCTATAGCTCTTTCAGAGCAGACTATAGAATTGAAATCAGAAAAAGATTCTCAATAACATAACAAAATTTTAATACAGAAGGTGGACACGTCGGTCGGCATGGTGAATACAGGAAGGGGGGGGGTAGAGATGGAGTTCAAAGGTTACATTCGACGGTCAACGCCTGAGGAGTCGCGTGAGCTCCCACAGAGAAAGCAGCGTCTGCACTATGGTGGCGGGTTGTAGTGGCGTTGTCCAGTCCACAAGCCGCTGGACGCCGGGAGGGAGACACTTCGAACGAAGCGTTTGAAGGCCGGGACACTCCCACAAAATATCTGGTGTACAGTGGGTGTGGCTCCTGTGGAGCAGGAGGTGAAGGCAACTCCGGCACCAGGTTCCTAATCCTGGACTGCATGCTGGTGACGTTTTGGCACATAGGCAGGCCACTTGGCCAACATCATCGGTTAGCGCGGCACCAGCCCGTGCCTGTGCTGAAGCACTTGTGCGCCACCGGGCAATCCAGTGGGCAGGGGAGTGGGGTCTGGTGGAACCAAATTCCGCAACAACTGCATTGACGCGTGCCTGGCTGCAGCATTTGCTTCTGAAGGGTCGCGGTCATATTGTGCGAATGGGACGGATAACGCCGGGTTGGAGCGGAGTTCAAAGATCGCGCTCGCGCACGAGTAAGCGGTCTCGCTGCCGATCCCGCCTGCGTTTCCCGGGACCCAGTCTACGTGAAAGACTATATTGCGTGTGTCCCGCTGTCTGCGATAAATGGTCTTGATGAGATCGCAGGTGGTTCCGACGGATGGGGTTTGGCCAAGTCGATCGAGAGCGTCGTGGCGGTCCGTAAATATTGTAAACTTCTGGTTGTCACCGGCACCTCAAGTTGCCTCAATATGCTCCGCAGCGAGAACTGCCTCGAGGCGGGCCAGACATGGCCTTGGCGGGCGAGGAAACTGAATCGTGCTGGGCATGCCCATTTGGCCGTCAATACACAAAAGCGAAGCGCGCAATGTTGTTTCATTTAGGAGCATTTATTTCTCTATGGGAGAGGCCTTTGCCCTGCAGTGGGCGTAGATAGGCTGGTGATGATGATGATGATTTCTCTATGAAAGATTCATCATTCCTTTATCAGCAGCTTCAGTGCTTGCTAGTTTTCATATCTGGTTTTCTTGTGTTTTTCCTAATGACTCTTTTCTTTTGCTGAGAAGGTGCATAACCAAAGCGAAAAGCTTTTCTGTAAACATTTCGTAACTATACAATTGTTAGAAAAATCATCATCATCATCACCATTACCAGCCTTATCTACGCCCACTGCAGGGCAAAGGCCTCTACCATTAGTCTCCAATTAGCCCGGGCCTTCTTGATCTCATCCGCCCATCCAATTTTCTGCCGCCCCCTGCCACGCTTGCCTTCTCTAGGGATCCACTCTGTTACCTTTAATGACCAACGGTTAACTTGCCTTCGCATTACATGCCCTGTCCACGTCCATTGTTTTTTTTTTAATTTCTAATAATATGTCCTTAACAAGCGTTTGTTCCCTGATGCACTCCGCTCTCTTCTGTTTCGTTGCGCGCTGAGTCGTCCTCAATTTATGTTGTGGACGAAAACAGATTGATTGATTGTGGGGTTTAACGCGCCGACGCAACGCAGGCGATGAGGCGCGCCGTAGTGGAGGGCTCCGGATTAATTTTGACCACCTGGGGATCTTTATCGTGCGCCGAAATCTCGTACACACGGCGTTTTTGCTTTTCGCCTCCATCAGAAAAGCGGCCGCCGCGGCCGGGAATCGAACCCGCGACCTCGTGCTCAGCAGCGCAACGCCTTAGCCACTGAGCCACCGCGGCGGGTTGGACGAAAACATTTTACTACAAATGCAGCAGATTAAACTTGGAATATTTGCATTTGAAAACATTACAATCAATTTGCACATATTAAAATCAATTTACACATTAAAACCACTTCACACGCCACCTTCTGCGGTGGTAGCCGAAGGTGGTGTGTACGTCTGGACGCCTTCAGGTAATGACAGTTTTGCAGGCCCGATGGATCGCGACAACGGCGGCCGCATTTCGAGGGGGGCGAAATGCACGGAGTCCGTGTACCGAGCGGTGTCAGTGCACCTTATGAAACTCCAAGTTCTTTTAATAATGAAACGCTGAGCCGGTTCACAAAATGTGCAAACGCTTCCGAAACTGCAATTCGAACTGAGCCCGTAAAACATGTTTTCCCGGGTGTGACGAAATGGGCTCATAAAACCTTTTTTCGTGATAAATATTCGTTTTTTTTATTCTTCCAGAAAGCCCGCTTTGCCCGCAAGTGGTGCGTTTTCACATCGATTATAGAAATGCAGCAGACACGATGCCGGTGCGCTCATTCTAGGCTCGCGCCTTACCGATGATGATGATGATTATTATTGATGATGATTGCTATTGGTATCCTCTTTGTAGCGGGGGTGATGACCTGTCATCTTAACAAAAAGGACTAATATGCCCATGTTTTATACCTTGGTGGTAATACTAGCGCTGCTTAGGGCAGGCACAAAAAACTTATTAACCACAAAATGCTTTATTTTTCCTGTTACAGGTGGTAAATGTTCTAGGCAATATTCCCCTCTCTGCTTTCGTAGACCAGCATTCTAATCTTCTTTTCGTCGCCTCGACAGCCTTGAAATTACTTCCTCTGTGCTACCCTTAAATCATAGGGCTTCTGGAATCCCAATATTTCCCTCATGTAGATTTCGTTGGATACCCTCGCATTCTAACACTATGCGCCGCATAATTTCTGTGTCTTTTCCGCAGACCACGCATACCCCATATTTCTGTGATTACGTTCGTACAAAGCTGTTAGTTCGCAAGCACCTGCTCTAACCTCAAAAAGCAAAGCACTGCCCTGGGAATTATCGTAGAAATTTTCCGTTCTCATGTCCAATTTCCAATTTCTCAGCCCTGTACATCTCTAACGACGTTTTAGCTTCCATTTTAGATGCGACGAATCTCTTGCTCTGAGGCATGTCCCTCCTGCGTCGGCGTAGTCCGGCGTCCGCACGCCAGCTGCGCATGCGCGACTCTCCTCCCGTCTTTTCTCCGACAGCTGTGCGCGCAACGCTCTCACTCTGGCTAAGGCGTTGCGCTGCTGAGCACGAGGTCACGGGTTCGATTCCCGGCCGCGGCGGCTGTTTTTCTGATGGAGGCGAAAAGCAAAAACGCCCATGTGTACGAGATTTCGGCGCACGATAAAGATCCCCAGGTGGTCAAAATTAATCCGGAGCCCTCCACTACGGCGCGCCTCATCGCCTGCGTTGCGTCGGCGCGTTAAAACCCTCAATCAATCAAATCGATCAACGCTCTCACTCCGTCTCATTATCATAAACAACAGCTGTGTGCGCGCGCTTCGCTCGCTTTGCTCCGCTTCCGCCGCGCAAGTGTGCGCATGCGCGACTCTCCTCCGTTGTCTCCTCTCCTTGAGGCGCTGTGAATATAAAGCGGGTATCGCGCTGCGGCGGTTCAGTCAGCGCTCGCTCTCGTTCGACTTCACGTCACTTTGCTTGACGACTGCGTGCTTGACTTGATTCTTCCGATGAAGACGTGATGGAAGCGACGGTTCCTTCAGCGAGTGGTGTGACACAATTAAATACCAGCGTCACTCCAAACGAACCCCCCGATGCGTCGCATCACACCAGGGTGCCCTCGCGGGAAGATGGCGTAATTTTTTTTTGTCACCATTTATTGGTTTCTATCTGCCTTTCCTCATTTTTGGTTACCTTGGCTGTTTTAGAGTCTCCACTGTTCTTTCCGTATTTCATCATTAGCCTTCTAGTCTTCCTTAACCAATGCGTGTCCATGCTTTTCAAGTGTAGGTACCACCTCCCAATTTTTTATAATATAGCGGGAGTGACGACCCACCGGCATGTGAGCGTCTTATCACGGTGTTCAGCAGCGAAATCGGCGAGAGTGCGCGCACGCGCATAGGACCATCTGCTGTTTGAGTGTCGTCGTTGTTTCCTTGGGAGTAGCACACCACCTGCCACTGCATCTGAATGGCTTTGTGCCCCACGCTGATTAGCTACCTTTGCCGGTAGCGAAACGACCTTGCAAGATAAGAAAAACAGGGGCTCTTTTGCCGTGAGAAGAACAGCGGAACAGACGACGCTCCCACAACAGAGGTGGTGGTGGTGATTTATTAAGAAGGGAAAAGAAAAGAGCTGGGGATATTTTTGAACTCGGGGAGTTCACCGTCATACAACCCATTCCAGGGAAGGGAAGGGGGGTTTCAAAGGATAGGAAGATAGAAAGAGGAAGGAAGAAAGAGAGTGGGGCACAGTCTGTGTAGCGTTCGTTTCGTCCAAGGCGCGACGGCTACAAACGCTGCACTAGTCCTGTCACAACTAGGAAGTTGAGGAGGTGCTGGAATACCTCCCGTCGTAAAGCGTCCGATCCCGAGGGGAACAGGAAGGCTTCCAGCTTGTGGCTTGGGGCACCGAGTCGCTGGAGTGCGGCCCGGAGTTCCTCTCTCGCGGTGTCGTGCTGGCTCCTCCACTCCATTTGCTTCCTACACTCGGCTGAGGAGAGGATTCCGCAATGCTAATGCATGGGAAAATCGATTTCAAGGATTCCCTCCACTGGAGGGTCGGGTAAAGGAAGGACTCAGAATACCAGGGTAAGCGCTCGAACGCCTCGGGCTCTGGGCAGTCTGCGCAGGTTGGGGGCGCCCGGTGGCCCTGGTGGTGCAGGCGGGAAGAGAGTGGGGCACGTTGCCCACGAGAGTGATGCCCACGTGCAGCAATTAGGCCGCAGGCCAAGCAGGACCGACCGGGCGTCTCTACTGATGCTGCCGGGCAGGAGCCGTGGGGCCTGACCACTGACCACTCGAGTATCTGGATGTTGACCCTCCACCACTCGGGCCAGGATAGTCCTTGCAGCGTCGAACGACACCAAATCCCGAGAGGCTGGTACCCCTGCCTGGCGAGCAGCGCCCTTGGCCAGGGCGTCTGCAACCTCGTTGCCCCTGATGCCCTCGTGCGATGGTAGCCAGTGAAGTCGCAGTGGACAACCCTGGGACTCCACTGCATGGAGCTTGGCCGCCAGCGATATTTCCATGCTCCGTGCGCGTACCCTCGCCTATTTTCCGGTGAACACCCTGAGAAGGAGTTGACATGCCGATCGGTTCTCGCTTCCCGCTATATTATTAAAAATTCGGGAGGCTGTACCTAAAAACCTTAGCTGCCCACCCACGTCAACAGCGCCGCCCGTGGCATCGGCGCGCAGTGGAGTCACATTTCTGCCGCCGATACTCATTCCTCCCCAAGCTAGCCATCTTAACGTGGTGCTGTCGTGCCATACGCGCACGCGCCCGCTACGCTACGTCGGAGTCTAACGCGCATTTACAGCGAGTCCGGTAGCGACGGACGACGCTAAACCACAGGAGCGGGCGTCTTTTCAAGCGGTTGGACGTTTAGACTTGTGGTCTAAATCATGTTTCAGTCGTGAAAATGGTTTGTTTAATTAATAATGTTTTCAAGACGAATGTCCAAGTGGCGCCAATGTGGCGGTATAGAGTTTGCCGCCATCTTTAATGCCTGTTACAATGCAGACGGTCACAGCCCATCGCCTGATACGCTGCACCGATTAAATTATTAGAGTGAGTGTAGCATGGACGGCAGTCCGTTTATTCTATGCACGGTAATGACGTAAGTCCTGCAGTAGCGCTTGTGCAGTGGTACGCATGCGTCCTTTTATTGTCATCATCATGTTTTCCCCTAAGAAACGTGTAGTTCCACCTTTGGTGAATGATTAAGAAGCTTGCCTAATAGTCATTGATAGCCCTACATGCAAACTAAGAACTGGAACATGTCATACTTCGAACCACTGCTACATGTGTGACTACTATACTCAAAGTTCTCCCTTAGGACTCACTTAATTGTCAGTCCGCACTTCTGTGTCGAAGGCCCGATCCCCTTTGTTAATAGGTCATTCTGTTAATAGACCTAAATAATGAAACGCTGTCAAGGCTACCTTTCCTTAGCTGACATGTAGGACAAATAATACAATAGCTTTGACAGCGCCGTATTTATTTATTTATTTATTTATTTATTTATTTATTTATTTATTTATTTATTTATTTATTTATTTATTTTATTTTATACGTTCAACCCTCGCTTGAGGGTCGTAAAAGGGATGGCGTAAAATAGTGAGTACAAACATAAAACCGAAACAAGAAAAGAAAATCACAAAGCAATGTACACAAGAAAACACAATTGGCAGTAGTTCAACCAGACTAACATAAGCATCAATTTCGCTGTCAAAAGTTTGTACATAGGTACTATTAACAAGATGGTGGTGTAAACGATTCCATTGTTCTATAGCATCCTGAAAAAAAAGTGACCACCGAAATATGTCAGTGCGAGCCTTGAAAGGTTTAATGGGAGCGTCATGATTCAATTTTGCACTACGTTTTCCTGGAAGGCGTATGTAATAGTCTTTAGCTATTTTTAATTGCCCTTGGATTATACAAAAATACGTTTTAAGCTTTCGTTTTCGCATTCTCATTTCCAGTGGCTCTAAATAGCACGAATTGAGCATATCAGTTACTGAATACATTGTTCTGTATCTAGAGCTTACAAACCATGCTGCAAGCCTCTGAATTCATTCTAACTTGGTGACTAATTTTTTCTGGTGAGGGCTCCAAACCACGCAGGCTTACTCCAGGCCCAGTCACAAATTTTGGCTTGTTTCTGCAATTCTGTTGAGGTGGATTTCGCTCATTTAAAAAAAAACAGCGTTCGATATGGGGCTCGCCTGGAGCACTGCTAGCCGCCTCGTTGTCTGATGCCCCTAAAAGTACGCTTTTGTGCGAACAGAGTGACAGTGACGAGTTTCATGCGCGCAACGACCGTATCATCCAATCTTCCGGCAGGTGTTCTCGGTCTCGCAGCCAAACAGTCTGCTTCGCTGCCAGAATCGCCAACGCATTTCGCTGCGAAAAACCTTCTGCTGGCAAGCGCCACATACTGTTACGTCCAGTTTCTCCGTAAAGATAGCTGGCAAGGTAAAATTTACAAACATACAGGCATTTTCACTTGCCCAAAGACAGGAGCCCGATGCGCAGTAACCACACTTGAGGCAGTTTGTAGTCAGATGGGACGTGATGGTCAAATTCTTTCCTCTTCGCTGTTTTGCTGTACGATGAACTGTGCAGCCCCAATTTTGTTCTTCAATTCACAGCGCAAACAAACAAACAACGACGAAAAGAATAGGGATACACACAGGTAGCGTGTTGTGTCTCGCTTTACCTCTCGTCATTGTGTGTATGTTTTGTGCTGTGAATTCAAGAATATAAACCAAATCGCTCAAGCATTAACGCTAAACATGATTTTGGTTGAGTTTTGAAGAGGACGGTTAAAAAGCTGTAGCCAACGTCTGATTATCAAAGGCGTTGCCCCGCACAATGACATAACGCGCACAGTGAACCCAGTTGTCGAGGCTACTCTCATAACTTGCATTGTTGCGTTACATTCGCCTTTCTTCTCGGCATCGACAGTACGCGTCTGCAGGACAGCCCGGACCAAACGGTTGCCACTTTAAAGCAGGATACATGTGTATTATGACTCGATACAGTTCGCACATGGATTGCGGCCGCTAAAGTGAAACGACAGTTTAACGAGGATAAATGAAGACAAATTTGATAGCGCGCAAACAACGCGCTTGGAATGCGAAATAAAAATGTGCGGCGTATCTGTTGACTTTGGTGGAACCATTTGTTACTATAAAACCTGAAAGGCGTCCTAAGGTGTGAACTCGTCGCATGCTCTCTTTGTATTTTTGTACCAAAATATTTTTCCTAACGCCTACTTTTTTGTTCTTTTGCTGTCGCAAAACAACCATCCACGCGTTTTTTAGATGCGAAGCAGCTTATGGTTGCGCCTGTTCCCTCCGCCGTTGTGTGAACGCCGTTGTGCGGTGTCCTTACACCCCCACTGCGCATGCCTGGCCAAGCACCGCTGATGATGATTGTGGCAGGATGCCCCTAGGGATTGGCCAACCAAAGAATCCTTCACGAGATAGCATCGCGTTCAACCACCGTCGTCATCTTCCCGTAGGGGAACCTCCTCCCGAAACGCCGCGATGAGTCCCACGGGCAACGCCGCCGGTAACGCCACCTGCAACGCCAGCGTCAACGCCAGTGTCAGCGCCAAGACAGCGCCGCGGAGAAGAGGGCACAAGAAGAAGAACAAGAAGAAGAAGGAGCGGCACCTCCTCCTGCCGTCATAGTCCACCCGGAACCTTAAGATGCCGACGTCATTCCGAGCCAAGACTTGGTGTGCCTGATCAAACACGCGAGTCTGTGCGGGGCCGTGCGCAAGCACCAGGTCATCATAGACCTGGACGAATACTACAACTTGATGAGTATGACAAAGGCGGAACAACATGAGCTACTGCGTGAAATTATCCACCGGCAGACGACGCCGTCAGCACCTCCGTTACGGGTCTTCTTCACAGGACCGGCCGGTTGCGGCAAGACGTTCGTTCTCCGGCTTGCCATGGACCTCTACAACCGGTAAAGCAACACCGGCAACAACAGCGCCTATAACGTGTTCGTCATCTGCGCGAGAACCGGAAAGGCAGGCTGTGGCAGTGGGAATAACCACATTGCACGTGGCTTTCAAGCTCTCTCGGAAGACCACCAGGCCCCAACAAGGACGGAAGCCTCAGCGCCAGCGAGTTGAACACCTTCCGCGTGGCCTTCCGCAACGTGAAATGCGTGATCATAGACGAGGTGAGCATGATGTCTGTAGACAACCTAAACGCAGTCGACTTGAGTCAACCCCATGGCTGCTTCGCATACTACTCAGGGTTCCCCTACGGGAAGATGTTGAAATTTTTTTCAATACCTGAACACTGCAAATAGATACATAGGTTGATTTTAGGATTTAACGCACCCACGCATTGCCGGCGATAAGGTGCGCCGTAGTGGAGGGCTCCGGATTAATTTTGACCACCTGGCGATCTTTAACGTCCCTCGAAATCTCGTACACATCGGCGTTGGTGCTTTTCGCAAAAAACACTCAAATACCATTCGTGTAATAATGTTCTGTTTTAAACATGCCTGGTGTTTTTTTTTTCTATACAATGTTGACAAGCAGAAGGCGTGTTTCCGGATTTATTGTTTTGCAAAAAAATTGCTCAAATAAACCTCTAGTTTTCGTATTCTTTCCCTTTTGGCCGGCAGGCCGAATCGAGGGAGAGACACACCGACATTTCCGGGTTAAAGCCCCTCAAGAAAGAATATTGTCCTTAATATTATATGTGCTGGCGTCTACTGCACCTTTGAATAGTCACGAGACTACGTGCTAGTCCTCAGAGAAAGTGGATACGGAAGATGTCCAATAACAGGCATCTCTGCTTCCTGACGCGTAAGCATGGCAGTGACCGGTAGACTTGTAAAGTGTCTGAAATAATCAAAAGGCAAAGTGGGTGCAAACCTGGCAGCGAAACTGTTAGCATTTTACTTCACGCAAGAAGTATCAATTCAGCAAAAATGTTGTTAATTACGCATCCTGCCAACTGCGGTCTTTCTATTCTTTCTTAACATGCATGATATTCTTTCTTAACATGCAGTATACGGACATGTTCGCAGTTAGCAAACAATTAATTATGATAGTAGCACACACGCTCGCCTAATACATTAATTAGTGTGACAATGCAGATCGACGGATTCGAAATATTGTATAGTGTAAATTGGCCCAGCTACAAGAGTATTGAGTATTATCTTGTATTATCTTGGTATTATTGCTCAGTAAGAGATTGCCGCTTTTTTTTGTTTACTAGGACTGGTGTCTTAAATTAAATGAAGCGAAGCTAATGGGCGTTGCTCGGGGACCGTTCCCTGTAAAGCCTAAAATTAAATGGCGTTCACAGTTAGGACCGTTCCCAGCTGAAACATCCTAAGTATAAAAGGTCCTTAGTTGACATCTTTAAACAAAAACATTAAATTGGGCAAAAAGAAATTAGAAAAAATCTATCATGAACATACGAAAAAATTGGCCAAAACAGGAAACTACCGTACCTTAGTAAAAACATACCTTGGGGGCTAACCACGCAGCCGGAAAAATCTTTTGTACCAAACAGCCCTTAAGGCGGACAAATAACGCAATACCAAAAATCTTTTAACGCATAGCCAAACACTTTGGACGAAAATAACGGTAAACAAGAGCTTTAAAGGCCTGGGGAAACCGACATATTTTGAAATATTGTTCGTAAACAAATGATGGCCTGCGGATAACAGAACTAACAAAAATTTTTGTGTTAAGCAAAACATGTATAGCAAAAGAACAGCATGTGGCAATAGAACTTGGTCAAAACGTCGCACTGAGAAAAAGCCCCCGGGACACTGGAGACCAGCCAGCTTGGTCCATAAAAGGTGCGCTCTGATAAGCGTTCCAACCTGGAAGCAGCAAAGCTATTTTCCCAAATACAAGGATAAAAATAAATTTAAGGCTCTCAAGGTGGAAAGGTCGGAAGTCCATAGCAGGGTTCCCAAAAATAATGGGCTGGGGCCACGTTAAATGCGGATAGACCCATCAGGGTTTCCCTACCTGTCCACGTTCCTCCCTGATGATTGAACGCAATTGCCAACGCATTTCGAATTTCCCGCCTTCCAATGCTTCCGCCCCCCCTTTCGAAATTTCCCGGCTTGTGCTTCCGCCCCCCCTGTTGAAACACGCGAGCGGGAGTGTTTGTGCGTTGCGTTGGTGTTTCTGTGTGTGGCGCGCGCGCTGTGTGTGTGTGTGTGTGTGCTGTGTGTGCGTGCGCGGTGCGTGCGTGTGTGTTGTGTGGTGTGTGTTGCGTGTGTGTGCGTGCGTGCGTGTGTGCTGTGGTGTGGTGTGTGTGTGCGCGTGCGTGGTTGTGTGTGCGTGCGGCGTGGTGCGTGTGTGTGTGCGTGGTGTGTGTGTGTGGCGTGCGTGCGTGCGTGGTGCGTGCGTGCGTGGTTGGTGTGGTGCGTGCGGCGGTGCGTGCGCGCGGGTGTGTGTGTGTGTGTGTGTGTGTGTGTGTGTGTGTGTGTGTGTGTTTTGCTTTTTTCATTCCGCAGGTGCCGGCGCCTTACTGAGCAGTGCGGAATGCGCCATTTTTTTCTTGAAGTCCAACCCAACGAGCGTTCCTGACTAAATGAACGCCTGTGCTGCCCCCTTAATTACATGCATTTTGCCTCAATTGTACCTGCAGTTCTTTTTTTTTTTTCACTAAACAACAAGGATGTGTATGACAAACGCCAGCGGTTCACGAGTTTCGAGCGGTATGACTCCATAAACGTCTTGTTTTTGGGGCGTATTGTGGAACGCCGGGACCACGGTACGCCGTGGGGCGAGCTACGAAGACAATCCGAGCCCCTAAAGTACTCTGCACTTAAAACGTGAATACGCAAGCCGGTAGCTAAAACCGTTGCTCAAACAGCGTGCGCAAATGTGTTCGCGGACTCCAGTTTTCCTCACAGGAACGACATCTGGCAGCCACTTTGTAGTATTTTACGTAACCAAAACACTGCTCACTTGGGCTTGAAATTCGTTTTATCGGGTTGGAGAAAAAAAAATGTTTTTTTTTACTTTTGTGTTGGTACGTTTTGCTTGTAATTATCGTTTACGCGCTTCCTTTGAGCTATCGTTAAGAGTCTCGCCAGAGCGTTCGGGGCTGGAATTCGCTTAAACGGAAATAGCTGTCGCTTGGCAATGTTCTTCCTCGCCTTTTGGAAGATTCAAAGGTGTCCCCGCCGTGCATACTAAGACGGCTTGTGAGGCGGCCGCTTTTCTGATGGAGGCAAAAAGCAAAAACGCCCGTGTGTACGAGATTTTGGCGCACGTTAAAGATCCCCAGGTGGTCAAAATTAACGCGGAGGCCTCCACTACGGCGCGCCTCATCACCTGCGTTGCGTCGGCGCGTAAATCCTACAATCAATCAAGACGGCCTGTGAATAGCTGATACGTAGCACTCGCGGCAGCGGCTGCTGTGGTTTGGTAATCTCTTCCTCGTCACATGGGGTAGATGTGGATGGCCTGACGCACCGTATAGTACACCCTTTCCTCTTAAGAACACCGTCTTGCCACGTTGTTCTTCTATTTGTCTAACCATACCGATGAAATGGAAAGATGGTCGCCCTGGAGTACGCATAAGTAGACAGGTTTGTGCTGCGCACATAGGCTGTTATGCGGAAACAAGTGGCCTTTCGAACTCGCGCGTGCAGTTAAGCGAGATTCGCCGAAAGAATTTTAAAACGACCCCCGCAAAAAATACCAAGGATGCCTACTGTCTACTCAGCCTTCGCAATTTTGCGTCTGCCAACTGCGAAGAACGTAAATATTTAACTCATGGCTAAGCTTGCTTTTTCTGGTAGATAGTTCGAAGGAAACATCGGGGGCGGATTCAAAATGAGGACC
The DNA here is from genome assembly GCA_013339765.2 of Haemaphysalis longicornis. Classification (NCBI taxonomy): domain Eukaryota; kingdom Metazoa; phylum Arthropoda; class Arachnida; order Ixodida; family Ixodidae; genus Haemaphysalis; species Haemaphysalis longicornis. The sequence continues at coordinate 74,658,756 of CM023455.1, read as the reverse complement.
TCGTGGATTTTGTTCGTCATCTTTGTGTTCGTCTTCGGCTTCCTGTGGTCTTATCTTGTACCTCTACAGCAAATCGCTACGCTCGCCGGGGCTGCATGGGTTACGTTGTTTCCTTCATACTGGCTCTCTCGCTTCACATGGAGAAAAGTGTTCGTCTCCAGAGTCAGTGGCCATGGCAAAGCTGTGCTCATCACAGGTAAGAAAGACTGGAACCCTTACTAGTTTGTTGTATTAGGAGAATGACCTCGTGCTCAGTACGCCTTAAAATCATCTTAACAAGGCCAGTTTGTGGTTAGATCAGGTGCCTAGATTTGCTTAGCTAAGGACGGGTGGAAAGGAGGGGCGGCTGACCTTAATTTTTACAGTATTTGAAGGTGGGGTGTGTTAATTAGGGGAACAGAGTTTGAAAACTGGGACCACCCTGGTTACTGGGCGGACGACGTAGTTTTAGGGTTTCGTTTTGTCTAAACATGTGCAGCTTTCCCGCTCATGGCAGTCCTTTCAAAAGTGATTACTCTGTAGTTATTTAGTGAAATGTAAACTACTTCGCGCACCTTATATTGGTGGTGAAACCTTGCTTTGTGCACAGTTTCAAGCCTTGCACACTGCGCGACTAGGTTCCAGAGCCATGGAAACTCTCTTGTACAAATGCACGGGGAGTAAACTTTGACATCGAATTACACAAAAAATATAAAAAATTATGTGCACTTCTGTGAGAGTTTTCATCTTCACGTTGACTTCTTCCTTCCGCCAAATATCACTTTTCTGAAGTGGTTTTTGTAGGTTTCTGAGAGGTCAGAATTTTGAGCGAGAAAGCTGGGTACGGAAATGTGATGCTCGCCTGAAGCTTTGTTGCCATGTCTTGAAATGTTGAGTTTTCAGTGTTCGGACTACCATACATTTTATGAATGCCTAGAAACTACTACAAGCCGTGCATTTGTTTTTAATTTTTTCGGCTGTGGCTTCACTTCTCCAACCCTATCCTCTGTTTAAAGAACCTCGAGAGAACTGTTTTTGAATCCAATCCTAAACTGAAAAATAAGCGAAACCAGAATAGTACGTTCATCGACTGTTGTTTTAGTGATTGCGTTGAAAACCTAGGAAACCGTCAAGTATAATAAGTATATGGGGTCGGCAACGTTGAGCCGGAGCCCCACTGATACGCATTAAAAAAAGATTCATTATACCAAAAACTTCTTTGTCGTCCATAACAACCTATTCATCGGAAATTTGTCCCGGGAGCATGTTGTCAACACTAATTATACCCGATTAGTGTTGAATTATTGATCAAAGTGCACATCAATTAACGAGTACAGACCGCTAAATTTACTGATGTGTCGCCGTAGAACAACTTTTACCCATAGAAATGTGAAGTTCCATATTGCGGGCCCTTCATCATGTGTTTAAATTACATATATTTGAAGAAATACGTGTCGAGTAAACTTGTTAACATCATTTTGCATTGATGTTAAAATGTTTTGGGAGTTTCTACCCAACGAGCGCCATTGCATGGTTCCTGTTTGATGTGTTGCCTTTGCTAGCTTCAGTACGTTTCAGGATGTTCTGAACTCTGCTCAAGAGCCTGCAGCGCTTTCTTTAAAACATTCATTTTAACGAGGTCCTTCCCAATAGTTTTTATATTCGGGACTTTGTTTGTTCCTGTGCTGGTTCACGTTATCCGAAAAGTGAAACGAACTTGATACAAAACTTGAACTTTAACTTCAACCGTCTAAAATCCCTCAACCAACTTTTCTCAATGACGCGGGGTTCGAATGATCGAATAATATCGACACTGTTTTTGCTCCAGTTAGACAAACCCAGGTAAGCAACCAGTGATAGAGTTCTTCACCCTTCCACAAAGATAGCTGTGCACTGCGTGACGCTAGCAGTATTAGGTGGACGTTCAGCTCTCAGGGGAAAGAAAACATAGTCCTGCCCCACTAACCGCTGAAAGCAATGCATCCCGTCAAAACAACGTCAATAATGCAGCCTTTCAGGAAATGTAAAGGCTACATGCTGAATTGTTACGAATGGCCGAAGTTTTCATGCAACGGACAAAACACATTACAAATTCCTAGCAGAAAGCGTAGTCTTTTCACTTCATGTCGCCCTCCTGATATAGGCCCAGGTAGAACGTCGACTCGTGTCTAAGACATGCTTGCGCAGGAACCAGTGCGCAAGGGAAATAAAGATACTATGTTGGAAGGGACTTGGAATTGCGAAATGAGAGGGAACGTCTGGTGCTTTCACCGCCTACACGTGTTGGTGGCGCAAGTGGGAGGTAGCAAAGTAAAGCTGTAGACTGGGCTAGTCGTAATTTATAAAGCAAATGTGCGCAGCAGAAACACGGGACGGAAAGAATACACACTGACGTAGAAAGAAAGGTCTGGCTCTTTTTCAGCGTGCGTTGCGCGTTGTGCAACCTACGGAAACTGCGTACGCGCCAAGTGGGAGTTAACAAGGGTTAAAGGATCGTCCATGTTGCCGACACTGCCGAAGGGTAGGCTCACGGCTGCTAAGCAAGCGTAACGGACGCGCCACCCTGCAGCCCGTTTATTGATTGTGGTTTCGAGAAGCCGCATGGTCGGTATTAATCAAGGGTTGTTATACACCCAACCTAAGGTATCCCTGTCTTCATTTGTCCGCATAAAGGGGCGCGTGGGATAACACATTATTACGCAATACAGTGCAGAAACGCTTTAGTATACCGGTGCGATAAACCATCGCCTCCTGTATTTTTTCAATGGCAAAGGAATCAGCCCCGAGTGGCAAAGAAAGCCCTTCCCTTCTACTCCGGCCACTCTCCCCAAATTGCTATCCTTTTTAACGTTTTAGTCACGTGACCGGTTAACCTCGGGGCGACGCGTGGTGCAAAGCGGCAACGTTAACCAAACGTGCGACGCCGCAGCGCTGCATTTTGACTTGCCGGATAGAGCCCCACTACTTCAGCAATCTCGAACAACTATTTCTGGGCACAAGCCGCTTTGTAATTCAGTTGCGCTCAGGTGATCCCTGTTAAGGTCGGGGCCCCGCATCATGACATGTGGCGAAAGTGGCGTACTACTCACTCCCATTGTGATTCATTGATTGCATGGTTTAGCGCGCCAAAGCAACGCTGGCGATGAGGCACGCCGTAGTGGAGGGCTCCAGATTAATTGTGACACCTGAGGATCTTTAACGTGCGCTGAATCTGGTATACACGGGTGTTTTTTGCTTTTCGCCTCCATCAGAAAAGTGGCCGTCCCGGCCGCGAATTGAACCCGCGTCCTCGTGCTGAGCAGCACAACACGTTAGCCACTGAGCCACTACGGCGGGTCACTCCTATTGTGAAGCGGCCGATGCGTCACATCGAAAACATAAAGGAGGCGATGGATAAACGTATAGACAAACAGCGCGGCCGGCGCTTTTCAGTGTCGCCGGTCAAAGGTCTCAACAAGGTGTAATGTCCGAAAGTTTAGCTTCATTCGCTCGTGGTTTTGCCATGGGTCACACAGGCGTTCTTTTCATCAGGATAGGGCCTGTTAGCATTCAACATATATAGCATCGCATCTAGCTGCTGGACAAGGTCAACATCCTCCCCTACCAGCAATGAGAGACGTTAGAGAGTTGTAATTGCCGGAGAAATGCCACCGCCTGGTCAGGCTTAGAGGCGTTGTAATTGCCATGACCACAACGCGAGGTGGCGGAGCCGTCAAGTGGGGGGAGGCCGTCATAACCTCATTTCTGTGACGTCATATTTATTTCCGTCCGCCATGGCCGCTCCGCTGGGCCCGCTGCTACAGGTGCACAGCAAGCGCCGCTTGGATGGCGTAACGCGCTCCAGCCATTAAAAATACCAGCTGTGGAACACAGTACAGCGCCAGGGAAAAGTATGAGACAGAACTACAGCGGCAAGCACTGTAGTTTGTCTTTGCGTTCATCTACCTTCCTGCTATATGATGTTCCACACCAGAGTGCCAACTCTCACGACAGCATTCTCTTCAGCAGTAAAAACTGTGTTTTCAATCCCGCTTGAACTCTTTATTTGTTGTACAAAATGCGGTTGTCCGCGATCGGGTCGTTCTGTTTTTACACCTTGATGTACAATAATACACAGCAAAAGTTCCCAACAAGCACAGTACATGCAGTTGCAAATCTTTTTGTAAGCCACAAATCCCTCTCCTAACTTATAGGTTACCTTCCTGGCATACGAAGCAGTTTCGTACTACTTGCAACAAGGAAATTAAACGACTGGAAGCTGCAATGCGTCCTGGTGGTTTTGTAGCTTTCTTACGCATCCAATGCCCGAGAAACCAGACATCAGAATCATCCCATTACCTGAGGCCACGCTTTTCTAATCCTGCTGGGGATACAAAGAAGGAAGAGTAGGAATTAGTTTTGCTCCCCGGGTCACGAGTTTTAGGTGAGAAAAATTGCTCCGTAAATGACGAAACGTTACACTGGCTTTATCTTGTTTTAAATGCAGAGCATTTCAGTAACTCACGATGTCACCCGCGTTGGCGTCCGTAGTCCGCACGCTCACTGCGCATGCGCGTCGAGTCGAGGCGAAAGCGAACACATCTCTCGCGAGGGGCATTGGATTGGATTCGAACACTCTCTCGCGAGGGGCATTGGATTGGATCGATTGGATTGGCTTGGATTGGATCTGCTTGGCTTGGATTGGATTGGATTGGATTAAAGTGGATTGTGTTGGATTGTGTTGCGTCATAGCCGCGGCACGTTGCATCATAGCGCGCCGGCAGACGCTTCCGCATGTGCAGATCTCTTCTTCCGCGGTTTCCTCTCCTTCGGGCGCGCTGCCATATACCGGTGTGCCGTTCTCCGGCCAAGCAACATCCGCTTGGCTCAAACACCTAGTCCACGCCGCTTTAAAAGTACGCCAACGTCGTCGACTGGACCGCTTCGCAGTCCCCTCAACGTATATAAGCGGGGAGCGCGCGTTCGGAATTCAGTCAAGGGCGTCTTTGCAGGCTTCGCTTGACGTGACGCTTTCTTGACTCGAGTAGATGCGACGCATTTACTCGTTCACCTGGCTTTATGCGGGTTTTTTTTAAATCTGTATCTCTTCAATCTCTCTCGCCAGGTTGCAGCACCGGTTTCGGTCACGGGCTTGCCAAGCGACTTGCTCGCGAAGGCTTTCTAGTGTTCGCCGGATTCCGTAACGCCACCGGTGATGGTGTTGAGGAGCTGAAGTCATTCTTAAACAACAAAACCTTGCAGCTGGATGTCACTGTGCAGGATCAAGTTGATGGCGCCTTTGAAGGCGTCAAAAAGAGATTGGTAATAGAGGCAAGTACAGTAAACTTTGAAAGACGCAGTGCGCCCTATTTCTTGTTTCCTATTGTACGGACCTGATTTACATAATTAGCATTACCAATGTGTATTGGGACCTTTTGTTGCGTTCTAGTGTACCACTAGTTGGGATCATAGCGTAATAATTTGTTTAAGGTCACAGCATTGTGAAATTCAACCTACTCAAAAGAAGGCCACGTGCAATGCAGAAATCAACACGGAAGATAAATGACTTAGTGCGCCAGAACATACGTATTCTTAATCATAGGTCGGCAAAACAGAAAGAGCTCACACATAATCGCAATTTTTTTCCTTCACGTTGTACTCATTCAAACTCGGACTCGTCTTCTCTCAAAATCACTCGTACTCATTCATCACAAACTAATTTGTACTCACACACACTTGTGCTCAAACTCATTTCTCTTCACGAGTATTCGTGCTCAATCTGCGCTCATGAGTACTCAATTCTTCTGTACTCGTACTCATACTCAATCTGTACTCACTTGTACTCATACTCAATTTGTACTCACTTGTACTCGCACTCATCTTTACTCACTCGTACGAAACTCACCTGTACACACGAGTAATATACTCAACCTGTACTCATGAGTACTCGAACTCAATCTGTACTCAAGATTACTCAATTTGTACTCGCGAGTACTTAACTTCTCTGAACTGTTAGCTAGGTCGTGGCTCGAGCGAGACTAAATAGAAAAAAATTTAAATGTTTAACTAATTAGGAAAAGTGTGGTTGCATACAGATAAGGACACAGTAGCAGGAAACAAAACGACTACGCGGTGCACTGAATCTTTACCGATCGGACTTCGGTATTGTGGTTAGATGAACAACAAAGAACAATCTATCGTACAGTGTGAATGGCGCTGTGCAATTGCTTGAATGAACACTAATAATTTAAATGCAAAAGGCAAATGAATTCTAATTTGCCGCCATGCGGGTGTGGATGGAAGGGGGAAATATCTGTGCTTTTTCACACAGGACACAATGGAATGCCCCAACATGGTTTATATACGGTGGTAGGGGGATTACAATACCGAGAACAGTAGGGGTAAAGACCATTATTAGCCGGTTAGCTGACTATACGCAACCGAATAAATCATTTCTAGTTCTGTGGATAAAAGCCTAACGATTCAAAATCTAAAATGATTCACCATCCCTCTGCTGTTTTAACCAAGTGTTTTTGAAGTGTTTTGCTCTCAGCATTGCCCGCTGGCATGACACTGAAGGCATAAAGTAATTGCACTCAGGCCCAACAGCTGTGTATATTATCCCATGAGCCTCTACTTTGGCTTCCCGTCCTATAATTATATTCACCTATATTGGCAAGAAAACACATTAGGCGCTCAAAAGCCACGATGAGCGAAGTGACATCTTCTTAGCCAGATATTGCTGCCTATAGTGAAATTATGGTGAATGACTTAGACAAACCATGGAAATAATGAAAGTGTCCTTTTTATTAGTCTGAATTCGTCTCCGAGTAGCCCAAATAAAACGGTTTATTGCGCAGCATCTGCAGTAAAATGCGAAATCGGCAAATGAGAACGTTGAGGGGCTGTAATAGCGCAAGGGTAGACCATCAGGGTAAGCGTATCACGAAAAATGGTGAGACACTTCGAACATTTTAAGTCAACGAATAGCCAAGTGAGAACATCTATTGGTCTGCTGTTGAACGTCGTTTTACATTTTCTGCCGCATCCGTCTGCACTAGGTTAGCCCCTGAGCAGCAGCAGCTTTCAAAGCTGGTTCCGCGAGCTCGACCTCGCCAGAGGCCTCCCGTTCGCTCCGGTCGGTACCGTCACACATCACGACGGCTTATATTGCTCGTACGACTGTGCCCTACCCTCCATTTACACTGCGCTTTTCCTTCCCAGCCCTCACGCCTTCCAAAATTGTAAAAGATGAAAATGTAAAAAAATCGCGGAGGTACACCTGTCCAGTCTTGTCCCGCAAATGCAAAAGTTGGGAAATATAACGAAAGAAAATACGCGGACAATAAACTCACGAAATCTGAAATCACAATTCAGTCATTTGTCATCACGACATGCCCGCAAAAACAAACAAACAGGAAGCGTAAAACCTAAAATGAACTCAAGGTCTATATAATGCAGCCCCCGAATTGATTAACTCCAAATATTTTGACAACAAATGAACAGACTCGGTATAGGCTGATGTTCTCCCTTTATGCCACGAAAAAGCTTCAGCTTGCAGAACAGAGAATTAGCGTAAAAATGGTTTCCTGAATTTGAAAATTTCTTTAGCTTTTCTCCGCTGGAAGTTTTGTGACTGAATGCAGCTTACGGAGAATAGGCCACCAAGTTATGAATAAACTTTATTCTTGTACTTGCCTGATGTTCCTCTTTTCTGCAGTTCTGTGGTGCGTAGTTGCCAACGCGGGAATCGCAACCGGTGGTCCCCTGGAGCTTCTGCCTTCTGAAAATGTGGTTAGAGTCCTCGACGTACAACGTTTTCGGAGCACTGCGCGTAATCAAGAAGTTCCTGCCCCTACTCAAGGAAAGCAGAGGAAGGGTTGTAGCCGTCGGAAGTCCCCTGGGTGCGATTATTCAGCAAGCATTTCTAAAGACTGCAGTATTCTCTGTACTACTTAATAATCGAGAAAATGTGTCTGTCTGTCTGTCTGTCTGTCTGTCTGTCTGTCTGTCTGTCTGTCTGTCTGTCTGTCTGTCTGCCTGTCTGTCTGTCTGTCTGTCTGTCTGTCTGTCTGTCTGTCTACCCTTCGATTCATCCGCAGGTCGAAAGCTAGCAGAATACTTGAACGAAATGTTTAATAAAAAAAAACATTTCGAAACTACTAAATCTGATAGCAATGGTCACACTTGTGGACATTGCTCGGCAAAAAGGAAACATTAGGCTTAGTGAAGCAAATCATAAATACGTAACTGATACTACCACAGTTATTTTGATGACAAATGGACGTGGGCTAATTTTTTGGGATAGCAAGCAAAAAACGCGCTGAAAACAATATTTTAACCACTTGTTTGGATCTGGTGGTTCGGGCGGCAAGCCGAAAAGTAACACAAGTTCCTAAAGGATGGATCGCCAGCAGTGCGAACACGGGCAAATTGAATGGAGTTTAGCATACGTGTACAGCCGTCATTATGGGGAACAAGAACAGGCGGAGAACAGCGTGGAGGTAGGCGCTGGAGAGAGAAGAGGTTGCTTTTTGGCAGGGGCTGCAGAAGACAGTCATCTTTTAACATATCTTACGAAGCCATTTTTCTTGTTCTTCGCGGAAATGCTACAGAACGCCTAGTAGGAAGCGGAAGCACTGGCTGTTTTAGTCCACGTGGTACTGGTCGCGGCTTGTGGCAATCCGATTAAATATTTTTGCCTTTACTATTTGTTTGAATTTCATAAAGGAAAATAAAACTAGATTAATTGTTTGTTTCACTCGTGATGAATTTAGACCCTTTTTTCACTGTAATACTCAGAAATGTTCATGCGAGCTATAGTTTGGAGCACAGCTGACGGCGAAAAAATTAAAACGTATCTGACTGCAGTAGAACATGGTGTACATGTTATCGCGTTATGATTTACCGCGTCTGGGACTTTTTGTACTTTTCTTTGTGTCAAAATAACGTGAAAATCTCGGCTTGAAAATGTGTCAGAAAAAGGGCCAGAACGCTTATCACCAAAATAGCGAATTTGGCGTGTGGCAGTAAGTTTATATAGTAAAACAGAGAAATACGACGAACGGGAGAACAGAAAAAAAAACAAAAAAATTACGCCCACCTCCCCTCGCGGAAACCCTGGTGTGATGCGACGCTGAGGTGGCTTCAAGCGCAAGCGGAGAGCAACCGTCGACCGAAAGGCCGTCGGAGAGCGGCACACCGGTTATATGCGCAGCGCGTCCGAAGGAGAGGAGACCGCAAAGAGAGAGAGGGCCGCGGCTATGACGCAACACAGTTCAACACAATTCACTCTAATAAAATCCAATTCAAATCCAATCCAATCCAAGTCAAGCCAAGCAAAGCCAAGCCAAGCCAATCCAATCGAATCCAATCCAATGCCCCTCGGGAGAGAGTGTTCGCTATCGGAGAGGAGAGGGGGAGAGTGGCTGCGGACAACAACGTACGCAGGCGGACAACAACAACAGACGCATGCGGACAACAACAACGGACGCACGCAGGAAGGACAGGGCCGCCGACAAGAGATGTTCTCAGCGTCGCAACTAAACTCCGGTTCGCTTGTCTTTTCCTTTCTTACGTTCGAGTGTAATGCGCTACTTTAGATATGAGCTTATCATCAAGCAATGTCCTCTACGCCGTTTTCTTAGTATTTGTTGATTAAGATTTTCACAGTGAAGCTGTTAGCCTCTAGTTGCTCGGAAAGGTTTGTGTCGTAAACAAAAAAACCCAGGCAGGACCCCGCAGTTCTCGCCTAAGACGCCGAGCGCATGCATCATGCTAATCAGACATACAGCATATTGATTAGTACTCGGTTAAAAAAAACACAAAACCAGCATCTTAACCGCATTATGGATGACAAGGCGCGTGTGAACAATTGAGCCTTCCCCCTCCTTCACTAAGTGTTCCGGGTAAATATTATGTTTGCAGATTATGTTTGAAGGCTAAGCAGGACTAGTATCCGTAAGTGGAACATTTCTAGCCCAAGACGCTGAGCGCATGCATCACGCTAGGCAGGACCCAGCATTTGCCGCCACAGAAGCCGAGCGCGAGCGACAAGCCCGGCGAGACAACGAGAAACATTTAATACCTTCCCCCATCGGCATTTGTAGGGGTTTACAGCAGCTTCGATGGACATCCATTTGCTTAGGGCGGGATTGCCGCCATTTTTAAAGTAAAGCCTCGCGGCTTTCGCCAAGCGATTTCGCGGCGGATGCGCAATTTCCCCTTTTGACCGGATACACACCCTTGGCGGCACTCCCCTCGAAGCGCATCGCGTGATTCTCCGGGCCCGCTTTCGGTGCTGCGCCCAAGGCCCCGTTTTCAGTCGTTCTGCTAAGCACGAGCGGCGGCCGCCGCCGCGTTTCTGCCGAGCAGCTGATCGGCAGCTGACCCTTCCAAAGCATCCCATGCATGCGCCGGTGGGTCGTCTCGGGCTGCGTGGCTCGTCTCGCTCCAGGCGAAGAGGAACGGCGCGTTTCCCGCGGATTAACGCAGCGCTCGCTGGGCCTCCTTCTGTGAGCGTTGCATGGGACCGAATGGCTTTGAGCCGTGGTCGGCAATAAAGCTACATCAAAGGTTAACGTAGCGAAACCAAGACTCAACCAGACTAAGCCAAGGTTTTGCTTTGCACATCCAAGGTTAGCTGAGCTGAGCCACACCCACTGCGTTCGCTGGAAATTGGCCGTCATTTGCCCCCGAGGATTTTTTGGAAGCAGCTGTGGATACCAGTTACGCACTTACCTTTTCGATGGCGCGTATTTACCTTCGAGTGATTGGTTTTCTAATCTACACCACATCTTTGAAAAGGCACACCTAGTGTATATTTATTGACGACTTCGATGTTGTAACATTTCGTGCAAGCTCTGAACGTTTTTAAGGGCGATAGTAGTTCTTGGACTACCGTAACTGGAAACTTTTGGTCCCTCTGTCTGTTTCTCTTTCTGTGTGTCAGTACCTCCATTTAGCCTTAAGGCCAGTTAAAGCAATAGAGGAATGATAGGTTTATGGCACGTGTCCCGACCGCTTTGTTCGTCCTTGTTCCTTTCACGCTTACTTATACGATAAATGACCAATTGGCACCAGAAACCACTCTAAAGATAGGTTTATATAGAAAAAAACCTTTCAAAACCACTAAATTCAGCAACATACTTTATACTTGTCAACAGCAAAAGGGAAACATTTATGTAGTTTTAGGAAAAAAAATCAACGCACAACTAGTACTTGCAGAGTTTTCGAACTTGAAAATAACTGTGTGCTTGATACTTGCGATGGCAAATAAATACTACGCGTTGAAAACATTGTTTGACCCAGAAATACAAAAAGAACTTGTCCAGCCTCGACCTTGGGGCAGTGTTTCATGTTCTGCAGTCACAAAAGGTTCCAGAAGATGGCGCGGGCAGTATAGCGCGGGAAAATTGAATTCAGCTTAGCAAATCTGCGGCCTATTTATAGTGGGACATCGAAAGGGGGAAGAGCATGGATGGTGGGCTGGAAAGAGGAGAGTTACTTGAGTGAGGAGGGAGAAAGAAGCCTATGGTGCATCCAGAACTTTTGCAGTGAGGTGAGCAGATACGTGACCATTTTTGACTTTGGATTTTGTTCTTCAGCTTAGCATGAAGAATTCCGGTACGCATATAAAATTTCCAGAGCGGATGCCTCACATACCTGTTCGGTTGTCATCGTCTCCTGACTGTTACATTGATGGTAGAACAGAAACAAAATGCCTTATAATAATTCAACCATAAAACCCTCACTAAATATTGTCGTTGTCGTCGTCGTCGTCGCTGGTCTTTTGTAATGGCGCTGTAGGGTATGGCCCACTCATATATGTCCTGTGACATATTATAAACGCTGAAGATTAGATTTCGTCTTCATGTGGGGATTCTGCCTTATTTACGTAATGTATGTTTCTCTCTCAAGGCCACTTTACGTTTCCTATGAATGGACCATACAGTATGTCAAAGCACGCCCTTTTGTCTATGATGGAAGCCTTCCGCCGAGATATCCCCAACATTGGTGTGGACTTCATTGTTGTCGAGCCAGGCGCATATAGGTCAGTTAAGCATGGTGTGTAATTTTTGTTGCTATTGATGGTTTACTAACCAGCTACAATGGAAGATTTGCCTGACTTGGGTCTTCTAGCTTTAAGCGCATGCCTTCCAAAGTAACGCAGCACTAAATATGGTTCTTTTTCAACCCGCGAAATGTTAAGCAGCTATTGGTACGAGATTGCGCAGTCACGGGCGCCTGAACCTGAAATTTTTTATGGTGCGTATTTTGCGGTGGTCCAGTGGCTACACGCAGAGTTGTAAAAACTAATAATTTCTTTATGACCATTTTTCTGCACTTTTCTCGGAGAATTTTTAAGCATTGAGTACCTCTGTGGAGCAATCATTGAAAACGACCTTGTAATTTTATAAGTTTCACACTCTGCACGCCAGCAAAAAGGGTATTCGCTCGTAACGCAAACTTTACGATCCTTTACCGGAAGAAGAAGAAGTAAATACAGGATAAGAAGTAACACTGCAGACTAAATTTGCGTGTGAAAATGGGTAACATTTACCCTGACCAAACTGAATAACACCGCATTGTTAAATTGCTATTCTTAATGGGAAAGCCTTATCTCCGGGTACCTCAGCAAAACCTATCTTTAAAGCAAACAAGCCGAAAAGTGTTTCGTCTTCAAAAGAGTCTATAAAAACAAACTCTTCAAAATAAATTCTATCTTCAAACGGGTTCGTATGAAACACCAGCTAGACCTGCGTCCGCTGAAAAAGGAAGGGTTCGAAAACAATGTGCCCTAAAGAATTGCCATTTTAATAAAACAATTTGATGGACGAGTTCGTAGATACTTATTTGGAGGCTTAGCGCAGAAAAGATAAGGAAGGTGGCAGACAAGACAGGCGCTACTAACAACTGAGTTTATTTCGAGAAGGACAAGCATATATATGACAGGCACACACTAATGAAAATTTAATTCCGCGCATTCTAAAACTGTAAAACATGCTATCGCCCCTTTGTGTTTCCGGTCTGGCCTGGAAAAATCTTGTCAGTATGCTGTGGGAGCCGTTCTTACCATCGAATGGCCGGGCTTAAAGCTGCTGCTTTTCTGAGCTCAATCCTTACTGCCGTGGCGGAGGGTTCATTAAGGAAAATGAAAGCTGCTACATGAAGGGCTCCCGCTGAGCGCTTGCCAAATGGGACATGGCCTGAGGTTATAGTTATATCCTAGCCGCACCAAGTTGCGCACAACCTTAAAAGGGCCGTGAAGACAAAATGAAGTTTGGTTCATTCAAAAGATTGCCTCGTTAGAATCATGCTGACACCGCTTTTAACGTAAACTTCACTCAAATAAGCTGCATAATTAGGAAAGAAGGGAATGGCCATGCGACGCCCAAGGTCGTTTTCGGCAACAGAACCTATGATGTCATACCAGCCAACTCTGCGATTGGCGGAGGCCGAAACAGCAAACGCAAATTAGGCAGAACTTAGAAGCTTGACGAATAAGCTATTTGCGCTTAAATTTAGGGCACATTCTTTTCATATCAGTAGGAATGGTGGCTTTGGGGTCGTCTCAGACGACACTGGCCGATTGACTCAAGCGATGGTGTATTGAAGAGACCATAATAACGAAACCGTATGAAAGAAACGGTGTCGTATATGACCGTATTTTTCAAGCGAGCACCATGTTTCACGAAATGATTATTTTCTCCGTCAAAAAAAAAAGAAGAAACAAGCCAGGGTTAAAGACGGTCACAAACAAACCTAGGCAGAAAACGGCTTGCCGCGGTCAATCAATCAATCAATCAATCAATCAATCAATCAATCAATCAATCAATCAATCAATCAATCAATCAATCAATCAATCAATCAATCAATCAATCAATCAATCAATCAATCAATGAGTCAATCAATCAATCAATCATTCAACCAATCAATCAATCAATCAGTCACCCTAGTCAAGACAAAAATATTCGAAATAGAAAGAAGCACAGAAGTGACTGCTCATGAGCTTGCCGAGGTGCTTGTTAGAACAAGAAAGGGGCGCATGTCGGTGAGTGTGCCGTCGCTTTCTATGTATGACAAAGAAAGTGAATTCCTGTCAATTATTTTGTGATGCTCGCGCCATGCCAGATGCCAATGGTCTGCCTTTTCGTTTCTATCTTTTGTCTTTACTGTATGACTGTCATATATTTCCTTCTCCTTCTCGAAAAAAAAACTCCTTTTTTTAGTATCGCCTGTTTCGTATGCAACCGTCCTCGCCTACTTTGCGCTAAGCCTCCCAATAAATTGCTATTTTGTTGAATTCAGAAGGTAAGTTTGTGGTCTCTGATCTACTTAGTCAGGTTTGCCTTCTTTGCACTCCTCAGTGTAAGTTGTTGTTTTTTCCGTGCTTTGAAATTGAGTTGCTGTGATCACATTCGCTACAAAGCCATGGTGTTCTATTTCCCTTCAAGGACACCTATCATTAACAAAGCTTCTACCGAACTGAACCACCTGGCTGCGGAATTTAAAGAGCAGTCCCTAGAAGACATTACCACTTACCATCACAAGGACATCGACGAGTGCATGAAGGCCACTGTTAACAGCTTTGAACTGGTTTTGAGGGACGACATCGAGGAAGCGGTTGATCTACTCGAAACTGCTGTGAGGGAAACGTATCCCAAGACCTGCTACACGACACCGTTCGGAATGGATAGCGCCTGCACAATATTCTTTACCTATGCCCCCAGTGATATCGCTGAACACGTCATTAGCCTGAGACTGAAAATTTTCTCGTTTTTTGGTAAATAAAGAATTCAAATTTATGAATTGTCGTTTGCGGAGAACTTTGCGAATTCTTGGAAGGATTGTGAGATTACGGTGACGAAATCAACACTCAATACGCAGTAGAGTTACGGGCTTGGAAATGAATTGACAGGTAAATTTCACGTCGAATGTCGTTAAGCATTCTGTACTGGATAATGGTAGGCCTGGTAATGACGGTATGACTACATGATACGTGATTAGAAAAACTTTCCCGCGCCACGTTTGAAGGCGCAAAAAATCATTTGGAAGTCTTTAAAATTCTTCTCTAAGGGATGTTAATTTAGGGTGTCAAACAAAACAGCCCAAGAGGTAGGTGATATTTCATTCAAGGGGCCTATTTTGAAGTTTAATTCTTCAAAAACTAATTCTGAAAGCGTTCATGCTCGCCCTTTTACTATTTCGAAGACTGGAGAATATGCATAGAAGCTTTAGGTATTGTCAATTGGCATTTCTATTACGAAGTTACAATGCTGACAAAATGCACTTATGACTATATAGAAAGAGGAAGCGTGGGAGCACTGAAGCGACAGGGCCAGTAGCTATTCTAGGGGTCACAATAAGCAATGGTGCACAGGGCATGAAGGCAACGATTTCGCGGAAGCACAAAGGTCTATGCGAAGTTCGGTGCTAACTGCTCATGAAATTTGAGTTAAACAATATTTCGCTTAAAGGGACAGAGACGACTGATTTTTGTGGAGTGGATGTCTTCTAGCTTATATGAATGCCAGCATGTTATATAGGAAAGTTGCCACGAGAACTTTGGAAATAAATTTATAGATCTAATAAATCTAATAATTCTAAATCAAATAATCTAATCTAATCTAATCTAAATCTAATAATCTAATAATTCTAATTCTAACTTTTTTAAGTTCTATAGGTATTACCAAGTAGTGTACGAACGTGACACTATCATACATATACAAACGCCTCTGTCTGTTTTAATGCGTGATTCAAAAACCGCGAAAAGATCGTAAATAAGGAGTTTTGTTATTGTTTCAGCTCGGTACAAGTTTAAAAACACCCCTGTTTGCCTTTCATCTCACAAGTGTATTGCCAGGCGGCTGACTGTTACGGTTGGCAGCATTACGTTTGACCACACACGGTAGATATAAAAATTCCGCGGGGAAACGTTCTACGGCCCCATTGGGAGAGCCGTTTGTGTTCAACGTGTTCTAATTGATGCCCTTTAATTTGTGATAGAGAGCGTATGCTTCACAAAAACTGGTTGTCTATACCTTGAACACCTCTTCGCGCACTTCCTCATGCACGAAAAGTTAAAAATATTTTGGCTCGGCTAGCCAAAGTTTCACGCACAAATTAATCAAGCGTTCAACGTGTGCTGGGCCCCATATTTGGATGTTGAAACGGTGTGCAAAAGAATAAAAATAGCGCAGTTTGTTTACCGACTGTTCTCCCAGTCATCGAGGTTTTCTTAGTGTTCTACAAACATGGTGTACTTTTACGTTTGGGAAACAAAACGAAATGATGGAATCTAAACTGATGGGCGATTGAAGTGTGCTCCACTAAAAATGGCGCTGCTGAGGTGATCACAGCGGCCCGGCATCTGGGTGTGTGGGGCCACGGTGGCTATGTGCAAAAAAGCAGCTTGGCATCCAAATCTCACTTTCACACAGGCTTTTCCGCGACAGTATGTAAATGTACTTCATCTCGTAGAAGTTGATTTAAAAACGTGGTAAGCTTTAAGAGACGAGTCCGGTTTATAACGAAGCGGAATAACCTTTAGCGTAGCCGTTGGCTTGAGGACAGTGCCACCTTTTCTATAATTTACGTACACAATCTGATGCGCATAGTTCCTGGCACGATTCGCTTCGACACTGAGGTAAGTTCGTTAGCTTTAACCGGGGGTGGTTGGTGTTGTGAAAGTGTTGAGGCTGCGTCTTTTGGCAGTGGTGAAGAGCCACGTTCCTGAACCTTTGCTTATGTCATCTTAACGCCGCGGCCTTCCGTAAAAAACCATAGACCAAAAACGACGGCTAACATCCACAGGTCTGCGAGGACCGCCAACTGAAGCGAAGAAAGCATTCGACTTGCGTTACCGGTCTTGCAGGCGTCTTCAGGCAAAAAAAAATTGGCTCCAATCCACGCTGTGAAAACTTTAAACGACACCCTAAACAATTGCTCATGCGACGTCACTTGAATTCACACGCGTGGATCTACGCAGAGTGAAACCAGAGATTCTGCCAGCCGTTACCTGGAATTTGCGGGGTCGGAATCACGAACGCAGCAGCGTCGGGCTAGAGCAGCGGACGACGTCGCCGCTGTAGCCCGCCTGTGAGTCGGAAGGGAGAGAAAACGGAGAGGAGCGTCTTTCGAAGGGATAGATTGCGGAACCTAGCCATCCTGATGCCCTAGCTTGGGGCTACACCACCGCGCGAAACAAGCGCAGGCGCCGAAACGATTTGGC
Organism: Haemaphysalis longicornis; assembly: GCA_013339765.2. NCBI lineage: Eukaryota > Metazoa > Arthropoda > Arachnida > Ixodida > Ixodidae > Haemaphysalis > Haemaphysalis longicornis. Next base: position 74,641,565 of record CM023455.1, on the reverse strand, counting down.
ATGTGAGCTTACTGATTTCCATTTGTCCCTATTTAAAAAGTTGTTATTTTTGTAAATTTGAAAATTGCGAGAAAACTGAGGAAAATTTCATAATCGCTATAGGTCAGAACCAGTTGCTCCTTTCGCCTTTTTTAATACTTGTTAGAAAACAACCGAAGTGGTATTCACCAATTTAGAAAACGGAGTCCCATTTCTGGAAAGCAGTGAGCATAAGGTAGCGTTTCTCTAGCGGCCAGATGTCTGTATGCGGTCTTTACATTTTCTTTTCCCTCCCTGCAAAGCAATCATTAACGTATCTTTGCCGTACGACCACTTAATTCCGTCATGCCCAGGTTACCCAGGAGGTGCTGTCGAACAAGTTAATGAAGCCGTGCGAAGGAAGCGCGCAATAGACGCGAAGCTCCTCCATAATAGGCCCAAAACAACCGTCGGTAAAACAGAAACACCCGCGTGGAAAGGTCAATCTCCGCAGAGCAGACGCTGCGGCATACCATTCGGTGACACTCGACTGCGCACGTCATTTTGTTGACTGCTGCTTAGCCGCCTGTATATTCTTTGATTTCTTCGGGGAGCACAGGTTCGCTCCAATAAACTTGTTTATCCTGTAGGACAACTGCGTCATATTTGGCCACGTGACATCTAGTGGAGGTACTGGGTACGCACCTTTTAAGTGCGAATGCACTTCTTAAGCGAGCCTGAATCGTCCGCCGCCGTCGTCCGCATAGCAACAGCTGCGGGTGCGCGCGTCCTCGTCTTCTCCTGTCTTCCCTAGCAACCGGGGGAGATGGCGCGCGCTACCTCTCCCCCTCTCTCCGCTCAGTGACTGCGGTGTTGGGCGCCTCCTCTCCACTCCAAGATCACGATATCCACCTATCCACCATAATCGCGCAATCAACAACCGTGCATTCGCACTTACACACTCTCCCCCTCGGGGAAGTGCGAGGGAATTTTTTATGCTCCCTACGCCTTCTGGAAGCCGAAACGCCAGCCCAAGCTGAGCCAGCCGCTGACTGCAAGGTTTACCGGCCGAGTTTGGTCTCCTACCAGAAAGAACCAGCGTAAAAACCACGGCAACCGACAACATGGTGCGAGAAGCTACTCCTCCCAACGTCCTGCACTAGCCCCGGAACGTCCATCGTCCCGCATATCCCTCGGTGAAGACCCTGAGTGCTGGTTGGAGAAAGTGGAGCGCGTCCGGATCTTTACCAGGTGGGACGACGAAGAATCTTTCCGCCATGTTTTCTTCTATTTTGAAGATTCAGCTCGAGCTTCGTTCCAGAATAAAGAAAGCTCCCTAACCGACTGGACTCTCTTCAAAAGCGAGTTCTTCAAAACATTCGCCAACATTGTGCGGGAAGAACGAGCCGCATTTTTTGCTTGAAACGCGCGAAACACGCCAACGAAAGGGTTCGCGATCTTTGTTGAGGAGATGAAGAGATTGTTTTGCCATGTGCACCCGGAAATGACTGCAGAAAAGAAACTAAGGTTGAGGGTCCGCAACATCCCTAAAGATGGTAACCGAAATCGCGTCTGAAGATGCGGTGATGAAGAAAACGCTCGAAATTCGAACGATGCAGTACAACCGCCCTGTCAAAGCGCTGTTCTCGGAGGCCATCAGTGCCGGAACTGTAAGCTTCGATACATTGCTTGAAACAGTCCAAGAAGGGGTTACGGAGGAGCTTCGGAAACTTTTTTCCATCGACGCCACAACCTCAAGTCGTTTCTGTTACGTAATCCGAGAAGAGGTTCAACAGGCACTGGGTACTTCTACGCCATCCGAAGCAACCCGCGAGCCTCAAGCTACGACCTACTCCGCAGCTGTTCGTCAACCCCACTTTGCTCCAACTCGTACACAAGAGCAGACCCCCCCCCGCCGTACCGCCGTCCACTGTCGCTGCACGACTCTCTGTAGCCCAATACCAGACGCCGCGGAAGACCTACGAGTGGCGAGCGCCCGGTAATCGTCCGCTGTGCTACCACTGCGGAGAGGCCGACCACATCTACCGCCGCTGCTGTTACAAGAGGATGGGTTTGCGAGAGTTTTCCGTCGACTCACCACGCCCCCGAACCGGCCAGCGCTCTACTGAGATCGAAGACTACCGGTCCAAAACCAACCGAAGTTAAGCGCGCTTCAACCGTTCACTGTCGCTCTGCCCATACCGATCGCCAAGCCGTCGAACCAACGCATACTTCATGCCTAGAAGACCCACTGCCAACGTACGCGAAGCTAAAAGCAAAAACTTCTGGACGTGAAGTTGCTCTACGAGGAATGGAATGGATGACTTTATTACAGGAGGAGGCCAATAGGCCCTGGTGTGGGGCACGGGGAAAAGGGGAGGGGAAGATTGTTCATATAAAGTCTGCACCGAGGAAAAACAGGAAACCCTCCAACGCCGCAAGCACGCACCAAAGACCGTGATTCCGGGCATACCCTCAGACCGAACACCCTGTCTAGACCTGACGTGACTCCCGAGCACGACGATAGCCAGACGACGCGACGCGTGCCCGACATGTCGGAGCCTGCAGCTGAGAAGATGACGACTACCACAACCCATAGTGCCCGACCGTAAACACGCACAAGCCGAGAGGCGCTCCGTCGCACCGGGAACTCGAGGAAGGCGAGGTCCGACAACCAGTTGTCCATGGCTTTGTTGTAGTCGCCCTCATTGCCACTCAAGCACACTACTCAGTAATCAGCGCACCATTCTTGTGTAAGATAAATAAAGTTACGACCAGATAGGACTGTCCGCACATACACCTATTACACACAGCAGGAGGTCATCTCGTAACGCAAAGTGTAACGTGCACATCACGCGTCATCAAACACGTCCCCACGTACCCTGCTGTGTCCGTCATTTTGCGGATTTGCGAGCGGGACGTAATTCTCGGAACGGACATTTTGACGGACAACGCTGCAATGATTGATATACAGACGAAGTCGATAACTTCTTCCTCCCATTACTCCATGATTCCGGAACTGAACCCTGAACACCCTGCTGCTGCAAGGATCGCCGATGATCATGTCACCCTGCCACCCCGCGCAAGATTGATGATCGCCGTCTGCTGTGAAGATGCTGCTCCTGACGTTGGTGCCAGCGTAGAGAATGACCAAAGGTCGCCTCTCGACCCCGGTGTATCTGTCGCAAGAGGCATTGCGCGCGTTGCAACGGAAATCCCACACTTTGGTCACTAATTTCCCCGAGGAGTACCAATATTTAAACAAGGGCGCCGCAATTGCGTTTCTCGAAGAAACGCAAGAAGCAAGTGACGTGATCACGGTCGACGACTTTGAACGCGCCCCCGAAGATACCTTCAAGCTTCCTCATCCCTTCGCTGTCAATCCGACGCTACTGCAAGGAAAACTAAAGAAATTGTTGGCGTTACTGCACCGCTACAGCGAGTGTTTTTCTTCGAACTCAAAATTACGTCACACACCTTTAGCGAAGCACCGACTAATAACCGAAGATGGAGCCCGATCTACCCGACAGTCACCGTACCGCGCGTCTTCACACGAGCGGGAAGCCATCCTGACACAAGTGGAAGATCTTCTCAGCGACAACATTATACAGCCATCGAGAACCCCCTGGGCTGCGCCGGCCGTACTCAAAAAGAAAGAAGGCGGCACAATAAGGTTTTGCCTTGACTACCCTCGCCTGAACAAAATCACCAAAAAGAACGTGCACCACCTTACACGAATCGACGACGCCCTCGATCACCTCTGCCACGTGAAGCACTTCTCATCGATGGACCTAAAGACAGGCAACTGGCAAATAGAAGTGGATGAGAGAGACCGAGAGAAGACTGCATTCATAACCCCGGACGGCCTTTACGAATTCAAGGTGATACTGACCGGGGTCTGCATGGCACCAGCAAAGTTCCAAAGAGTCATGGACACCGTGCCAGCTGGCCGGAAGTGGCACACTGGTCTCGTATACCTAAACGACGTTTTGGTATTCGCCAGAACTTTCGACGAACAGTTTGCATGGTTAGATTCTGTACTCGACGCTATTTGGACGTCGGGGTTAACGGTGAAGCCTGAAAAGGGTCGTTTCGCGTACGAGGAACTCATGTTTTTGGGCTATGTCGTGAACGCCGCGGCGCTCCTGCGTGACCCGGTGAAAACTTCAGCCATAGCGAACTTCCCAAGACCGGAAGACAAGAAGAGCCTGCAAAGATTTCTCGGACTGTGCGCACACTACCAGCTCTTTGTCGCAAACTTCGCACACATTGTAAAGCCACTCGGCAGGAGTCACTCGGGCAGGGAACTCTCCGACGCCGACTGCCTGTTCCGCCTCCGTGGATCCACCACCACACCGCTCCTATGAAGACCGGCGTTCTTTGGAGTCGTGACGGAGGGCGACCTAGCGGCCCTGCAGCGTGCCGACACCGACTTTCGCGTCATGATTCACTACCTCAAAAACGCAACGTCACCGTTCATTCGGCCATCATATGCAACTTACGAGCATTGAGCATCGAAAACTCGGTCCACATGAATAAAAATTCAACCCCCAAACGAGAACGAATAACCTTCTTGTCATCCACGCAGACCTTTCAAACGAAGTTTTTTGAAGTGTGCGACGACGACCCGCCTTCCGGATATCTCCCACAGATCGCAGTATTGAAAAAAATCAATACGAAGTTATTACTGGCCCCACCTTACAACCGATGTGTCCCACTACGTCCAGAGCTGCTGTGACCGCCAACAGAAAACACCACCAACGAGACCCACCGGACTTCTGCAGCCGATCGCCGTCTCATCGATGCCCTTGAAACAGATTGGAATGAACTGCTGGCCCGTTCACTACGTCACGATCCGAGAAAAGTGGATTGTCGCAGGGACAGACTACATGACGCGCTACGCAGAGACCGCCGCTCTTTCGAGGCGGCGAGCACAGGAAGCTGCAAAGTTCTTCATAAACCCTGAAGTCCTAATCACGGACTGCGGAACGCCATTTAAGGGGGAGATAATGTAAGGACCCTTACGGTATAGCAACACGGATCAACGAAGAACGACGGCGTACCATCCCAAACGAACAGATTAACGGAATGTCAGAAAAAGACGATTGTGGATGTGTTGCCTGTGTACGTCGACATTGAACATAAGAGTTGGGATGAATTCTTCCAGTATGTCACGTTGGCGTACACCACGGCTATCCAGGAAACTCCTCAGATGACACCGTTAGAGCTTGTCTAGGGAAGACGGCCAACTAGAATGCTTGACACCATGCTTCCGCACGTAGAAGGCGACGACCTCAACGCCGACGTCCACGGATGCCTCCAGTATGCGGAGGAGGCCCGCCAGCTCGCTCGAGTTCGTACAACTGAGCAGCAGCTGCTGCATGCAGGACGCAATGTTTCTTCGGTAGCGGTATCCAAAAGTAATACTTTAACTTACTCCTTGAGCTAGTGTATGCGATTTTAGGTCTAATATTATTATAAAAAGTGCCGCACACGCAACAATCTGGTGCGGACAAGCATCAGACGTCAACCGAGCGCGAAGAAACACCAGGGAGAGCGAGCCCGAGTGAAGCAGACGACAAATGCGAGAATCCCTAATCCAACCACACGGAGGCGCGCTTCGCAGCGCCGCCCGTGGTCCCGCTCACCGCAAATAGGCGCTACATCGCTGTAATGACTTATTTCGAACGTTCAAATAACGCCAAGCCAAGGAACAAGAGAAAAATCATTTCTCTGTTTCTAAGTTATCAGATGGTCATTAGCGGTTAATTTTAGCTTTGATTCATTGAGACCCCGTTACTAAGTACTTGATGTGTTGGTTGGCCACGTTCTGACACCATTAGAATTTTGAAAAAAATTGAAGAGGTGTTGCAGGGTCCTTTTAAGTACACACAGTAACCACCGTCTGAATATAGGGTTACTTTGGTTTCGCGTTGCGCCTTTTTGAGTATGGGTCACAAGGTAATTTTTTTTCCTTAGTTATGCGCGGGGTCAATGCATAAACTTCTGAGCTGGGGCAACAACGCGTGCAGGCGTCATAGCCTGACATTACATATGAAATTGACTTTAGCACGTTTTTCCAAAGTCTGGTTCTGTTTATCACCCCTAAAATCGGCAGCTTTTCCGGGTTTTTAGTTTTTTAACTACTTCCGAAGGTTTTTGTTGTACGCCTTAGGGGGAAAACATCGGCAATCGTTTCTGATTCCCATTTCCACGTCCAGAAAAAGTTTGGACCAGTGCCAAGCGTCTGGAACCACAGCGGTTGCGTTAAGCTGCGGCTCTGATTTATTACCGTGAGGCGGAAAGAACTGACCTAACACGTTTATACGTGTGGTTGCACAGCGACCGTGGAATAGAATTACCATATCTCTTATCAGCAACCTGCATCACTAGTTTCTCCTCGAGGAAAAAGTAATAGCGTTCTGGGGAAACTGTGAATCATTGGCATTTGTTTTACTTTGTAGCGAGCATGTTTTATTGGCTACGAAATGAAAACAAGACATTATTTTAGCCGTCTTACCGCTTGGACTTAAAAAGCCATACTTTTTTTTTAAAACGTCGAAGCAGAAAATTGTGCAACAAGCATGTCGTGTAACATCCTCATGCGCGATACGCCGAGATGACTTGAACGTTCAATGCGCAAACAACACGAAGACGAAGAAAGAAGACGAGACAATACGCAAACTTGCAACTAACTTTATTTGGAAGAAACGCGTTTTTTCATACACCAAAATAATCACGTCACCTTACACTATCTTCCAACACAACACTACTGGGGAACGTGTTCAGGCTGTCCAATCATTACAAAGAATCACCTTGTCTTAAAAAGTACATTTCTTTCTCGGTGAGCCTGAGGGAGGGCACACTCACACAGTTATCACCGGCGCGTGTGATCTCATGTTCCTCAATAATCTCGCCAGTCCGTTGACTCCTGTGTTTGGCGATAATGCTGCTCTTACGAAACAAAGGCGTACAACCATGGTCACGACAGTGGGCGGCCAAATGTCCAGCTGTGCCGTTACGCATGTTGTTGGCGTGCTCACGCAATCACGCAATCTCGCGCATTGTCTCGTTTCTTTCTTCGTCTTCGTGTCGTTTGCGCATTGAACGTTCAGGTATAATATACCAACTCGCCCAAACCTATACATTTTTATGCCGAGATGAGCAACGCAGCTTTGATATAGGCTTCGTGAATTTCACAACCCAGTGTCGGCTATCCAGCAAATTTCGCGTTGCGGACATTCGTATGACCATTCTAATGAGGTTCTCCACCTGGTGTAGCCAAACAGCAACAGCAGCACTCGCCGCGGTGGCTCAGTGGCTACGGCGTCGCGCTGCTGAGCACGAGGTCGCGGGTTCGATTCCCGGCCGCGGCGGCCGCTTTTCTGATGGAGGCGAAAAGCAAAAACGCCCGTGTGTAGGAGATTTCGGCGCACGTTAAAAATCCCCAGGTGGTCAAAATTTAGCAGAAGCCCTCCACTACAATCAATCATACAAACCGTACAATCAATCAATCAGCCAAACAGCAGCAGGTAGGATCCTTTCAAGCCATTACAGCGCTACCGAAAGCTCAAACTCGGCCCGCAGCTTTAAGCATGGGCGCGCCTGCAGCTATCCCCCACGTGCCATGGCAGAACAACTGAGCGGCTGAGTGAGCAGATATAGCGGCTGCAAGTGCGGTCGACGCTAGCGCTTCTTCTCACCCGAAACAATTAGTCGACGGAGTTTGTAAATGGTCACTGCAGTGTGCGGCGAAGCCACCACCACGAAAGAGTGGGAACGCTTTACTAGGTTGCTTCAATGCCACCGGAGGACGTATGTCTCATAACTAGAAAACTGGCCGCAAGGTACCTCTGCGCCAACTAATTCCATATTCCAACGTACGCGAACCACAGTTCAAACTGCTATGCAGATGTCGAGGCGACTCTACACCACCATATCGATTCCCGGAGCCCCGGTTCAACAGGCTACAGACGACAACAAAGCCGTGTTTTGTCCGTGGGATGGCTGCACGCGGCGCGATGAAGTGATTCCAGCCTCAAGAACACCATTTTGCAATCTTCTGGTGGGGACCCACACACAGCCGCGGAAGGTCTTGTCCCTGCCAACCACAAACATTTAGCGTTTAGAAAAATAGCATTTGCAGTGCTACGTCTGTATGGAGGCGAATATAATTTTTGTCTTCATTATCGTCATCATCTTTATCAGGCGATGAGAAAAGTACATTCCCGCTAAGTATCCCGGTTGTTTGGTGATGCAAACGCGCTAATGTTTTCACTCATAGAAATGAGGGACGAAGGTGGAAACAAACAAAGGAAGGAATTATGATAATAACAGCATAAAGACGTTATTAGCCAAACCCGCTTTAACCAACTGCGATCAGGCAACTGGCCACTAAGTACGGAGTTTCGGAATAGAACACACTCTTTTTAAGAATAAACTGTGCGGTGTTTTATCTATAGCGGCGACGGAGACAGAAGTTTATGCCGCCGATTGGAAATAGTAAAGCATTGGCCATTCGCTAATATCCCAATTTGGGACTGTTAACTTCTCCCTAATATATTACGGGTACAAGAGGGAAAAATCTTAATACCTCCACCTCCCCTCCCCCGGTTGCTTCATGTTGTAGACATACTGAGCCTATGCTTATTTTTGACGGACACTGAGGACCAATATAAAGGAAGTCTTACTGCGCTACCTAAACACAGAAATTACGGTCTGTCATTCGATTTATCTGTCAGGCCAAAAAGAAAGAATACTTGGGTCAGTGAAATATATGCAAGTAAAATGCTCCCAACTACACAAACCTCTAGCATATGTCATACAGGTCCAAAATATTTAGCGCCTTAGAAAATATCAGTCACATTTGAGGCAAATATGAGAACATAACGGAGAGTACCCACGTTCCTTTTTTAAGAGTACTTGTTGGGATTGATTTCTGGATAGGAATTAAAATCAATGCTTTAAAAACTGCAGAGAAGGGCGAGATAAACGTAAATGCAAAATTAACGCAAGTCGAACGCGTACTATTTTATGCAGAGCAACCAAAAATAATAAAGAAAAATTTGCACCCTGTAATAACCGATGACACAGGAGCCTTGGGGCCGCGGGAAAATTTAATTGCATTCAACAAACTTTCGGGAGATTCAGCATCAGGGTAGCGTGACGGGAGGTGAAAAAATGGGTGGACGCAGAGCGGATGAGTGACATGTCATAGGCGGCAGAAGATTATCATTTTTTCACGACCATCTTCCCAGGACATTCCAAATAAAACAAGCAGATAATCTGTAAATTTTTGTTGTTTCTGTAGAGTGTTGTGTTGTTCGTTGCCGCTCAAAATGGTTCTTATATAGCGTTTTTTTGTACATTTACCTCCCTTTTTAAAAAAGCTGTTGTTTACCACGGGTTTTAATATTTTTTGTGAAAAAGAAACTAACGTGATTTGTAATACTTGCTACCTATAATTTTTGGTTGCACTGCTATGTTGTGCCTCAGATATGCCCCAGATTTTCTTCCGCTAAAGAATTTTACATGCATGAAACAAGTAACCAGTACTACTACTTCGGAAAGATACTGCATGTGTAGACTTTGTTTAAGTAGTTAATTATAGCAGGACTGAATTTTTTTACAGGAGCTGAGAACGAGTCCATAAATGCCGCATATGCGTTTGGTCGACTGCAAATTGTGGTCAAAACATGATAGCCTTCTGGCGCCCCTGCAACGTAACCTGCTATGTAATCTCCTCTTCCCTCGTCTCGGGTATATCTCCTCTCCTTTCCATCAATGGTTAACGCAATGGTGATTTACTCAATTCAATTCATGTTTCCCGTACTCGTCTTGTTTCCGCACCATCCCGTTGGAAGCAGTGCAGTTTGCTTCCCTGTTCGTGTGGTTTTTTGACCACTTGGTATCGTAAAGACAGATTCAACGTACGTTCAAAATACAAAAATGCTGCTTCCGTTTGTTATGCACTGCCTCAAAAATGCCTGAGATTTTCATCCCACTTTCTAAAGTGAACTGGTTTTACCCAGGCGACCCACGCCAGTGGTGCTACCAGTTCGGAATGGCCCTACTGATATATACTTCTTAGAAAATTGCGTGAACCTCAATCTGCGTAGCTGAAACAGACGGACACGCAGACGGACATACAAATGTTTTTGTGGTTACGCAGCTCAAAAATACTACATATTTTTTAAAAAAAGCTACAGCGAAAAGGCGCCATTTAAACGTATTGACGAAATAAACCTGTCTGTGATTTTGAAGGCACGCTGAGCACAAAAGATTTGAGACGTTGGTTAACGCAACGAAAGCGACACGGTTTGCAGCCGGTTTTTTGGTTTTCAAAACTGCCTCCTTCTGATGTCGCTACTTTCCTTCGGTGCTGCAAATGCACGAGCAGCTAAGGCCGCAAATGAACACGTTATCTTTCGGGAGGTTGCAGCCGCCAAATAACTAACAAGCTCTACAAAACGTTCGCCACCTTGGCGTAATCGTTCTATTGTTCTAGAATCTCGTCGCACGCCACATTCTCTTCGTGATGACACATTTAAACATAGTTCCCACGGATTTGTACAGGGACACGGATATGCCTATTGTAGTACGGGCTGAAAGGAATGCTAGCGTCTACTTATCTTTTTCGCACTCGTTATTTAACCCAATAGGTGTAACATTAACGGACAATGGGTCAGGAAATAAATGTGTGTTAAGGAAATATTAGCAGAAATTAAGAAGAAGAAAAGGGTGTGGGCAGGACATGCAATGAGAAGGCAAGATAACCGTTGGTCATTAAGGGTAAGAGAGGCCATCCCTAGAGAAGGCAAGCGTGGCCAGGGGCGGCAGAAGAGTTAGGAAGATGAGGCGAAGAAGTTTGCGGGGATAAATTGGTCGCATTTACAACATGACCGGGATAATGGAGATCAATGGAGAGGCCTTTGCGCTGCAGTGCACGTTGACAGATGATGATGATTTTGACAATATTTTAACCCAAAGGTCAAAGAAGACGAGAAGAACTAGAAGAAGACGAAGAAAAGAAAGAAGAAGAAGAACTAGAATGTTGCGCTAGTGTTACAACTGCGTGTTATGTTTGAACGCAAAACACTCAACACGCCTATTCGGAAAGCGTTCAGGTGTACCCAAGGACTACCGTAGAGCACCAAGACAAGATAAAAGCACCCCCGCTGCTGCTGCTACTACGGCTTCGCTGCATCGTGGATCAACTCACAGAAGTTCATTTCTCCTGCCAATAACGTTGCTTTGATAACACCCCGACCTGCCGAAAATTACTTCTTCAACTTGGATACAGTAACCAACGACAGTCATGCCCCAAGATGGAAGGCATGTCAAGCAATTTCGGGAGAAAAAATAAGAGTGGCGCCTATTTTCTAAACTTGCACCCCTATAGTCACGACGATAGAACTGAAGCGTGAACCGTTCGGCGGCATCAGAGATGAAATATACAATGTGCAGAAATTAATTAATCATAGACATCCATATTCATCAAGCGTCAGTGACTGACCACGATAGCGAAAGGACTTTTGTCTGCACGACAACACACGACATTCGAGAAACTTGACATTGAAACAGGCATGATACTATTGAAAGTGGTCCCCTGGGCAGACATTTGAGCCACCGGCTAATACCAGATACTAAAAGAAGGAGTTTGCCCTTTGTGTTTCATATGCAAGCATGTATACTATTGTAAAGAAATCGGAAGAGTGCGGAACTGCTGTCGAGAGATATGAATACATGAAAAATGGGTGTGCCCTTGGACACAAGTGGGCAATCTTGGCCTGAATGTATCCTGCGCTTTTTTGCATTTATGATAAGATATTGTGCCCTTCGTTGACTAATCTTTATGTTTACCAGACAGTAGGTTTGTGCATGACGTGGACTGTTTCTTATTGAGCAATGGAAAACTAACAAAGCGAGCTTGCCCCTGCCAAGACACCCTGTCTTAAAGGTGCACTTCCAAAATTCTGTTTGGTGTTTGGGTGAAAACACGCGAAAATCCACGCTCAAAAAATATGTGATACGTGAACGGTGTGTATTGTTAGGTGTCTTAGAACGACGCATTTCCTGCAGAATTGAAAAGAAGCCGTCAAGTGTGATCAAAAATATTCAGTTTGGGCATGTTGTTGAAATGCAAAATTCATGGTGGTAAATACCGGGAAAAATTGTGGAAATAAACGGACAGCCGCAGTTCTTAGATATGCTGTGGAACAGGGATGAATTGAGTTTAACAAAGATCACATGGAATGTTTCAATTGCTGAGCTGGTTTGTAAGCGCGAATCGAACATATGTTTGCTGTCTAGAGTGGTTACGTTCTATATTTGAAAACACAATATAATTTCGACCGCGTATTTTGTCGAAACCAGGTGAAATAATGTATTTCAGCAGAAGATAGCCCATGCATGTCCAAATGATCGACAAGCTGCTTGCCCACGAGAAACCGCCATTCTGGTCAGCCGCGCCAATTTCTACTTTCTATTTTGTTGTATAGTCTACTTCGGCACAATCATCCGTACTGCGGACAGCTTTATGAGGAAGTCTCCCAATCAGCAATACGAGAAGCAACCTCTCTATCTTTATTTCTCTACGCTATATCACCTGCAACTGCTGTTCATCGACGAAAATAAACGAACTAGCAGTTGCAACCAGTCAGCGTAGTAGAACAAACCCCTGAGCTTCGCGGCATGCCAAATGGTATATATACCCGTGGAGTGAGTTTCTGGTGTAGAACGACAGCAGCTTACAATTATTCCAAGCGTATAACGCTAGAAAAATAAGTTAGACGACACATCGACATCGTGAGAGAATCGTTCTCTGGAGTGTGACAAAAGCCCATGATTGCCCATCTGGGCTCTTTGCCCTGTGCGCTATAACGTCAATTGGGCTGAAATGTTTTTATTAAATGAATTAGAGAGCTTGAAAAGGTCATTCACGTTGGCTGCTTTTTGTAGCCTCTTGTTTAAAAATGCATAAAGCGCTGCGGAACGCTACTCTTAAATGCGTAAGCCCATATGAAACACGGGGGCTTTCGTACCAAGGGAGCCACATTTATACCCCCTTTTCTGCGCTGTCGTCTGGACCGAAAAGCAGGCCTAACATCTGACGTACTGACTCTTTAATAGAGAAACTCTGGCATTGGTTAGGAACTGACTTCATTTAGGGGCGTGCTAAACATCAGGGCTTGCTAAGATGTTCAATCATTTTATGCTCTTCCCAGAAGTTCGGCTTACTTTCGGCCATTAGAAAGGCGGAGCGAGCACCAAATCCGTTTTATTCATGCGAGAGCCTCAAAAACCTTTGGCCGTCACTAATAAAGACACACGTGTGGCGGTACGTAGTCTTTACGGAAATTCCATTCGATCAATGTATTCAATGTATTCCCGCAGAAACACAATGCCCGCGTGAAGCGACTGCACCTACAGCAGTGGCCTTTCTACTACGGGCTCTCAGCAAAGTAACGTAGGCTCTAAGCGCCTGTTGAGACACATTCAATCCACGCGAAGCCTATAGAAAGATCTCTTTAGGTGTCTATAGCAATTCTTTACGTCAATAGAAATTCGACAGCCCTTGCACTCTGTGCAGAAGTTCGAACATCGAAGCTGTGGTGTGTTTCACCTCTCTCGACAGACCTATGCAAAGATTAAACCACAGTTGACTGTTATTTGGGATTGGAAATATATATGGCTAATTAACAGGCTAAAACTTTATTCTGCAATTTCATTCTACCAGAAAAAGATGGGCTGTCCGTTTCTCTCACGTAAAGGCTCGTGTATTAAGGGCAGACGGGAGTACCACAACTTTACAACCTCACCATGACTACAACGTGTAGCAAACTCAGCGCAATGATAGAATCGTTTTAGCGGATAATTGAAATGTGATGCTTTACAAGATAGGCACAGTAAGATTAAGAGCTGCAGAGCAATCTCGGGAAACCGGAGAGCAAACATTTTTGTGTGTCCACGCGACGCGTAGATGACAGTCATCTATTACCACTGGTCGGTAAATATTTACAGATTCGTTATAAAAATTTCTCTGAAAGTTGATAACTTAATTGGACTAAAGATGGTGGTGAAGCCCGTATTGCTGTAGCCCTTCTTTCAGCAGCGTCGTCAACATTCGTCCGGATCGGTATGGTGAGGTCTCGAATGCGGCACGCGAAAGCGTCCTATCGTTCGTCCACCAGCGGCCGTCAATCGTATAAGCTTGCTAATGCCAAAACAAACGTTGCGCACAGCGGAATGTGATACCTCCAACTAGACTTCAACATTCCCCATAAAACGCGTGCCAAAGCTCTCTCTTTATGCATTTTAGAACCTATTTGCAGTAGTTCGAAAACGAAAACATTATGATAATCGCCTCTATGTTTAGGATACCGGACGAACCGCTTCCTCAATCTCAAGGACAAGAAGCGAAGCCGAAGGACGTCTAACGCACGTGTTAATTCACACCGCTGATGCGGGAAAGAGATACAAAGTAATTGCTAGAGTGGATCGCAGGGCTTCACTGCGAATATTTCCCTTCTTGACCGGTGAGCACGCACGCTAAGGGCTACACTTTCCCGGTGTAAGATTAGCTTCGTCGGCAGACAATATTTTCCATATACACATAGGTCCTTTGTCACTCTCGGCGTAAAAAAATGCTCCACACCATATATCTTTAAAATTATAACTCTCCTCTCAACCAAATCAGAAAACTACTTTCAAAACTAAAGAACTTCTAGAGTAACTGTAGCTGCTATGTTAATCCTTACTGAGACCGGAATTGCGTAATTAATGTTTTTGAGAATTCGAAACATCACGGCGAATAAAAACACCTCATTGGTTGATTCCTCAGAGTGAGACTGGAGCTGTACCGATTATTTTGCTGTGACCTCTCTAACTAACTGTAAGGAAGCTGTACCGCATTAAAACTAAGACCAGAAATTTGGTTGATAGCGATAAAACTTGAGTCGGTATGCTTTACATGCTTTGGAACAGTTAGTGTTTTCGCGTTGCCCGTTGTTTAAGGGAGGTTCAATATGCAGTCGAGTACAGCTGATTGCTCGATTTTATTTCGTTGAAAATAGTTTGAAAGGCCCTAAACATTCACACTGCCGATAAAAAAAAACGTTTGTCCTCAAACGTTTGCGTAGACACTATGCCAACGCTATGCACCCTTAGGCAGTGCTTACGTCTGCACTTCTCGTGATTGTGCGATGCCCGTAAACATTACAATATTACTGCTGGACCTGCGCCAGCACAGGTCCTGAACATGGCCGAGTTGGAGGAGGGGAATCCTCGCCGCCACTGTCCGTCGCTTGGGAAGCTGCGGGGTGTCTCACGAAGTGCTTGCGTTTTAATAATTGGTATACGATGCTGGCTAGTGCGACTATTGTTATCTCCAAATCTCTATTCCGTCTTCGCCATTACCAGCTGAATAGGCCTGACAAACCGCCAAATTCTTAAAACATGGCGTTTGTCTTGCGAGCTTTTTTTCGAAAGTGGAACACAGCTACAAGGCATACAATTGAGAAAGTACAATCGATATTTAATAAATGTTTTTTGAATCAGAAGCGCATCAAGGCGTTGTGTTTTGGGAGCACAAGCCAATGTCAATTCGTGGTTTTCATTCCGTGTTTCTTACTGCCATAGGTCCGCATATTGATTTGGATTGAAAAACTACCCTAAAAGTGACGGTCTACGTATTCTAACGGCCTACTCTAAAACTTCAGTCCTACGTTCAGATGAAGCAACTGGCAATACGTTGCTGGAACTTTCAGTTTATAATATTCTTCAGGGAGCTAGCATGCGCCCTGACAGGGGTAGACGAGAGGCGGGTAGACTGCAGCCGTTTGTGAAATACAAGCAATCTTGAGAAGTCAAGGTAACAACAAGCTGAACAGTAGGCTCTTGCGATGGCAAGAGGTGGAACGAACTTCGGAGGGTTCTGTCTGGGGCGCTGGACGAGTGGTAGAGGGGGCGGCGGACACGTTCTTCGCAAATTTGAATAGCAGATCAAGTTAAGGTGCAACTGGGTTTCACTTTCGCATTTTTTAACCTAAAGCATCTCCACGAAAGGTTTCACTCTCTGTGTTTCAAGTTGAAGTGGTGAGGTATATAAAAAGACGTGGAATGAAAAGAATGTTCTGGCGTAGACTAAACCGCAGAGTGCGCCTTCAGAGGGAAACGGCAGCTCGAGAGCAGGGTTTTTAGAAAAAGCGATGGACCCCAGAATGTACTGGAGGTGACTTGCACAAGTTACCACGTGGGCTCGGGGCTTCATTCGATATTCGTTTGGGTGACGAGGGTTGAGCTTTTTATCAGCAGCGGGAAAAGACCGAGAAAGTTTGTAACGGCGGAAGAGGCTCGAAATGCTGCTCGTCGTAACCGCCGCCGAGAGAAAGCGGCTATGAATGGAGCTGTGACCGTGGGCCCTCGAGAGGGAAATGAAAATTCTGGAGAAAATGTAACAGTAGACGACTATAAGTTTCATCTAGAATTCCTCCTTCACACTCGTTGAAGGTGCGCAGCATACCTCGTGATCGTTCCTTTTACGTTTGTTACTCATGTTAGCGTGGCCTTTCAAGAAAAACGAACAGTCACAAGGATAAGGGCAATACGGTGCCTCGTCTGTTCTTATTGTTTTAATTGTTAATTTATCTTAATTGTTCAATCTAGTTTTATTTCAGGGAGTTTCATAGGTTGGTCTTTTACTTTCGGTCTGGTCATCATGTGCCCCTCTCTTTTTTCTGTATGCTCAGGAACCCCAGAAATGAAACCCTGCACCCGCAACTGGTAATGGCACCATACCGAAAACTGCTCCACACCAGGCCAACTTGCCGTCGATCACTACGGTACAGGTGACCGGGCAAAGTTAAATTTGTAGGAGCTGCTGGATTTCTCCGCTTTATTTGTCGAATACGTTCGCCTTACCCGGTCTCACTGAACCAAAGAAGCGCATCCCACATTCTGGCTAGGCGACAATAAATGTTCTGCAGATATATTCAACTGCTATGCTAGGCATCGTGAGATGAGCATGCGGGAAGTTATTGTTCTTGGTTTCCCCATATACCGCATTTTCGGTTGGAGCAACTTCCGCCAGATGCTTGTTTGCAGCTTCTTTTGGCCTTCCTTCGCACTGTGTGTTTCTGCGTCTGTCGTGTATTCAGTGCGAACATCGTTATTGGCTTCAGCGCGGGCCGCTCTAATGTTCTCGTTGCTTTCTTCACGTGGTAGCTTCCAGGGCCTTTATTCGAGTAGCAGAGGTGTATTCCATTGGACACTCGAGAGGCAGTCCACAATGTCAGGTAGCACAACTCCCACCTGATCTAATTAGGCTTTATGTGTTATTGCGCAACTACGATACAAATAAATAGCGTCACACGAACTGAAAAAGTGTGTTGGTGCAGAACACAGTGAAAAATAAAACTGGCAGTAATTTGGCTCTCCATTGTGCGGATTGTGCAGATCGTAAATGTACTCCTCTTTTCGAGCAGACACGTGTGCTAAGAAAGTATAAAGGAAAAAGTGCAAGAGAAATCTACGAAGCACATGTGATCCACAAGCGGGGTGATTCGTCTGTCAGTAAGGCATCCATTAAAATTGTTAGAAAAAGAACACATATACCTTGATCAATGAATGTTATTTTCGCACATGCGCCTTGTATATTAGTTGATTCTGTGTCTCCGTTTATCTTCTTTTCGTGTTTTCCGAGGGTATATATTCCGCCACTGCGAAATAAAACTCGTTGTTGTTAGTCAGCGCCCAGTCTTGTCACGTTCTTTTGTCCCGTTTTAGCGCTGTTTTTTCCATACTAAAATAGCGTCAATTTTATCGATAGTTCTTATTCTACGTGGATATTGGGGGATGGTAGCGCTACGCATTCTAATATATTGAAGGCGTCATGGCATAAACGTAGGCCGGAGATTTCGAAGCGGCCCGTTACTTCTATACAACCCTGCACCCTTGATAGCTTTTGTACAAGAACAAACGGGCATGCACGGTGAATTGAGTGGCTGATGCAGTACCGTGAGGAATTGCAAACAGCATCGCTTCGTGAGAAAAAGTCCAGATAAGGAGGAAAGAAATTACACCATCTTCCCACGTGGGAACCCTAAGGGGATGCAAAGCTGGGGAGTAGTAGCGTGTTAATTCGTTGCTAGAGTAAAGACACGTGTAGTAGCGTCTTCTTTATTTATCGACTAGTGGGGAACGTTTTGTGGCTCCTCGTTCTTGAAGCGAGGAATCCGCTGTTCGACGCTGGTGTTTCGAAGCGTTGTCACGTTGGCGAACGCCATCTGGATCAGCTACTCGCCGCTGGCGTTTCAAAGCGGCTTCTCGTTCTCGAAGCGAGGAATCCGCTGCTCGACGCTGCCGTTTAAGTTCGCCGTAGCGAGCTCTGCTGTGTGCAGCCTTGTCTTCGGAGGTGCTCGCGGTTCTGACAGTGTGCTGGTTGCTCTAGTTGAAGGTGTGCCAGCCAGTTCACTTACGGAATCGTTGGCGATCATTTCCAGTCATGGGACGCCGCAGTACCGAAGCAACTGAGCGGAGCCCAGATCGGGTTTATTTGCATAGCAGAGGGAGTGGAGAGGAGGAGCAGCGCGCATGCGCGTGATTGGACAGCTGGTGTGGAGAGGAGAGAGGAGGAGCAGCGCGCATGGCGCACAGGGGTGTTGAGGGGAGGAGCAGCGCGCGCTAGCGCACAGGTGGCGTGGAGAGAAGGAGGGAAGAGAGCGGTGTTATCACAGGTGGTGTGGAGAGGAGGAGAGGTGTGGACGCCGTAAGACGGACGACGGAGAGTCGACTAAGAGATGTTGCACCTAAACAACGATTATCACCATGTATGGGCTGGAGGCCGCATCGACAGAGTGGGAACATCGTGATGTCTGCAGTAGCGTGGCAAACCGCACGAGACGAGCACGCTACCTGATGAGTGGAGTTCATTCAGATTATTTCGCGACTGCTGGCTATGTTCCAACACCTGTAACGAGAGAAGTGTGTACGGAAGACTGCTCCTCTAATAGCTTCGTCCTTCCTTCAGCTTTGGCTGTGCCTGGCTGACAAACTTTGGCGGACACGCGACAAAGCAAATGAAATAAAGCCGCGGCGGTGTCTCAATGGCTAAGGAAGACACGGCGCTGCTGAGCACGAGGTCGTGGGTTCGATTCCCGGCCTCGGCAGCGGATTCGCTGATGGAGGCGAAAAGCAAAAACGCCCTTGTGTACGAGATTTAGGCTTACGTTAAAGATCCCCAAGTGGTCAAAATTAATCCGGAGCCCTCCACTACGGCGCTCCTCATCGCCTGCGTTGCGTCGGTGCGCTAAACCCTACAATCAATCAAAAATCAAATGAAATAAAGCGTGCAGGTACGTGGCTATGGACACATGACGTGCGGCCAAAGAGGAAGCGGGATCGCCTGCCATTGCCTGGAACGGTTCCCGCAGACAACACACATAATTCACTGCCAACACTGCGCATGCTTCGCTGGGCATGCCGCCCGTCATCTGCTGCCTGACGACGAAAGAGAAAGAAAACTGGACGATGAGCGCAAAGTCGATCGGGGCATACTACATTACTGTTTATTTTTCCCCTGAGTAGCTCAGCGAATATTTCAATCTACCGGAACGCGCATCGATACCCCCGAATCTACCAGCAGGCTTTATTTTGTTCGCTTGATAGCGATTCCGCCAATGTTTGCGCAGCGAAACAAATTTTATGGTGGAATTTGCGAAGGCTATTTTGGGCCTATCGAAAAACTGAAACAATTGACGGAGCAGGCATCGCAAAAAAAAAAAAAAAAACGCTTCGCTTCCTTTCTTAAAACCTTGGACAGTGAGCTGCTTTATGTCAAAGAGGGTAGTGCCAGGTTCAACGAGAAGCCTCCATGCTGCCGGCTATATGAAAGTGCCTGCGCCGAGAATTCGACTGCGCGCAGTACTCCTCTTCGTGTCAGCCACACTACGAATGTAAAGAGACAGTCCCCCTCCCTATCTTTAGCTGCGTAACCAGCCAAGAGCGGCAGCCGCACCTCCCCTGCTTTACCGAGTGCTGCTCCTGCGACGGTCGCCGTGGCCTACAAAATTTTGACCAAGACGGTACCTAATTACAATACCACAAACAAACGTTTTCCTCGTAAAACTTTCATCTAAAAAGAGTTGGTGCAGTGTACGTACTAAGGCGGCTTTAACGAAAAACGCCTTTTTTAGCAATACTTAATGGGGATAAATTTGGTCGCTGTGAAGTTTCACCCTTTAGTACAATGCCGCAGGTAAATCCGTATAACGTTCAATTACTTTACTTTCGCTCGACGCATTTTAAAGGCTGCTGACTGTCGGGCCTTCTTCGAAGAGAGCAGTGACAATTTGAATGGTTTTTATGTGCGCCTTTGGTCAATCTTATCTTTGAAGGAAGAAAATTGAGACGCCGGCGGAAACACTCACGACCAGTTCATGTCGAGGTATATGCGATATGGGACCGTAAGGACCCTAGGAATATTGTGCACGCCATTCAGTATATTAGATACGTTTTCGCATGCAACAATAACTTGTGAATGTGTATTCACCCATTTTTATTAACAAAGGGCTCAAGCCCTTACTGGTAAAACTACTTCGTGCTCCTACTAAAATTGAAAATCAGGCACATTTGAAAAAAGGTGAATTTTTTTTTATTTTCTGTCCAATGAGGTGAAACATTGTGCGAAAGCAACGGTTGCGTGACTCGATATTAGACTTCTTGGGCGTTGAAAGTAGTTCCCTTATTTGTAAGATTACATAAATCAGACTTTTTCGTAAGAGAAGCATGGCTATAACGCGAAATTTTCTTCCATGGAACCTGAGTCGCAGTCAAAGTAGAAATTCCAACCTGCCTCGGCGATGTGGGAATGGCAAACGGAATAGGTGACGGACGGAGTCATAACAGGAAAGACCGAGGTTTCACTCTGACCACGGGAAGCGTTTTTTAAAGACGATAGTCTCTCTTTGGCTACTCAAACGGATATATTTTCTTGTTTAAAGTCTCTCTGTCTGTCCGTCTATCCGCGACTCGATTCAGCCACCCGGCCAAAGCATAACAGAAGCTGCACAATAGTCTTATACACCCACAGCAAACTCTAAACGTCTATGTCCGGTGTCAATGTTCATATTTATCAACATTGTTGAACAAGAACGAGACATTACGTAAATATAGGGCAGAAAATCAATAGATCAGTGATATTTACAGTGTTCCTTTATAAAAAATGTATGGATGATTGACTTTTGCGAAATGAATTACTACGTACACTACAGAAAAAAAATCGCTCCGTCACCTACTCTCGCCCGCCCACTGCAGCTTCTGGCAGCATTTTAAGAAATCAAGCGGCAACAGTTGCCAAAGGTTCCACTAGATACGTTCCATGTCCCGATTGGAACGGACGTGGAGTGGGGCAACGTGGTTCTATAAAAGTTAGAGTAGGGTGCCTCGATTCACGCGCGTCTCCGCCGTACGGCAGCACTGGCATCGAGGAACCTGGCCTGTAGCAGTGGAACGCGGTAAATTTAAATTCACTTGAGCAAACATATAGCGTGTTTGCCTTGTGAGGAGAGCGACCGGAAAGGAACAGCATGAGAGGTGAGCGGGAAATCAAAGGGAGGCGTTTACTTGGGAAATATCGACGAAAGACTTGTCTTTTGTTGACATTTGCAATGAACGGTTCAGATACGCTGCCACTTTTTTTTTAGATGCCTTAGGTGCCTTCGCTTATCTCATCATCATTTTGGGAAACCCGCGGTGTAAATTTGGCTTTCCTGCGCTGCGTTTACACGTTTCGACGCCGTCAGTGAGGTATAGCAAGCTTTGCTCTAAAATAGATTTCTTGGGAGCCCCTGTGAACATTCATCCATACTTTCAAGACCCAATTCCACGACGCCTAAAGGTAATCTAAACCGGCTGTACAGCGCTGACAGAGCTTTTCTGCCCTGTTTTTATTTCAAATATTACCAGCCGCGTAACAATAGCGCATAATTTCACACTTCCGCATAACCGACCACGCACGGCTACCAAACATCTACTTGTTGATGGAAGCTGCGTACGGGCTGCGCGCGCGACACTGAAGGCGGTCAGTACGTCCGACGCCGATAGCCGCTGGCTTCGCTGACCTCGAATGCACGTGGTTGCCTGTCAGAACGGCCGCCTCTTCCGTTATCCATATTTCGTCTCGCCTCTCCTTCTGAATTTCCTCTGCGCCCAAGGTTAGCCGAAGCGTTTCTCCACACACGCTGCGCACAAGCGCACGTGCTGTTTTTTACCTGGACTTCAGGGCGTTCGCGTTGGCCAAGAGGGTAGTGCGTTTATACTCTCGACGAGAGGGCGGACAGACCGTTACAGCCTCGTCAGTCGCCCGCAGCATCAGCATCTGTACTGGTTGCGTAATGTGCGTCACCGATATGGGAGGGGGCTGATGTTTTTTGACGCATTTTTTCGTCTGGTGCAACGGGCAGGTTACGAGTCAAAATCAGAATTCAAATACTGAAGGAGGTTAAACGACTGATAAGGGACGTGTGGGACGTCTGGTGATAAGCTCTGGCCTCAACTGTCACCATCCAACTACAAAGGAAATCTTGTTTCGTCTACCAGTGTCTCCTCGGATGTGCTGTGAAAAGAACACCTAATAAGGGAATCCAAAATGCGGACTTCATGGATTTTGTTCGGCGTTTTTGTGTTCCTTTTCTGGTACCTGTGGTCGTACCTTGTGCCCTTGCACCCAGTCGCCGACTTTACCGGGTGGGCATGTATTACGGTGGCGCTTTCCTACTGGCTTTCTCGGTTCGTCTGGAAGCAAGCATTCGTCACCACAGTTCGGGGTGATGGAAAAGCTGTGCTGATTACAGGTAAGATGACGTTGACAGCCTCATAATGTTTCTACCTAGGTAAACTTATTAACGTTAGGCGAAAACCTCAAGATAAGATATTTTACAGTGAGGTCGGACGCACAGCCCCGCGCCGCGAGTGAAGACGGAGGATTTTTTCTGGTGCTCACCAACTCAAGCCAACGAGTTTAGGGTTCATAAAAGTTAATGTTGGAGCTTCAGCCTAAAGAAGTTCCAAAGATATTATGCTTTTCTTGCGACATTGGTGCGGCGGTGATCATTTTCGTATTAGGCATGGCAAATTTAAGTGCATCTTTCAAGTCAAATACGGGGCTGGACGCACTACAGCTACAACTATCGTATGAGGCGGACAGTAGTGGAGGACTTCGGATTACTTTGACCGACTGGAAACGTTTACGCGCGCCAAAACCTCGAAATAAATGCGCTTTTGCTTTTCGCATCCCTCTGAAAAGCGGCCGCTGCGAGTATCTTTGAAGTCAACAGCGTCCAGTTTTGAATCTCATGTTTTCTAATGGTTCCTCAGAATGCCCGCCTTACATATTTCATTGATGCCCCTCACTGTTGCATAATGGCACGTGACATAAGTACGGGGTGTGCGGGGACTGCGACTGGTAATACTTAATTTACCATCCTTTTTTATTACTTCAAAATGGCCCCTACATCGAGAGAGTTAGGTTGCGCAAGAAAAACAATCGACACCTGCATCATTACTAGTTTTAGGGCTAAAGCCTGACTGGAACTTTGCGTTGCGCGTATCGCCAATTACCTGCATTTTGCCCCTAAAAGAAGTTATTCTAACACAATTTAATTGTGCTAACATTGTTAAGTTAGTGTTCTGGCCTCTTTGTATGCGGTCCAATTGCTTTTGAAAGGTACGACTCAATTTGATTGTAAAGCTTGAGTGTTCACGCTGAGCAGAAACAAATTTAGGGGCTGTTGCCGATTTGTAGGAACCAAGACATGGAGGGAAAAACAGCTAGCAGGGGGAGCGTGCGTAACATTACCGCTATGGTGCAGCACATCAAAAAATGCCAATCGAGGAATACATATTTGGGAAAAATTCCGGCGAAACTTTTTATCTTCCAACACTTCCCGCAAGCACAACCTTATGGTTATTTTCAGCGCCTTTAAAGAGTTTTTTTTGTTGATATTTGTAGAACGGCTATTTTCAATGCTTTGTTTTTAATATAATTTTGTCCCTATGATATATATGCACTGTTGTGACAGCATTTTCTGCGTAAATATGTAATGACAGAAGAATAATGAAAAATCTGCAAAGGTTTCGCGCCTTATAGTATAGTATATGGTTACAAAACTGAACTACGGTCATATACACTACTCAATGTTGAGTTCAGTATGATTCGGACGGAATATGCGGTGCCAACAAATTTGAGTGTCTGTGTCCCGTACGGAACGCTCGTGAGTTCAGAGGCAGTCGGATGTACAACCAAGGGGTGTAATCTAATCGTGTACAATTATAGAGTATACAATTCAGTCACAGGCCGATATTTAGAATTGGCCATGCCGCTAGCACAAACTGGAAAATACGCCAAAGCAAATCCGACATTACATTGGGGGTCCATGGCTTGGCAAGCGAAGTGTCGTTGGATTTTCTGAGGCTCTCCTCCCTCCGCGACCACGCGCTGCAGACAGAGAAAGTCGGTGTCACACGCGAAGTACACTGTATATGTTGGCGGCTTAGGGCAAAGTGGTATTTTGTTTTTGTTAGCCGGCTTCAGCACTTCTATTTTTCTTCACTACCAACTTTTTGTAAACCTGCCCTTTACTACCCCAGAAAGCTCTGCATTAGGGTATTGTTTCCATGTATACTTTTGAGTGTAGCCTTAGAGAAAACAATTTCCCTTTTACCAACACATATTTAAGCGTAGCGGCATCGAGGTATGTGCTGTTTTTTCTTAAGTCAAAATTTAAACGATTTCAACCACACTGTAAATGTCCCACGCCATCCACCGCAAACAGCAATGCCCTGTGCAGGCGAATAGCATGGCCTGGCAAAGCGCTGCATTTAGGCAAAGGATGGCGCGGGCAGGTGTAGAGGAATCAGGCCTGTAAACAAGCCTCCCATTCCATGTTACACAGCCGAATATGACGAATTTCCAGCAAAGCGGCGGTTTCGTCGTGAATTCGCTTGTTTGTGAGGACCCTTGACGTGAAGGGGCCTCGGGTGGCCCCGTACGCTAGTAGTATGGGCGCATGTCTTGCAGAAGGCAGGTTCTTGCCCATTGATTTCCTCACGCTGAACGCAAAGTGGGTACAGTGAAAACAGGGCCAATGGCCATCCATGCCGGTGGAATACAGGCGTCAGAGCTATACATGGCCGCTAACTTCCTATTTAAAAATATACGTCAAATAACTCGCGTTCTTGACTAAAGTACCATTACAGTAGGACTTAGCCCCCAAGTGCTGCCTAAGTATACATGACTGTTCTGCTTAATTATGATTAGCACATGGCACTCACGGCAATAAACGGCCACTGCCAGCAATAATGTTCAGATTCACATTGTTTATTTTTCGTCAAGACAATACACCAGGTGAAGAAGTGGGGAAAAGATGGTGGCCGCAAAAACTGCATTATAGCAGCTTGGCCGGGCTCTGGCTGGGGTCAACAAGCAGCAAACAAGCGTAAATTCGCAACGCAAAATATACATACATACTGTTACATACTTCAATTCGCACTATGTAACATGTAATCCGGGCCACAAAAGCGGGATAGGTAAGACATCAAGCTAAAACGCAAATAGAAATACTACTTGTTCATTTTAGGAATATCCAAATGGAGGCGTGCACCATAAAACGAGATAAAAGCAGCCTGATTATTCAGCAGTGTAGCGCTGGTCACATGTAAAAACAAGCCCATAAAAGGTAACCAGGCAATGTGGTAGAATTACAGGACATGGTGTGTAAGAGTTCCAAATGATACATACTATTCGTACGCGAGAGTGAGAATGTATGAAGGTGGTACGAATATTATTTTCTGCGTTCAGGAGCACGTTTTCGCGAGTAAAATCGTATGCACCACTCCCTCTTCATCTCATAAGCAGGGGAATTTCCCACCCCGTAAAACGAAATATAGTGTAGAGGCGGACATTATATTTGGAATAACCTGGTTTACGCGCATTATTTGAGCACGGCCCACAAAGAGCAAACTGGCCGACAAGCATTGCCTAGCAGCAGCAGACGCCAATACGCGCCCAGAGACGTGCCATCGATCATGTTCCAGGCAGCCTGGGTGCCAGAATGCGCACCTGGCGCCAAAGAAACCTTGGAGAGCTGCCGTTTCGCCTTTGAAAACAGCCTACCTCCTCGGGGGTATGAATAATGCAGGGCAAAGATAGATCTTCTGGTCGCGTGGCTCTCGGATCACAAAAATATTGTCGACCGATCCAAACGTCCTCAGAGTAGGTTGTTCAATTGAGTATAAACACTGACGAAAATCCGCTTTGATGTGTTGAATAGCAATACCGACCAAGGTGAGTTGCGCAAATTGCGCCCTTAAAAATTGGCAGCTAAGGAGGAAACCCTTTCACGGATGAAGTCCCTTACAAGAGTGATTCACAAATGTAATTTTTATGTATTTCACCTTGGCGTGGGCGCGAATCTAAATATTTGAGTGCCGCCAAGGCTGCTTTTTATGATAGCTTAATATACTTAATATAAGGTATTGCTCCTTTCGTTCTTCGGAAACATGCTGATTACTCTTTGAAGCGAAAACAAAGTGCCTGTCAACCCACGTTTCTAGCATGGTTCGTGAAGCAGAAACGAAACGCTGCTAACCACCTAGCCAAGAAATTGTCTAGAATTGTCTTCAAAATGTAAACTACCTTAGGAATGAAGTTCTATAAATGATGCACCCAACCCAAGCATAGCTACTCTACAAACCTAACAGAGCACTTACTAAAACGGGGCTTATCTTCCTTTTCGGCGGCCAATCGTTCACGCGTACTTGCGTGAAATTGCTCTAAAGACCATTGGCCTGCTTCATTTCAATTGCAGCAGTAAACTCATCGGCTGGTGACTTTAGAGAAAGCTGAAACGAAAGGAAGCCTAAACATGGCGATGTATGTGCTGCGATGCGTGCCTTGGTGAACCCGTGGCAAAAGCGTTGCGCTGCTGATGCCGAGGCCTCTACCCTATCCTTCGTAGCCATTTGCCGTGATGTGGGCGAAAAAATTAAATTACCCATCTATTGACATTTTGGTGAACGCTAAAAGTCCTCAAGGCGCAAGGCTTCAGAACTAACCAGGTACACTCTACTACGATATGGCTGGTAGCTCAGGTGTAGCTTTGCACTGCAACTCCTTCCCTGCCTTCCACCAAAAAAAGGGAATCTTCTGCTGCGAAGAAATACCGTAGTGCAGCTTTGGCCTGCAAATCACTGGGTTTTTTAAAGTTCTTCCAGCGATGAAGAAAAAGATAGGAGCCTGTATCGCCTCTGCTGCAAGGTCTGCAATGTGCACAAAATATTAACAAAATTGGGACATAAATATCCTCTTACCTAATGACGCCACTAAGCCTAAGCAAATGACGCAGCCGTAGTGCCTCACTGACTTAAGCTTCGTGCTGCTGAGACCAGGACGCAGGTTTGATCGGGACCGTGGTGGCTGTTTTTCAAGTGGCGGAGAAATGTAAGAAGGCCGGTGTGTCCGTCAAGATATTGCCGCTGGTCTACGATGCCCAGGTGGTCAAAATTACTCGAAAGCCCTCCAGACCGGCGCTCCTCGTGGGTCAAATGAGGCTTTCGTCTTGTCAAACCCGTGCAACTTGAAAATAAAAAAAATGTTTTGCAAAAAGCCCAAGACAAACAATCAAATCTACAACAACGTCTCACGGAGAGAACTACGGGTAGATAACAGTTTCTTACTGGCTTCGTAAAAGCCTTGGCGTGTCATGTTATAGTGGGGGGGGAAGATTCTCCCTGTGCATCACGAAATGAAAAAAGCGCCCGTTTAGGTAGGTGAGAAATTAAAACAAGCGGTAGCTTAGAAAAGTCATGAACCCCCACGTCAAACGACGACGATGGTTGAACACGAAGCTTTCTCCTGAGGGATTTTTTTATGGCCGTTTAAGTTTTTCAAACCGCTTTGACCATGTTGAAATGGAGCAATCGGACGGACGCCGGCTTCATAACGCGAGAGGCGCACGTGAAACTGCGGCCACCGGAATGTTTTTTAAAGACGATAGTCTTTCTTGGGCTACTTAAACCCAGAAATTTTGGTCTGTCTGTATGTCTGTCTGTCCGTCTGTCTGTCTGTAACTCGATACAGCCACCCGGCCAAAGTAAATATGATATTGCGCAATAGTCTTATATACTCACAGTGACATGTAAACGTCTAAGCCCGGTTTATATGTTCATACTTGTCAACTATGTTGAACAAGAACAAGACATTACGCAAATATAAGACAGGAAATTAGTAACACGGGATATTTACAGTGTTCTTTTATTAAAAAATTCATGGATTCTTGGTTTTTCGATAACAAATGATATTCTACATCTACTGCAGAAAAGCGCCGCCTCCTGGCGGCCAATGAAAAATTACGCGGCAACAGCTACGAAAGGTTCCACTAGCTAGGTTCCACGTTCTGCTTGGAACGCACGTGGAGCATGGCCACGCGGTTCTATAACTCTTGTAGTCGGCCGCCCCCATTCACGCGCGTCTCCGCCGTACTGCAGCGCTGGCATCGAGGAACCCGGCCTGTAGCAGTGGAACGCGGTAAATTCAAATCGCCTCGCGCAAACCTTTAGTGTGTTTACCTTGGGATGAGCGCGACGGTGAAAGAAGAGTATGAGAGGTGAGCGGGAAAGCAAAGTAGGGCATTTCCTTGGCAAATGTCTACAAAGGCTATCGTCCTTTGACATTTGCAACGAAAGGAGCAGATACGCGGCCAATTTTTTTTTCATACAGCGTTTCCTCGTTACAGACGCCACCTGTAATAACACTAAAGCTTCCCTTTACAATTAAATAGAGCAGATTGGCTTTCTGTCTTTGTGCCTTTTTTTCTTGAGAATAGAGTAAAGATTTTGTCCTGGGATCTGTTTCTGGCGTGTGCAGGACCTAGCCCACCGATACAAAGTGCGTTTTAATTTTTCGAAAAACTATAAAATCCACCAAAAAAAAACCACATAACTATTTAGCTCCTCGAAATGCAAAATGAACAGAATTACTAGCAGCTGGCATGCTACACAACTTAATAACCAAATTAAAAATTTCATAATGCAAATTTTTTTGAAATGTGGGAACAAAACACTGTATAATGAAATAAAGTAAGGTATTAGGACACCTCGTAAACTAATTAAGCCAGTTGATTCATGCCTCACGACGACTTTTTTACCTAACGCGAAGCGTTATTGGGATCATTTTATAATTTTTTCTGTAGGTGGTTGTCCTCCGCAATCATCCACGCTCATCAAGCGCCCGGCAAAGTGCGCCATCCCTGCCAGCCGGAAACTACGGCTGAAGCAGCCTGACACCAGGGCTCGCCTAGGTCTAAAATAACGAGCAGCGGTAAATGGAGTATGTAAAGGAGGACAATGATAGTATGGCGGAGACAAAAGCAAGGACACCTTTTTAGGCAGACGCTTAACCAGCACAATGAAGTTTGTTCTACGCCCTGTCGGTAGCCGCCGTGCACGCAACTTACGCCACCACGCCAAAGTGCCTCTCCCAACGGAACTGATGCAACAGCCAACATTGTGTGACCAAACTAAAGAAGGCAGCAAAACTATTTTAGATGGGCTCTCATAAACAAAGGGTGGCCTAGAAATAAACAAGAAATGCGCCATATTGAGAAGTAAAACCGCGTTTGCATTTGAATAAACAAAGTTTTAGGTTATTTTTATTTTCGGCGCTCCCAGTTACGTAATCGCACTGGTCGAGGTCACACAAAGCGGGTCATTTCCTATCCCGCTTTTTGCGTGCAGGCTGCAGCACCGGCTTTGGTCATGGACTCGCCAAACGCCTTGCAACCAATGGCTTTTTGGTGTTCGCTGGCTTCCGCAACAGGAACTGCGATGGCGCTGAAGAGCTGAAGACCCTCTCAAACATAAAGATCTTGCAGATGGACGTCACTAAGCAGGAGCAAGTCGATGAAGCCTTGGAAACCGTCAAGCAACAACTTGACAACCGAGGTAACATATACATTCGTTCCTTGGCGCAAGGAAGCCCGTACATTGCTTATCTCTTGCACCTACGGTAGTTTATTTCACATGGTTTTCTCTGGGAATGAAGCAGACGTGGTATAAACATCGAAAAATATAGTAAAGAATATAGAAAGAAGGTCAGTGGCTAGCAGTAAGAAAAACACGCATTCGTACTCGTCTTCCATTATACAGTTAGAAATAAGGCCTTGCAATGCCGTCTCACAGGCGCCCCAGCGGAGTAAGTTCGAAGGTCCGGCTTGTTTAACAGTTTAAATAAAGTTCAACAGTAAAACAGTAACAGTTTAGCCGTTCAACAGTTAAACTTTTAATACTTGTGGATTACCTGTAGATGATCTTTAATACGCAAATATTCAATAAAAATTGGCATGCATTTTAGTAATAATGTAAAGTGTTTTCACTTTTTGGCACAGAACATAGGAAGAGAGTGCCAAGTCGGTCAATGGCAGTAATTGCTGTACGAAAACACTTAGCTAATCGCAGTCGATGTAAAATTAAAGCTAATTCTTGTGTGTTTGAAATACTCCGACCTTTCAGCATCATCATCATCATCACCAGCCTATCTACGCCCACTGCAGGGCAAAGGCCTCTCCCATCATTCTCCAATTGCATCGGTCATGTGCCAACTGTGACAAAGTTATCCCCGCAAACCTCTTGATCTCATCTGCCCATCTAACTTTCTGCCGCCCCCTGCAACGCTTGCCTTCTCTAGGGATCCACTCTGTTACCCTTAATGACAAGCGGTTATCTTGCCTTCGCATTACATGCCCTGCCCACGTCCATTTCTTCTTCTTAATTTCTACTAATATGTCTTTAACACCAGTTTGCTCCCTGACCCACTCCGCTCTCTTCTTGTCCCTTAATGTTACACCTATCATTTTCCGCTCCATTTCTCGCTGAGTCGTTCTCAATTTAAGTTGAACCCTCTTAGTGAGCCTCCAAGTTTCTGCCCCGCAGGTGAGTACCGGTAATATGCAGCTGTCATACACTTTCTTCTTCAGCGACAATGGTAGGCTGCTATTCATTATCTGAGAATGCCTGCCATATGCACCCCACCCCATTCTGATCCTTCTCATTATCTCTGCCTCATGGTTGGGATCTGGGGTCACAACTTGGCCTAAGTAGATATATTCGCTTACCACTTCCACTGCCTCGCCACCTATCTCGAACCGCTGTGCTGTTCCGAGGTTATTGATCATTACTTTAGTTTTCTGCTTATTAATCTTCAGGCGCACGGTTCTACTCTGTTCGCCAAGTGCGGAAAGCATGCTTTGCAATTCGTCCCCCGAATTACTTAGCAAGGCAACGTCATCAGCAAATCTGAGGTTAATGAAGTATTCTCCATTAACCCTTACTCCCACCTGTTCCCAATCCAACGTTCTGAATACTTCTTGTAAGCATGCTGTGAATAACATTGGAGAGATTGTGTCTCCTTGTCTGACACCCTTCCTTATAGGTATTTTAATGCTCTCCCTATGGAGGATGATGGTAGCTGTAGACCCATTGTAGATATCCTCTAGTATTCTTACATAATGCTCATCTACCCCCGGTTCCGTAATGCCTGAATGAGTGCTAGGGTTTCGACCGAGTCAAATGCTTTCTCATAATCTATGAAGGCTAAATATAAGGGTTCAGTATACTCAGCGCACTTCTCTATCACCTGATTGAACGTGTGAATATGGTCCATTGTTGAATAACCTTTACGGAACCCTGCTTGTTCTTTAGGTTGACTGAAATCTAAGGTTGCAGAGATTCGGTTGGCGATTACCTGGTAAATACCTTGTAGACGACTGACAGTAAGCTGATCGGCCTGTAATTTTTCAAGTCCTTCATGTCACCTTTCTTATGGATTAGGATGATGTTCGCTTTCTTCCAAGATTCCGGTACCATTGCGGTCATTAGGCATTGCGTGTACAGGTCTGCCAGTTTTTCAAGTACAATTTCTCCGCCATCCTTCAAGAGTTCTGCTGTTATGTGATCCTCACCAGGTGCTTTGCCCCATTTCATTTCTTTCAAAGCCTTCCTTACTTCTTCGGTCGTTACTGGTGGGATGTCTATCCCCTCTGAGCTACTGTCTCGTTCGGCATTATCCTGTATGTCCCGGCTACTGTGCAGATCCCTATAGAATCCTCTCGGCCGACTGTGACTATTTTATCCCTATTTGTGATGACCATTACCTTGCTTATCCTTAAATGCATACATCTGATTTTTTCCCCACCGCCAAGACGTCTCTTCACTGCTTTCAGGCTACCTCCGTTCTTTACAGCGTATTCGATCCTCTCCATATTATACTTCCGTATGTCAGCTGTCTTACGCTTATTGATTAACTTCGAGAGCTCGGCTGGTTCTATTCTGTCAGTTGCGGTAGAGATTCTCATGGTTTGCCGTTTCCTGATTAGATCTTTCGTCTCCTGTGAAGGTTTACCAGTATCCTGTCTAGCCCATAGTGCCCCGACTTCTACTGCACACTCCGTGAGAATGCGTGTAAGGTTGTCGCTGGCTTCCTGTGTCGTAAGCTCGGCTCCTCGTTAAGGGCGAATATCGGTTCTGCAGCGCGATCCTGAATTCTTCTACTTTACGTCTTACTGTTAGCTCATTTATTGGCTTCTTTCGTACTAGCTTGTTGCGGTCCCTCCTCAGATCTAGCCTAATTCGAGATCTTACCATACGGTGGTCACTACACCTTACCCTTCCGAGCACTTCCACATCCACGACGGCAGGGTTATCGCATAATATGAAGTCTATTTCATTTTTCTGCTCCCCATTCGGGCTCCTCCAGGTCCACTTCCGACTCTCCCGTTTACAGAAGAAGGTATTCATTATGCGTAGGTTATTCCGTTCTGCAGGCTCAACTAGTAGGTCCCCCCTGCTATTTCTACAGCCCAGACTATAGTTTCCAACTGCCTTGTCTCCAGCCTGATTCTTGCCTACTTTAGCATTGAAGTCCCCCATAACTACGGTATACTGTGTTTTTACTTTGGCCATTGCCGATTCCACATCTTCATAGAAGCGTTCCACTGCTTGGTCGTCGTGGCTGGATGTGGGCGCGTAGCCCTGCACCACCTTGAGCTTGTGCCTCTTATTGAGCCTAATTACAAGACCTGCTGCCCTTTCGTTAATGCTATAGTATTCGTCTATGTTGCCAGCTATGCTTTTATTGACTAGAAATCCCACTCCCAGTTCTCTTCTGTCCTCTAGACCACGGTAACATAGGACGTGTCCATTTTTCAGCACCGTAAAGGCTTCGCCTGCCCTCCTAACCTCGCTAAGCCCTATTACATCCCATTTACTGCCCTCTAATTCCTCGAACAACACCTCGAGACTTGCTTCGCTAGATAAGGTTCGCGCGTTAAACGTTGCCAGGTTCAGATTCCATTGGCGGCCTGTCCGGATCCAGGGATTCTTAGCACCCTCTGCTGCGTCACAGGTCTGACCGCCGCCGTGGTCAGTTGCTTCGCAGCCGCTGGGGACTGAGGGCCGAGGGTTAATTGGCGTATTCATGGGAGGTTGTGGCCGTTACTACACCAGGGTGGCCAATCCTGCTCTGGTGAGGGAGTGCATTGCCGGCAATGGTCGCCGGGGTCAGGCCGCACCCCAAGCCCCTTTGTGCAATTCCATCAATACGCGGATTTTTTTAAAAATCCGGTGGGAATTGTCCGGCACCGGGATTCGAACTACGGTCCTTCTGCACGCGAGGCGGGTGTTCTACCTCTACGCCATCGCTGCGAATGGTTCTACGCCATCGCTTTTCAACATGGTCTACCTCAAACATACCTGAGAAATCAATGCGGACAGTTTATCTAGCACGAGATATGCGTTATACGTTAATTATACACAGCTAGAAAACATTTTAGATGCAACGCACCTCTTTTACTCGCCTTGTTCCTCAGGCGTCTTCCGGCGTCCGTAGTCCGCATCCCTCCCCCATTCTCCTCGCCGCGCCAACTGCGCGCTAACGCCGCTCTCACCGCAGCGCCATCTGCGTGTTAGCGCTCGCTCCCGTCGCCGCGCCAGCTGTAGCCTGTGCGTCAGCGCGCGCTAGCGCTCGGTTAAACATGTAACACATGCGCATGCGCTGCTCTCTCTCATTCCCCTCACCGTTAACGCGCGGTACATATAAACGCGGTAACTGCGGTGCTCCGCTCAGTCGTTCCGCCGCTCCGATGACATCCGATGACCACCGATGATTGGAATGGAGACTAACAGGCCTGCTATCGCGATGGTCGGCGCAACCGTACGTAATATAATGGAAACAACAACAAATTGAAACGCTAAATGGAAACAACATAACGGAAACGCAACGGAAACACCACGATGCGTCGCATCTACCCATGGTTCCCCTCGCGGGAAGATGATGTAATTTTTTTTTTTCACTTTTACTATGAAATTCAAGAAATCTGGGCACTAAGCTCTTGTTTCTTCCCGAAATACCCGCCCGTGGTTGCTTCTGTTTTGAGGGTTGATGTGGCTAACAGAATGATTGTCGTAATAACACAAAATACTGGGACAGAGGATATAATATGTCTAGCGCGAACACGACGTAGGCCGCTGTAAACCTCTCTCCTCCGCGGATACTGGGGTTCAATCACGGTTTAGACATTTTAAACGTACGAAAAATACAAATTACACATGTTTCAAAGTCGGAAGTTGGCATATCGAAGTAGTATTTTCGAACAAATCGTATATAAGGCAATAGATTTATCTGAAACTTACCGGAGGGTTGGCATTTTTAAACCCACACATAATTTGTCGAGTGGGGTTTCCCAGAGCCCGAAGAAGAGCCAGTGCCATAATGTCTGCAGCAAAAGCCACTGCAGCAAAAAAGTTCTGCAGCATAATAACTGCATCACAAAAGTTGCGTAGTATCGCATTGTAACAATAGAAGACTTACAAGATACTCTTATTGCACTTGCTTGCGGCATTGAAATGAAAACTCCGCACTGAACACAGGAATCGAGAACACGTAGGCGAGGTGAGAGTCGAATGGTTCTACTACACCGCTGAACGGAACCTCCGCTGAACACAGTGTTCTAAAAAAACTAAACTTTAACTGAAGGTCGAAGACGGGAAGTAACATACAAAAGAGGACTGCGCGCCCCTCGCGCCTCATACTATGTGCCTAATGAAACATTTAAAGGGAGGCATCAAGAGTCAAGAACAGGTATACGAAATGACGCTGAGCATGTGGTTGAGCGCCGCCGTGCCGTTGCCGCACTATATGGGACAACCCGGCCTAAGGCGCGTTTTTCAAATATGAGGTGTAGAAACGCATGTGATAATAAAATTGCCTCCGCAGTTGCTGTTTTCATCTAACGGAAGTCTATCTCTTTTCCTCGCTTTCGCTTTTCATAAGAAAAGCAATAGGAATCTCGCAGCTTTTCACTGAGCGTCCACTACCCATATTTATTATACTTAATTTTAACATTTAAAGAATAAGATCACCTATCTCACAGTTACTGCGAATCTGTTGGTTCTCTACCATCAGCTGGAGGTGTATTACTAATATGACATGTGCGGAAACCGAGTGCAGTTTTCCGCTGTATTAGGGCTTGTTAGCGGGCCATTGTCAGGCAATGCGAAACAAATAGCCCCGACTGCCATTTTTGCGCCTACACGGCCGCGCCACAAAGCCAGAGTCCCATTGTCTTCATAAAAGGCTTGTTTCAAGCAATTACCTTGAGCAATCGCTGCCTATTAGTCCGGGAGACAGCTGTATTCAAATGCCAAATCATTACAAAAGATCACTTGTGCATGCCTTGTGCCAATGTCGGATGTCGTCTGTAAGATCTATTCTCTGCAAACATCATAGTGAATTTATGCGGCATCATTGGGGATCATTTCTAGCTGTAATCGTACATTTAAGTTCAGTGGTGTACTACTGTTTTTTTTCAGTGCACCTGTGAGTGCGAGTGTTTCTTTTTGGTAGGACACTGCGGAGAAAACGCAAACGTTTTCTATGTACCTAAAACCATCACCAGCTGCCAGGAAGGAATCTGCCATTTATGTCCGAACACCGTCCCTGCATTTAGTGATTTTGAACAATTTTCCGACGTTATATCCCTTCAATTCAGTTTTCCATAAAAGCTTGGAAAAATCGTAAGAGTATCACAGTATTCTCCGAGCCTTTCCCAAGAACTTTTTGTGAAACGGCAGAATACCTAAAGCACCACTGGCACAGGAGAAGCAAGGAAAGCACGTCAGCCCTAAGTGTTCAGTTGGTCTTGTACAGAAATCGCAAACTCTTCTACCCTGTGAACTGGAGAAACGAATACGTCTATGGGAATAATTGCAGCTACAAAGGCGAAGGATGGCAAGGCGCCGTTTTTGATGGCAGGGGAACAGGGTAGCCGTCTGCGGTGTTAAAACACAGGTCCAATATAATACGCGCCAAGTGTTTGCTTTGCTGCACTTTTGCGCTCCTCAAGCAGTCTTAGTCCCGCTGTTTGCTCTATTGGAGCACTTGCTACACAGGATTTATGCAACAACATGGCTGG
Organism: Haemaphysalis longicornis; assembly: GCA_013339765.2. Taxonomy (NCBI): domain Eukaryota; kingdom Metazoa; phylum Arthropoda; class Arachnida; order Ixodida; family Ixodidae; genus Haemaphysalis; species Haemaphysalis longicornis. The sequence continues at coordinate 74,605,086 of CM023455.1, read as the reverse complement.
TGCGTATTGTGACTCGCAAGATTTTTGGGATTTTGTTTTTCAGTTCACTCCCCGAGGTATTTTCTTAAAGTGAGCAGTTTTATCTAATACATGAAAATCGGTAATTAACAGTGCCACATGTAGGGTCGTCAGGCTGCCATGAATTCCCGAAGTACAAATCATAATTCTTGTTGAGATAGTGGGAAATATCTGCATGCAGTGCATCCTGAATACGATACCTCTAATTCAACCTCGTGATAAGGTGACCTAAAGGGGCGACCTTGAATCTGGCTGTTCATTCATTGCTTTCGTTAACCACGCCATAAGAACTCTGTGGGCTTAACATAAAACAGTTAACAAAAATTTACGTGTTTGAAAGCGATAATCTCTCTTGAGTTTCCTAAACGCAAACAATCTGTGCCTGTAAGTTATCCACTTGCCGCACGAATACCCCGTAGCTCTTTTTTTTGCCTATTTTTTCTAACACCAGAATGTCATCCAACTTTATGGACTAAAAACTAAGATCGGTCCCTACTTTTCAATGGTGACTAAGTCGCTGATACTTCTGGTTTCTCAATACGAGTCTGTTTTAAATTAGCGTAAATCAGAAATCTAACTCAACTTCACCCTCTAATCCCGGCCTGTAAATGTAATAGTAGTACGGCAACTGCGATATACCTCCAGCGTACTTATCCCAAAATATTTTTCAAAATGTGCACCTATATATGAACTGCCAAAATTTGCAATGTCGGCACTCTTTCTTGGGGGGATGAGACGCGAATATTATAGCCTATGTGTATGTCTGTCTGCCTGCCTGCCTGTCTCTCTCTCCCTCCCTCTCTACATTCAGCCACGTGGACAAATGTACAATTCTACAAAGACAATTTTACGCACGAAAAACTTTTCCAAAGGAGTAAATCCGCTAACACAATGTATACTTGTCAACATTTTTCATGAAATAGAAGACGTTAGCATATTTGAGGCGAAACGGCAATATTGTTACGAGACATTTGATACATTCTCTACAAAAGTACGCCCGATGCGTTGTGCTGAACTGGGATCATCATCAAGAAGGGATGATGAAGAAGACGCTGACGGTTATGCGCGAGTGGTTCGGTCCCCAGCTCGCGGGGCACTCTGCCTCGCATCATTATGTATGCGGTATTTCTCGTGTTAACATATTTAAAAATATCTGGGTGCTTGATTTTTGCAATAGCACATAAATCACGCGTTGAAAACAATGTTCTGACCCGAAAAGACAAAAAAAAGAACGCTTGCGTCTACCCCTTGCCCTTGCGGCGGCATTCCCAGAAGTGGAACGGTAACGAAAGGTTCCAGTAGATGCCCCAAACAACCCATTCCCGTTTGAACCCGCACCGTTTGAACCCACTCCTGAAACTCCCTTCCCTCTTAGCCCGTCCCGTGTGCGAAAGCGACCTTCCAGTTTGAGTGCGTCCTGTATCATTCCGTTCCTAAGACGCCTTTCCCGTTTCAACCCGCTCCCAAAGCGCCCTCCCCATTTGAGCCAGTATCGTTCCAACCCATTGTAATTCCTAAAGACATGCATTACCGGCTTTTTAAAGGAGCCATGAAGAGAAAACACAAGTTTGGTTCATTCGAAAGATTGCCTCGTTAGAACCATAACGACCCCACTTATAACGCAAACTTCGCTCAAATAAGCTACATAATTAGAAAAAAAGGAAAGGTCCATGCGACCCACCAGCTCATTTTCCGCAACAGAACCTATGATGTCACTCGAGAATGCTCTGCGATTGGCGGAGGCAGGCGAAAGCAAACGCAAGTTAGGCAGGGCTTACAGTTTGCATAGCGAGCTATATGCCCGTGCAACATACTGCACATTCTTTTTATGACAAAGAACGGTGGAGTAAACGGTTGAAGTTCCGAACGAACACGCAAGCGTGTGCGCCAATGCGTACGACACTACCGCCGGCCGAGCTCGACATCTCGCCGTCGCGCAGACGACTTTTCGTGTTCGAGGCTCTTAGGGGCCAACGAACCGTCCCAGCACGCACAGCCGCGACATTATTGCTTGGTATCGTAATCCCTTCACAGGAGGTTGGCCGTCATATCGCCAACCAGCAAAGGTAAAAATAGAAACGAGGGGAGTAAGGAACAGCAAGCAGCGACGAGATAGTGACTGTCGTCGCAGTTTCGGAATGGTGTTGGCTTGCTGCTATTGTTAGGAGCTCGTTTCCAGTTTACAACCACTGAAAACTTCAGTTTGTTCGAGTACTTTACAATGACATTTCGTTGCTACGTTTTGAAATGTCCATGTAGTACGGGCAAATCGTCGAGGGAGTGCGACATCTCCGGTGAGGAGATCTCCTTTCATGTGCTGCCCAACGACGAACCTCGGCGAAGCAAGTGGCTACGTTTTGTGAATTTTGCAAACGGAGGAGAAAGAGAGCTAAAGGAAGTACGAGTGTGCTCGCTTCATTTCCGAGGAAGTGATTACGGCAGGGACCCTTACCTTAGCTCACTCCTGGGACAGGCTGGCGCTCGTCGCCGACTTCGTCAAATGCTCTGACCTTGGGGGAAAAAATGCCGTAAACACCGCGCATTGACGCTCGTATCTTTCTGGTCGAAGCAGAGAGCTCGCGCGAACGGCTTTCCATACACGACACCGGCCAACTGGCATAAGCGATACTGCTACTGAAATTGAACTATTATTAACCGTAATAAAAATACGGCACATACGTACCTGTCTGTATTCGTCCGTGGCGACGGGGCTGACGAGGCAGCGGTGCCGACGGCAGGGCGTTCGTCTGTTGTGGCTATCGCGGAATGGTCGCTTTCCCGTCCACCGCGTATCCCACAACTCTGGCCGCTCGTGCACTTCAAAGCATTGAGCGTTCAAGTGGTGTGAGGTTGTTAAATGCAAGCCCGAGCCCCTCGGCGAGAGATTTGTTCTCCGGATCAGGCGATTCCATGACTAGGGCTGCGGGTGCACTAGGTTTTACTAGTATTTTTAAAATGGCCGCCGTCTCGGTCGACTCCCGCGTGTGGGTGCTATATGGAGTCGACATACTAAGTATCTGTTTCATGGACCGGCTCGTATGACGCCATTGTTCACGTCACGGAATGTGCAATTTTAGTGGGAGATTTAAAAATTTGGCTTAAATTGCCTTATTTCTCAGTGAATAAAGCATCATTTGCTTCCGGGAAAGCACTTGGGGTACTATGAAACACCTAATCTTTCGAATAAAACAAACTTTTGTTTTCTCTTCATGGCTCCTTTAAGCATCTCCCAAAATATGCATCCACAGAACGGGCAATGCACTACTACAAACTTTTGACTTTTAACGACTTCATCGTATGGCACATATTTATAAAGGTTATCGAATGTCTGACGCTGATATTGTGCTCTTGCCAGCGAATTGGCAGCGGTGGAAGCGTAGCGCAAGAGATTCCTCAGATCTCGAGAAGAGATGTGCCTTTACTGTTTCTGCATTTTGTGTACCTAGGTGTAGCTGAAATGAACAGCCTCTCGGGCGTTGATGGTTTAAAGCTTAACTTTGTATTTATCTTCGAGAGACCTATAGGATTAAGTGCAAAAGTAAAAAAAAAATCTGCGAAAATATGAGAATTGTCTACTAATGCGCAGCATCTTTACTCCACATTCTTCCGTTTGATTTTATAGCCATAATTGGCTAGCAGTACTCAAATACGTCGTGGAATTTTTCATGTTATAGTGTTGCTTTGTTTCTTTCTATTTTTCTTGCTTTTCTTTCTTGTTTCTATTGTAATGAATGAATTGGTCAACTCTGCAAATATGTATTTGCAAATTCACAGCGTTGCGCTGTACGCCATGGTGATATTCAACAACTCCAAAAACCCGTTAGACGCAACTACGTGCATTGCTTGTTATGCATGGCTGTGCTGGCATTTCAAAGGAAAGTTCCCAAGCAGGCCGCTGTTTGAAGCATTAAATGGATAAGAGCCCAAATGTCATGCACCAAATTTGATTTGTCCGGTTCTACGTGCTCACACATGTATTATCCGTAAACAGGGCACTCGAAAGAATAAAATACTGGGTGTCCTTAACGTCTGGAGGAAAAATGTGTGCAAGTCATTTCCTCCAAGATGAAATTTTAGCTTTGGACTTCCATGGCCATTTTTAGACATTTAGATATTAGGTGACCTTTAGCCAATATTAAAAGGCATTGTAAACTAAGGGGTAACCCTTAATAGTTAGCGCTTTCATAAAATACGTTTTGCATTCGTCAGCATATTTTGGCATTTAAATTTTGTGAGATTCTTTTCCCGCGTAGAAATAAAAACAGTCTGTACAACCCCTAATACATTAATTACTGTATTTGGTAGACTACCCAAAATCATTCTCGACCCGATATGAACGCATCGAGGTGAGCCGCCATGAGCCGTCGTCGAGCAGCACGGGCGTCATCGTGGTCGACGACACGACGATCACTGCCGAGGCAGTCGTATACGGCCTTGAGACGCCCGTGCCGGTGCAGTCGGCCGTTCGCAGGGGGCCTGCAGTGTATCTGCGTTTCTCGGCACCCATCCCCCCTGCGGAGGTAGCGCTGCACAGGCTCCGGCGGCCGGTGAGGCCGTGTCGACCGCGACCGCTGCAATGTGACAGGTGCGGCGGGCTTGACCACGCAACAGCGAGCTGCAACCGCGGCAGAAGGTGCTGGCGATGCGGGGGCTCCCACACCATGGCAATGTGCAAGGCAGCGCAGCCTTTCTGCACTAACTGCGGGGGCACCCACACCGTGCTCGACCGCTCCTGTCCGCGCTGGAAGGAAGAGCGCCGAGTGTGTGCTGCCCTAACACGAGCGCAGGCGCCAACCTCTCGCGTGGACGCTCGAGCGGCCGTGCGGGCGGCCGCGCAGTTCAAGCCGCCCCCTGTCGCGCCGGCGACATCGATGCACCAGCACCCGAGGAGCAGCAGCTGTAGCCAGAACGCCGGACGGCAGCCGCCGCCGCATGGCAGCCAAGTCGCCCCAGCCCAGCAGCAGCAGAGCAGCCAGGCACCCCCAGCACGGCCGAGACGAGGGCGGTGGAGTTTACGGTAGCAGCAGGAACACTTAGACCTTGTCCTTCGAAGCGTGGGAGAACTTCTGCCTGCTGACAATCCCCTCCGACCCCTGTGCGTCCAGGCCGTGCAGGGACGACCACTCCCCGAGCCCCATCATGGCTAGGAGCCGCCGCAAACAGCCTCCGGTGCCCACTGTGCTGCAGTGGAATGTAAACGCGCTCCGCCCGCGTCGTGCGGAACTGAGCGCGTACCTGCTGCAGCACGCGCCCGATGCGGTGGCTCTGCAGGAGAGCTATGTGCGTGTGGGTGATGGCTCGGGGTTCACGCTGCCGGGATACACGGGTTACCATAGTCCCATGGCGTGTGACAGCAGGCAGTGCTCGGCTGTGGTGTGCGGCGACCCCTCCCACCCCCCAGGATCCTCGCGGGCTTCACTGTTTGTGCGCAGCGACGTGCAGCACACGGTGCTGGACACCAGTGCGGTGACAACGACTGTGCAGGAGTGTGCGGCAGTGACGCTACGTCTCGTGCCGGGTGGTGACGTGACTGTGTGCAGTGTGTACGTGCGCCCCAACCAACACTGGGACTCGAGCCACCCGGATCGGCTGGTGTCCATCTGCGCAGCCCGGCATCTCCTCTGTGGTGACTTCAACGCACATCACACTATGTGGGGAGATGGCCGGACTGACACACGCGGAGAACACCTGTGGGACACCATGCTGCGCCTCAACCTGACTGTGCTGAACACCGGTGAGTGCACCTTTAGGCGAGGCAATACCACTGCCACGGTCATTGACCTCAGCCTGGTGTCAGCCGGGGTCGAGGCCACCTGGAGGCGGGAGCCCAGCACCTGGGGCTCAGACCACTACCCGCTGCACATCGCACCAACCGGCAAGCCGGACAGGCGACCCACACGGCACCACGTCACCCACTGGGACCACTTCCGGCGCTGCCTTGCTGAGGAGGACCTGGGGGAGGGAGAGGAGCTGTTCGCGGGCCTGGTTCGCTGCGCCAAGCGAGCCACGCGGAGCTGCTCCATTGTCAAGGATGCCACCACGCCAGACCTGCAGCTGCTGCAGCTGCGAGCGGAGCGGAACCGGGCTGAGAGGAAGGCGCAGCGCACCGGAGCCAGGACTGACTGGAGGGCATACCGCCGTGTGGACGCGGCCTGTCGACGGCACTCCTACCGCCTCAGCAGGCAGCGTTGGGCCGAGCTATGCGTTAGCTCGGAGGCCGACCCACGCTTCCGCCGCCTCTGGGGCATTTTCCAGTCAGTCCTCAAGCCCCGTGGTAACCGCAACCCCCTGGCAGCCCTGGCCATCAGGAGGAACGCCAGCTACGAGGAGCTGGCCGAGCTCTTCGCGGAGCACTTCCTGCCGCCACACCAGGAAGCGGCTGGGCAGGTGGTTGCAGCGCCAGATGAGTCAGAGGGACGACATCCCCTCAATGACGCCCCCATCACGGAGGCCGAACTCCGTCGGGCGCTGCGGTCCTGCAAGCGGAAGTCAGCACCAGGGGCCGACGGCCTCACCTACCAGATGCTGCACAACCTGGACGAGGTGGGGTTCGCGAGGCTTCTGGCTGCCTACAACCGCATCTAGGCGACAGGGCGGCGGCCTCCCGATTGGCTGCTGGCCATCCTGCGGCCCCTGCCCAAGCCAGGCCGTAGTTTTGGGGCAGTTACGGCCTACCGCCCCGTTGCCCTTACCTCCTGTGGCTGCAAGCTGCTGGAGCGGGTGGCCCTGTGCAGGATGGAGGCCATCACGTCGGAGGAGGAGTTGATCCCAGAGCAGCTCACAGGCTTCCGGAGGCATAGGGCTGCGACGGACTCCATTGCCAACGTGGTGGCAGCACTGGAGCATGCCCGGGCCACCAGGCAGGTGGCAGCCCTGGTGCTGCTAGACGTCAAGGGTGCCTTCGACAACCTGCAGTGCCCTGCCATCTCCCTGGCCATGGAGGAGGCAGGTATCGCGGGCAAGCTGCGGGGTTTCGTCAATGCGTTCTTGACGGGCCGCACGGCGCGGGTGCAGGTGGGCAGCGCCCTGTCGGCGCCCCGGCCAGTGAACGTGGGCACCCCGCAGGGCTCAGTCGTCAGCCCCTTCCTATTCAATCTGGTCATGGCGGCACTACCAGACTGCCTGCCGAGAGGAGGGGCACACAGGGTGTACATGTCTGTGTATGCCGACAACGTGGCCGTGTGGGTGCTGGGCCCCAAGTGGAGCTGCGGAAGCATCGTGCTGCAGCTGCAGGCGGCCCTGGATGCGGTGCGGGCCAAGCTGGTCAATGTTGGCCTGCAGCTGTCAGCAAGCAAGACAGAGGCGATGCTGGTCCACCCGGATGCCCAGTCCCGTCGCAGGGCCAGGTGCCTGCACATCGATGGCGAGGAGCTCAGCTGGAAGTCCAGTGTGCGCTACCTGGGGCTCACACTAAACCACTGCGTCAACTTCCGGCAGGGAGCTCCGAGCCAGGGCACAGAGGGCCACCACGGCCGTGCGAAAGATGGCTGCCCGGGACCGCGGCTGCTCGCAGCGAACGGCCCTGCGACTCTACAATGCTGCGGCTGTGGGTCTGCTCATGTACGGGCTACCATTGGTCACCCTGCGCAAGCCCAGCTGGCAGCAGCTGGAGGGCGACCACCGCAGGGGCGTCCGCCCCTGCCTTGGCCTGCCTCGAGACTCCCAGTGTGCGAAGACGCTGGCTGAGGCGGGGGCATGGACGCTCCAAATGACGGCGGACCAGCGCGCCCTGGGCCACATTGACCGGCTGCGGCGGGCTGAGGGAGGCAGCCCCCTGCTGCAGCGGCTGCGCCCACACCGCCACTCGCGCAAGGGGCGCATGTTGGCCTTGTACGAGGAGGTGGTGGCCCCCGTGGAAGCAGGCCCTCCCTCCAGCCGCCCCCCTGCACTGGAGGCCGAAGTGCACACGGACATCCCGGGACTGCGTAGCAAGCGGCGGACGTCGCACTGCGGGCAGCTGCAGCTGGCTCGGGGCGTCGTGTGGGGCGACCTGGAGGACCATACCCTGGTATACACGGATGGTTCCGTGCGGCAGCAGCAGGGTTCGGCCACGGCGGCGGCAGTGCTGGGGGAGGCCACCTGGCAGGCGCGGCTGCACTACGCCGCATCATCCGCCACGGCCGAAATGGTGGGCGTAAGCCTTGGCCTGGACCTTCTACTGGAGCTGGAGCCGCCCCCCGAGCGCTGCGCCCTGCTGTGTGATTCTCGAGTGGCCCTACTCCGGATCCAGGATGGCGACCCGCGCTCCCTCCTGGTGCGCGGGCCGTGCGGGACAAGGTGGCACGGCTGGCACAGCGGGGGACTCGCCTGCGGCTGCAGTGGGTGCCAGGCCACATTGGGCTGGAGGGCAATGAGAGGCCAGACGAACTGGCCGCCTACGCCCACGAGCTGCCCCCTTCGCCCACGGCAGCCCACGCAGCTGCGGATGACGTCCGCCTGCTGATACAGCGACATGTACGGGCCCAGCACCCGGACCCGAGGTTGGCCGCTGGAGAGGCCCCACCACCCGTCCGGGCCACACGGATGCCGAGACATCAACGCTCGGCTGTCCTGCGCCTACGCGTGGGGTGCGTGTGGACAGCCGAGCGAAAACACCGCCTAGCACTCGTCAATGACCCGTCGTGCCAGCACTGCCAGGCGGCTGTCCAGACCCTGCCACATATGGTCCTGGAGTGCCCCCAGTTTGTGGCAGGGAGGACCGAACTGTTGACCGCCTTCGGGGAAGGGGCTCGGCCCCTCGAAGAATTTCTGTGGCCGCCAGGCAGTGCCAGAGAGCGGGACGGAGTCCATGAGGCCCTGGGGTCGTACCTGGATGCCTCAGGACTCCTCCCGGCTATCCGCTTTCTCCCCAGATAAACTAAACGGTGTGTGTGAGGGTGCTTTGTTTTTTTTTGTGTGTTTTTTTGTCTTTGTGTTGTAGTGTTTACCTTGTATATATTATACATATATGTCCTGTTAGACCTGTATATTTGTATATATGTAACCTTTCCTTCTCTCTATCCTCCCTTCCCTGTACAACTTTTTTCCCCATTCCCCACACCCCCACACCAGCAGGCGTTCCGGTGTCCACCCTTAGGCGAGACAAACTACGCCTGCTGGTGGTCTTTCCTCCCCTTCTTTACAATAAATTCATTCATTCATTCATTCATCATGAACGCTGCAAACTGGCACTGCGGATGCGAGAGGTTTTTGTGAATTCCCGGCTTTTCCTTTGCTTTTGCGTGTTACATATAGAAAGACGTGCATGTGCATGGTTATATAAAATATTCAATACTTTGACATCCCATGAAACTTACACCGCTGCCATAGTCCGCATGCGCGCAACACGCTCCAGGCTGCTCGACTAAGGTTGCTCCAGGCTGCTCGACTAAGCTGCAATTAACACACGCTGTACCAGGTCGGACGTACCGCAGCAACCTATGTGTTGTTTTTAATTGGCGCTACGTATCGGAAAATGGACCATTGAAAGAAGAATGTGTAGATTAAAATGCGTGTCTGTACATTGGTTCCACCAGCCTTAACTTTTTTGCTGTGGAATACTTCGGACGTAACCTCAATACAATTTTCATGTTACGTCGGACGTCATAAATGTAAGTTTCCGCTTTGGGTTGCGCCGGGCGCTAACTAAAAACGCTGGGTGAAAGTGGAGCCGGGCATAACTTTGATTTCGAAAAACGCACGCCTCGGTCCGAGTCACCCGAGCCGAACTGGGTACATTATTCCGTCAGGGGCCAAATTGGAAAATACAGAACGGGAAGGTCGTCTTGTACCAGGCTGAAAGGGAGGGCACAAACCAGCAGTTTGAAATGGGAATGGCTTCAAATGGGAAAAGGAGAAATAAGGAATGGCGAAACACAAAGGTTGTTTTGCGCCGGGCTGAAACCGGAGGGGATAACTGAGAACGTTGGAAGGCAATGGGTTCAAAGGGGAACCTGCCACGCGAGCAGTGGAAATTGGTAAGATAGAATTGTCTTGAGCGAACTTCCAGTATGTTTACCGTGAGAAGAACAAGACAGGAGAATACAGTGGAAGGTCGGCGGAAAAGAAAAGAGGCATCTACGTGGTGTGTCAGTGGCTGCAGAAGGGCAGGGAATCCAGGACGCATGCGGCCAGATTTTAGATGCGAAGCATCTAATGCTTGGGGTTGTGTCCCTCCCTCGCTCGTTGTCGTTGTCCGCACTCAACTGCGCATGCGCGTCTCTTCAGCCTCCTCAGCGTTTGGGCTGACGTCAGCGAGTCCACTATAAAAAGAAATAATTACGCGGCGCCCGGTTTCGATCGCACGACTCCCTGGCCGCAACGGGAGGCACGTGGCGCTCTTCCCACTGCGCTACAAACCGAGACGGGAGCATGTGCTACCAACGCGCCTTATGTCCTTCACTCATTCAAACTACGTCAAGAAGCTACTGATACAACGAAGGCACGCGAAGCTGAACGTCAACCGGAACGACTAACTGAAAACTAATGGGAACTTCAGTCGACCTCATGGCTGCTTCGCATACTACTCAGGGATCGCCTACGGGAAGATGGTGTAATTTGTTTCCTTCAAATATCATTTGTGAATCAAAGCTAGGTCTGAACACATCATATTGCCTAATCTAAACCAAACTAATTCAAGTAAAAAAATAAGTAGCGATGCTATTGTCATTGCCACCATGCCCAGCTAAACAGGTCAGGCACGTTTTGTAGGGAATGCATGTATACCAGAAAAACGCCATTTCAAGCTACAAAAAACACTTTGGGTTTGAGCATAGCTTACATAGTTTATAAAACCCCCATTCTAATGTAAGGCAAAAAACCTTCATTGTATTCCTTTACGAGGAGGGAGAGGAGAGATGAGGATGAGTTTGGGAGGGAGATAAAAAGATTGGAGTTGATAGCTGGGCACAGGAAATTATCAACTTTCTTCGTCCGACAGGACCCAAACACGGGAACACGCCGAATATTTTATCGCCGCATGACATAGTAGGAAATGAAAACCTGATAATGCAGCAGCTCCGACAACTGTATATAACCAGAGACACCAAACTTAAAGTTTTTTTGGTAGCGAGAAGTGCTAATTACGTAGAGCACCAGGGTATACACACATCGCTATCGCAGAATAGGTTCACAACAGCATTTTGCATTAGGAACACAGCGAGCACGAAGCTGACAGGGGAATTCCTCGTATGAAAAGCCAGAGCAACAACAATTGCGCATTGAGGAAATATTTTTCTTTTTTGTTGCCGAGCATGAAAGCATCCGGAGGTAATGTGTTAACATGAACGTCGATGTATGTTGCAGAAAAATGCATCCAAAAATGTCCATGCGTCATGTCGTTGTATATTGCAGAAAAATACATTGATCATGCGCAGGACCCTTTCAAGGCACGAAAATTTTCATTCGCCCACAAATAATTTGGTGAATTTAAATGTGAGATGTATGTTCATTCCACAGTTTTCGTCGTAGAGAATCTTTCGACACAAAGTACCAACATGGTTGGCCTGTCTGTTTACATTAAAAATTCAGAACTATACCTAATTTTGAAGCTTGTGGCTGACTTCTTTTTTGCGTATGAACAAGAACCTAGCCCAAACCTACGTTATATATTTTCCTGCCTACTGTGCCCTTTGTTTGCAGTGCTGTGGTGCGTGGTGGCCAACGCAGGAATCGCAAGCTATGGTCCCATAGAGCTTATCTCAATGGAAACCGTTTTCAACGTATTTGACGTCAACGTCTTCGGAGCTCTGCGAGTAATCAAGAAGTTCCTTCCCCTACTCAAAGAAGCAGAGGAAGAGTCGTAGCCGTGGCAAGTCCTTTGGGTGCGTACCTACTAAAGGGAATGCCTTCGTTCCTTTTTTCCTTGGCGTTTGCAAGCTTTTGAATGTGTCGGATTCTGCTTGAATGACTTGAACGTCCTGAAACTTGAAATATACTGCAGGTAGTGACACTAGTTAAAACAACAACCAATAGGAAAGCAGCTTTGATTAATAGTAAAAAGTCAACTACATTGTTAGAGTCACGCAGCACACAGAGATGAAATTAGTGCGCAAATGCCCAATCATCTACGGAATTATGCTTGGGATATAGCACTTATCAGTAAGTAAAAGACGTAAGGGTAACTGACCAAATAAATGAAACGAAGTGAAGTTTCGGGAGCGTTACGGTGCTTTTGATGAAACGCCTGCACATTTAAAACGTGTGACATTTTCAACGTCCACTTTGTGCCAGCTGGCATGATGTATAAATGTGAAGTATAAACACGGTCGTACAGAAGAAACGGGCTATAACAGCATGCCTACAAGTATCTGCCTTTCAGACGGACATATTACAGTACAGTTTTGGCTAGCACTGCCTAGGTAGCAAGGCGCCTAGCTCTTTAGTATGCAGCATTCAGGCTTCATCCAATAAAGAACGTATTCCTTCAGACGCTTTTACTCAATTCGAGGCGATCATTTAGTTCAACTGTGCACACTTATGTGACTTTAGTGAATACACTCGCATTACGGTTACTCTGACTTAAAGCATCGGGTCTTTACAAAATCACTTTTAGGAGAATATCTGCCCCGTGGGTAAATCACTACCCAGATGAATTGAACAGTGCTGACGCAAACGCGCAGCCGAGTAAAATGGTCGATCGGGGGTAATCAGCGACCTCTGGTGGCTTTCCCTCCCCCCTCACGCCCTTTCCCTCTCTGTTCATTCCTCCGAATGGGGGCGTTTACGTTAACACGCTGCTTTAAAATGTGGAGTAAGCTTGGCACAAACCGCGAATGGTGTGGCACTACCATTAGCGGTGGTGTCGTGGGCAGTGTGCCCGAGACAGAGGGAAGCCAGCGCCACCACAGCAGAGCACGGTGGGTCTATTCGTTTCACCTGCACCACGTGAACCAGTTCAGGCGGTGCAGCACTTCGCCGTCTCTTTCAGTGGTGCAGCTCCGGACTGAACCGCGTGTTCGTTAACCGGTGGTGCCAGGGTGCGGAGAAGTTCGGCTCCGGCCCCCCGCGAAATGGTGCAGGCAGCACGATTAGCGGGGGTTTGCCGTGGGCCATGTGCCCGCGAACTGGTTCAAGCCAGGTGCACCGCTGTCTTAGCCTTGGTGTCTGAGGGCCACTTGTTTCCAAGTGAATTTTGACTCGACGTAACCAAACAGGAGATAGGCGGCCAACAGTGTCGGACGCCGAGAATTGGTGGTAGTGTCAGATGCACATGACTGTGAAGTTAGGGACGCATGTGGGGAAGACGCCCCGCATAGTCGCTTTGCTTACAGAAGTCCCTCCCTTTGATTACTGTTTTTTTTTGTAGTTTCAGCGGTGTGTTGTTTTATTTTTACTAAAGTCAGCGAAATTTGTATTTTATATCAAACAACACGGGAAGCCTGTTAAGCAGTTGGGCATTGCCTCAGCCGTTCCTAATATTGTTTTTCAGAAATGCGGTGCGGAAATTTATGAAGCACTGTCACCGCAATTGCTGATTGAAAATCGGTTTGTGTATTGTAGCAATCGTGCTGTTGGACCTTTTCAAAATTATGCACGGCGGCGTGACTTTGTTTTCTTGCATGCTTTATGGTCAAACACCGCACTGCTTATCTGTCTGATCTTCATTCCGTTCTTTCCCGATGTAAATGGACCCTTCTAGATGCTGTTGAATTCTCACTCGATGAGCCTGTGTAGTCTCTATTTGGGGCACTAAAATTTTCTAGCAGTAATTTCTACCGCCTAAGGTGAATGACGTTTCGTTCTAGTGAACATTTTTGGTGATGCCCAAATTATCTGGCTTGGTGTTTGCAAGGTGCGCACACTCCTTCAACCAGTTTCCTCCAGCGTACCGTGTTGTGTCATCCCTGTCAATAAGAAGGACTGATGTGTTTCTTGAAGAAAATATTTATTTTTCTTGCCGATGACACCAGTTATAAATCTGGAAGGTGGAGGTCAAGGGATTTCAATTAATTTGAATGCTACCACTATATCCGAATTACTCCATTTTCGACTGTTTCTTAAACGTAAGTAAAACGCTCTGTGCAGTGCTGTTTTACCGGCTGGTCGCATGCTAAAATGCGCAGATTTATTTTGTTTAAGAAATCCTAATTTGGCAGTATTCACTGCATAATACAATGTCGTTTCCAATATGGCTCCGTAAAAGAGGGGGGAATATTCGCTCATTTAAAAACGCAGAAAGAAAAATGGGAGTATACGTTTCAGTGAGTATAACGTCCTATCATGAAAGCCTCTACAGTGGCGAGCGTTTCAGACGCACATCATCACAGGACCACTAATTCTTTTGTCAGCATAAATGCATATACGTTGCACATTTTCGTCAGGGTATTGTTCACCGCTCTTGGCACTTATTTCAAAAAAGCATAATTATGGGCCAGTCCCAATTCTTGGTGACTAATTTTGGATCTGAAGGTAGTGATAATGAAAAATCGCGGCTAACGCCATTACATCGGTCACAGAGCATCCTAAAGCCGAATGTTACCGGTATTCACATAGAAAACGTTGAATTTCACAGCAAAATTTCTCAACGAATATTGCTGGTTGGATAACAAAGCAAATCCAGCGGTGAGATGCCAACAGCTTGCTTTGGGCACCTGTTGTTGCTCCAACGATGCATGTGTTTTATAGACGAAACTTATATAGTTGTGATTTTTTAGCGAAAACAAGCACTGCACTTATCCCCCCATTTTCGACTCTTCGCTCAAAGCGCTGAATTTCCAGTTATGCGTGTTTTGTAACATTCTTTATGTCCCGTTTCTTTTCAAGGCCATTTCACTCTGCCTATGACGGGACCGTACAGCATGTCTAAGCACGCCGTGGTGGCCATGCTGAACGCCTTCCGCCGGGATAATCCAAACATAGGAGTCGACTTTATTGCCATCGATCCTGCAGTGTACAGGTCAGTGCACTAACGAGATGGTCATGCAGAGGCACTTTTATCTGACACTTACTTGTTACGGAAGCTTTGTAGTCCAACATCAGGGTAGTAAAAATATTTACTCTGATGGAGCTTCGTGAGAGAATACCAAATGAAGAGTGGCAACCAAAACAAACGTTTTTGTTGCGTACAACCTGAACACCAAAGAAGAAGATTTGACCCGAAAAATTGTCAAAGTTACGCATGAAATTGTAAAAAAAAACATGAGTGTGAAGACAATGTATTTTCGGCTAGCCTGTTTATGAATTGGCAGGACGGAGAATAAAAGCCCCACTTGTAAGTAGGGCATAAAAGCAAGCGGCTTTCCTTTCTGCACCTACACTTGTATTGAACTCAGCAGTAGACGTGTATGTTCAGGTTCTTCCTACTTACGAGTACTGAAGCTTAAAATGGCCAGTTTATGAGACAGCGTGTAAACCTAAACGCCTCGGTACTGAAGATAAAGCGCGCAAGGGAAAACGTTGGTACTAGTTTGTTGTAGTGGGGCATAATAATGAGTGTAAATATACTTTAAGGCGTCAAGTATGTTATCAGTGAAGGTTACTTCTCTCAGCCCATGTATATACCGCTTAATACCGGTATATAATTTATATCCCCATAATATGCGAAGTATGGTAACATAAAAAACGATCACCATAATGTAATGAAATAATTATTTTCGATTTTATATAAATTATTTCAAATTACTACTTGCGATATTTTTACTTTGAATTCAATACGTGTAGTTGCATGATCACATGAATTTGTGATTGGATTTTGTTGATTCCAGTTAGCAGGCAAAAATTTTAATACCGGTTGGTAGTAGCTAGAGTAATTTTATGCAATATGGTCATTCCGTAAGAGAGAAAGGCCTTAAATGTGAATTGAAAATGGTATTGTTACTTGTGAAAATTACGATTACCTGCGATAAAACGTGTCAAAAACTGAGCATGAAAAATCGAGCGTTCTAATGCTATCAGTAATGCTACGAACAAACTGCTACGTGTAAATATGGTGGAAACACGCAAGTGTCCTATAAATGAACGTTCTAGGTCAGCCCGCATAGAAGCCTACGAAGAAAATTACGTTAGCAAAAAGAATTGTGGTAAATAATACAAGTCAAGAAGCGGCATATCTTGGGCAGTATTGAGAATCCTGTTTGAAATTAAAATGAAAACATGCACTGCATATCTGCTTGCTCTTTTGCAACGGTCGTGGAAATACGACATTCCTGTCCTTCATTTGAACGCGCTTCCCTTACACTTTCGCTTTTCCTATGGTGTATGCAATGAAGGTTTTTTTTTTATTTAACTTTCGTGTTATTCGCTTTGCTCGCGTGCCATCTGTTTGTACAGTGGGCGTAATTTTTTTCCCTTGTGCATGGTTTTTCTGCTTGGAGCAGCACGAGGCGAAATATTTCATTATAGGTTTTTTTTTGAGCCTTTCGTCCCCAGCATTTTTAACCAGGAGTTTCTGATTGGCTATAATAAAAACTAGCTCATCAAAGTGAATTTTGAATGAAAGGATGCTGGGAACTTTGGTATACTTAGTTTGTCTCACATTTGCTGAATTTTTCTTAGAGCTGAATAACATGAACATATAGCGGTCATGCCAGCGGCTTTAGAAATTTAGAACGGTCACTTGCCGATATCTATTTTGCGTTAAGTGACTCTATCATGATCTGTGGCGAGGCGGCTGTATCTACACAGAAACAAGCAGGCAAGAAGGCCCAAGCAGGCCAAGGATTTTGCGTTTACAAAGACAAGGAAAAAGAGTCGTTCTGAAATGGGTCGGCAAGGTCATAACCCCACACACAACAGAAATAGGAAGCAGTGCCTGTTAGGAGCTCTTTGAGCGGCAAAACATAGACAAATGTAAGGTAAGACAATAAAAAAATATCTTGAGGTGACTAGGTAGCGTCCACCGAAACATTCGAGTAATACTACTCAAGTTTTAATTTGATTCCTTATATTTTTCGCTTTAAACAATAATTAAATATTACGTTGTTACGAAATACTAACTGACATCAGCAGCACCTAAGAGCAAGGTCGGAATGAATATGCGGACAGACTACTGTGTGAACGGTATCACTGCTGAGATATTTATATGCGTATACCCAGCCGATGGTACGTGACCACAGCAACAAACCGACAGTCCCTGCATTTCGACTAAGGTGTCTTAGTTGGTTTAGAACTCTCAAGCATGTTTGCGCAATACCGGCATTTGCGAGTAGAGGGAGCGCGGCGCTTCTTCCCAGGTGACGCTCTGCGCGTGCGGCACCGCGGTAGACCAGGAAGTAGTGTGGTAGACCATACTGTCTTTGCAGCGCAAGGGCGACGTGCAAGATCCTGAATGGAGGCCGTCGAGACGAGGGGGTCAGGGACATTTTGATAGCGCTCCGGTTGATAGGCCTTGACACAGGTGGGCCTCAAACGATCACGGGAGAAAACGGCGTCACAGCGGGTTACGCACGAATAGTCGTGCGGCGGCCCTGTGCGAAGACTGATTAAAGGCTGCAGTACAGGGCTACAAGTACGCGCTGTGCTGTCATGCAGATTCAGGTCTCGTTTGCACGCCTAACTGCTTTTCAGCCGGGTCCACGTGCAGCCTTTATATATTCAATGGGTTGGCCCTGCATGGGTTTGAGCGATGATTATCATTCGGTACCTCATTTTCTCTTCTAAAGACACCGCAGGGTTTAAACAAGTTGGCCTCTATCCAGAGATTTTACAACAGTGGATGCAAGTGATGAACCTGTTGTCACGCGAGCTGCCTATAACGCAGAAAATGTTAAAAGCCGGAAAACAGGTATCAAGGCTTCATGCACCTTTTCCTCTACCCGTTTCCAGACCTTTCATGCGGTAATGAAGCTACGTATAGGATGCCGTTTGAGCCTAGCTTACGCGTAACTGCTATTGAGCAATGTTACGCATTTATTACTTGGTGCTTTAATTACCACCAGTGGGGGTAATTTAATTACTACTACTGGCACCTTTCATTTGTCACCTAATGACTATGTTCACGGCATATTTACCCTTCTTCTAACGGTGCGAACTAACCAATATTGTCCATTTTCTTTTTTCCAGCATGTTTCGCTGGATATTGTAGTCTTTTTTTACACACGCTTTGTATGTTAACCGGACATTTTACTCTTACCTACACGTAACTACAACTAACCGCATTGTCCTGGCTCCAAGCTAGGCTCACTCATATATTCCATTTTAGGCTTCAGTTTCTTATTCCCCATTGTTTTACGCATACCAGCAAGTGAAGTGTACAAGCGTTTATTATCCCTTCTTTTAAATTGGGCAGTCTGCAATAATCGATTGCGTTCCATTCTTATTCATGGAAAGAATTCCCTCGATATGTACGCGTCTCCTCTCGCAGAAATGCTACGAATCGAGCATTCTGCATCACCTATGACTCCTGTTCGGATTTTGTTTGTCGCCTTTTTTTTATATGTGTGACCATTAGGGCGTACTTTTCATTCTTATGGTTTTTGGGACAGTTTTGAATTCGGGAACATAAATTTCTACTTGAGGCTAGGGCTCATTTTTTTCTTCGGTCGTTTCTCGCAAACTCATTTCTACCACCATGCTTATTGCTAAGCGTTCTCGGCTACTAGATCCCCGTTCAAATGGCCTAGATGGCTGGTTGGCTGGTTGGCTAGTTTTTGGCCCCATAACACAAGTGCGCTCATATCTGTTGTTATAGGCTTAACGTAACCATGTACTCGTAAAATCTCCGAAGACTCTTGAACAAATTTTAAGGCATCTGAATGCGAAAGCATTGTCCAATTGAACGCCTGGAATGGTTTGCGTCCACTTCGCGTTCTCGAGGGGCTTCATCCTCCTGCCAATTGATGCAATTTGCAGTTCAATCTGCTCCCCTTACGCTTATGATGGCTTTCACAATTCTCGCACGAGTTGAGGAGCTGCTCTCTTCTGGCACCATCTGTTGGAGGGATGACGACGATTGGGTGCGTCGCAGCCTGTCTATTCGCTTCCTAGGCTGTGGTCTTCGGCTAAGTTTTATCTGGTGCGTAGTGTAGCGGATGGACTCCTTTTGATACTACAAAGTTTGGGTTGGACGCCGCAATTTTGAATGCTCAAAAGGCCCTTCGTGTAGGAAGCTTTTGGCTGGAGCTCACAACAAAGTTGGACACACTTTTTGATCAGCTGTACTGGAATACCAGCGGGTGCTGGTTACGCGCGCTTACGAACACTTTCTCAATGGCGAGAGTAAAATTTTTCATAGCACATTTTTAGGTGCGTGTTATGTTTGTTAAGTCCACCGAGCTTCAACACCCATCTCGTTCTTCTGAACAGGCCGGTAGCAACCTCTGTTACGTGTATTGCGGCTATGTTGCGCCTTTACATGTTTGAAGTCATCGTCGTGAAGGCGAGTTAGCCATTCTGGGTGTTCAATAAAATTCCGTAATTTTACCGTAACCTCCAACTTTTGTTCTGCAATCTGGCACCCAGCTCTGCTTTATTTTTGTTGGTAGTAGCTTTGCATTAAACTATTTTTCTCATGCTGTTTCCGCATTTTCCAATGCAATATTTTGACCTCTGTATCCGTTATTGACGCTTTATACTTTGTTTCCTGCCTGTTCAGTATTTTGTTCCGCATCTTCTATGGTATTTGACTGAGCGCCAAACTGGTATTACTTACACCTTTGGTAATTTTTGTGTGCATGAAATGCCTTACCTTCTTCCTACGAAGAGACTATCGTATGCAGGCTAAGGTTCCCTTCCTTGTGTCTTCGGCGATGTTGTCCGTCTATTTATAGTTTAGTCTTACCACTGGTCCCCGAAATGGACCGGTCCAGCCACGCGCGACTAGTTCAAGAAGCTTCACACCAACAAAGAGGGTCGCAGTGAATAAGAAAACGTATAGGTGTGCGCGTCTTCTAAACGCGAACGCGAGCTCACACGAAGCTGGACATCTTTGCAGCAGAAAACAGTATTCTCACCTGTCCTGCCCCAGAGCAAGGTAAACTCCTACTGTACTCACAGTGCTCCTCTTCACAAGCACAGCAGGCATTACCTGCGGATCCTCGGACAGCGAGAGCAAAGCCGTTTCGATGGTGCACACGTCAGCGTGGCACGGATGTAAAAATGCACAAAATGACGGATGCACCTTCTTTCCGTAAAACAGACATTCCACAAGCGACAGCTCCTGTCCTTCTTACCACACCTTCGTGATCGGTTGCAGTGAGAAAGTGACCTTGCTGTACTCATGTGTAAACATTTCCCGCAACCCAAATGAAGAGCACAAAATTACGAAATTTCAGTAATCACATGCTGCACCTCTATTAGGCATCAGAGCTGAGAAGCTAAACGTGACTCAACAATGCATTCTCGCAACACCGGACGAACACGCGGACGAGACGGGACAAGTAAGAAGGGAACGCGGTAAAATTCATGAATATACCCGAAAAAAGCTGTTCCTCAACCAATAATCCCTAGCAGGCTTCCCATGACAGACAAACCAGAATTGAGCTTTTAGTAGACCTAGAACACGCTGGCCTACTTTGCAACGCTTTCTTGCTTGCTGTTATTAATCGATCATGACCATCATGTACAGCGTACATAGGTCCACTGCAAGACGAAGGCCTCTCCCATGGGGCTCCAACCGCTGATTTACTGTGCTGCTCAAGTCCATTCTTTCCTTCAGAACTTCCTTATTTCATCCCTCCATCGTGTTAATGGCCTTCCCTTTCTTGTAGACCCGTGTCTGAATATCCACCCTGTTACCACGGTGATGCACCGGTTATAATTTTGTTTAACTACGTGCCCAAGCACTACTTTGAACTAATATATCCTATCCTCGTGTTTCTAACCTAATCTAGGAAGCTAATTGCCTGTGCCAAAAGTGTTACTCCTGTCGTTATTCGTCTCATGGCCCGTCGAGCCGACCTACGTTGCATTCCAGTTTTTTAGTAAGGCGCAACGTTCCTGATCCTCGCGTCACCACCGGCAGTATGCACGGGCTGTATATTTCTTTAATGAAGGAGATAGCATACTTTTCATTATTGGGGCGTGCTGGCAGTGTGCACCCCAGCTCATACCTATTCCGCGTAGTATTTCTCTCTTGTGGTTGGGATCAGCACTGACCACCTGTCCGAGGTAGTTATATTCTTGCGCTTGTTATTGCGTTTATTGATCGATGCTAGAAAGGGCGCTTTGGGCGTGTGTATTCATCATTAGTTTAAGTTTATTCGTATTTGTTCTTAGTGTCACGGCACCGCGTTGTGATTGCAGCTCCTCAAGCAGTTCTGGAGGCGCTCTGCTGTCTCACTCAGCAAGACTATGTCGTCCGCAAACCTCATATCGTTCAACTATCATTAGTTTATCCTTAATCCGGTATTTTTCCAGTCAGGCCTTCTGAATACATCTTCAGACATACTGTGAAGAGTTTTGGTGAGATGGTATCTCCACGTCTTACTCGCTCTCAACAAGGAATGTTTTGCCGCTTGCTTGTGAAGGATTATCATGCCCGTACATCCCTTATACATATCTTCTAGAAGCCTTCTGTAGGTATTTTTATTCTCGCCTCCTTTAATGCTTCCTGCATGTCTGCGTTGTGTACTGAGTCAAACGCTGTCTCATAGTCTATAAATGCAATTAAGGGGGGTTTAGTGTCTTCTGCAGATCTCTTATTACCTGATTGATGGCATGGCTTTGATCGATTGAGAATCCTTTCCAAAACTCAGCCTGCTCCATAGGTTGTTGGGAATGTAGGCTTCAAATTTGTGGTTACGAAATACTTAGGTAACCAGCTCGTAAACAACTGAGAGTAGGCTGATGAGTGTGTATTAATAAAATTGTAGGCCGTCGTCACCTGCAGCTTTTCTTCTTTTCATGACCTTCAGAGCCTTTTCTACTTCTTCTTTAGTTACTACTGGGACATCTCAAGCTAGGCCATCGGCAATGACGGAACCTAATCACTGTGAGACGAGCAGGATAACATTACGCAGAGAACGTACGGGATAACGAAGGTCGTAGAACAATTCTACACTGGGGTGTACGCCAGCGACGTTAGACAAGAAGCAACGAAGGGTAATCTCAGTATAGTTAAGAAGCACCACGTTGTTTGCACGGCAAATTAAGTAGATTCTGTAAATGGGAAGATGCCTCCTTCACTCACTTCATCTTATTGTGAATTGGTGTGTCCAAGCGCAGATCTTTCACAACAACGCTATACGGACGAGCCTACTTTGTTGCTTTTCAGAGTGTGGTTGCACGAGGTGAATAGTGCGGTTGTGGAAACATTTTCGTAACGACCAAACATTGCCTTTGCTCTTGCAGGACACCTCTGCTCAAGAAAAACAGCAATCAAATGGAGCTCTTGATAGCGGAATTAGAACACAAGTCACCAGAGGAATCCGCCAATTACCACCAGGATGGTTTGAAAGAGTACATGAAGACCACCATAGAGAACTTTGAAATGGCTGTCCGAGAAAGCCCTGAAGAAGCCATTGATATGCTCGAAAATGCGGTCAGAGAAACTTACCCCAAGACAGCTTACAGCTCTCCTGCAGGATCTGGATGCGCCCTTCACAGTAATCTTCACTCATGCCCCGACAGAGTTGGCCGACCACGTAATGCGACTGGTGGGAAGGATACCACCCTTGTTAAAGAGATTAAAAATTAAACACTAATAAATTTACAACACTAATAAGCAGAACTTTGAAAGAAATGGGAGGGGGGATTTTAACCCCTGATACCCGCCTACAACTGTTTGTGTTGCTTTTTGAGAGAACAGGCCGCGGTTACTATTAGGGTGAGCCCGAAGGTCCGTTTGTACATTGCAGAAAATACACCTCCTAACGGCTCTATTACTGTGCTCTGAGGATGCCGGAAAGTATTAAGATGCACAATCTCTAAAAAAAACGAATTGACTAGGCTTATCACACAAATCTTACTTATTCGCGTTTGTGAGGCAGGAATTCGGAGCGTTCCCGGATAGACGGTGCAAGTTTATAGTAACTGGTTTGCCAATCGGGGAGCGTTTTCCGGCACATGACCTTAAATTTGGATTCATTAGCCTTTCAGTTCTCCTGGCTAGTAAAGTAATAAATGTAAATCTGTACAAATACGATGTAAGCAAAAGTAAACACGCTTCTTAATAAAAATAAAGCTTTCGTAGCCCTTTCAGCTGTTTTACGACGACAAACTCAGATCATGGAATACAACAAATTATTAAGTCTTAATTTATCTTTGTGGTTACCGCTTCATGTCATGGTCTCCTCAAACAGCACATCAAAATTGACAAATTCTAAGCTACACACTCAACCTGATTATGCCAGGATGGGCTGCCTCATTCCAGACGGTGCACAAAGTATAAACAGTAAATGAACAGCTCGTCATATCGCCTCACCACTTCCGGCACCACTGTCTAAAATCAACCGCTTCTGTCGGTTGTATACAATCTTTAGGGAAGGGCCGAGAGTATTACTCGCGTGCACTTCGTTTTGTTTGTGCGAGATTTCTAGTGCAAGGCAAAGCTATGGATCAAAATAAATCTGAACCAACCATGCTGCCGGAGGTCGGGAGGCTGCTTTCTGGTACTGGCTTACTCGGACGTCCTTGCCAAGCATACCTGCAGGTGACGGCATTGCCACCCCTAGATGCTTCTCCTACGAGCCAACAGGTCATCTCATACCGTAGACTACAAATAGGGCCCCCTCACGCTGATACCGGCTAGCTTCATACAACTTCAAATATAACGCGATGCGTATCCGTACTCCACCATCACAACCGCCTCACTTTAATGCATCATATAGCCATGCACATCCGTTCCTTGCGAGCGCAAGGGCGCCCCTTCGTCATTACCCTTATCCCCTCCTCTCGTCATGAGAAACCTCCCTAAGTGACCCAGCCCCTTCCTGGCCTACAGGCAGAACTGTGCCGCTTTGCGGATTGCACCCCATTGCGCGGTGTGATACACTGCACCAGTGACCAATAACTCAGGAATTAGAACTTCTGCGCAGCTGAAGGGTTAGTGTAGAGTTCTGGTTTCCTCTGGAACCGCAAAATTGGAATGCTTTTGCATCCTGACTTTGTGATGTCGTGGCAGGTTCAGGGCCGTAATGGGAGCGGCTCAGAAGTGACGAGGCAGGGGTCCATATTGCAAAACGGAACTATTTATAAAAAATAAAAGGTGGAAAAGGAAAGGAGAAAAAATGAATAGAGAAGTCGCGAAGTCAGGCGTAGCACGCGCACACTCTCGCAGCCAGAAGAGTCCGAGTCCAAGCGGCGGGGAATTTCACAAGGCGCCTCACCATTTTGGCGGTGGCGTGTGTGGCGGCGAGTAGATGCTCCCATCGAAGGCGACTACACTGGCGGTTGTTGACATTGACGAGGCGTGGCCCCGGCATCCGCGCGCAGTCACAGCGCCATGACGACGTGACGAAGAAGCTGGTCTGCGGGAACACGAGCATTGATTGGGGTTGCACTCCCGCAGTCCCGGCGACTGCCTCTGGAGCGCAGGGTCTTCACACGAACGGCGTGCCCTCAGTCCGGTCGACTGCCGCTGGTCCGCCAGGCTATCTCGGGGTAGACGATCCGCTAGTTGCCCTCGATCTCTTTTCGATCTTTTTCGAACCCGAGTCTCGTTCCTCTTCTTTCGCGCCTCCCTTGTCTCGCGTTCCCTTCGCATCTTCGCTTCCTCTTCCAGTTCACTCAGCCACTCGCGCGCTAGCTTCGTCTATTCCCCGCGATCTCATCTTGTTTTTCCAGCGCTCGGGCACTTTATGACAACTTGAATAGCACGTGGAACTACACTCCACAATGAATGGGAGCGGAGCCGCAATTGACAAATGGTGTCCCAGTGCCAAAACGCAAACTGGCAAGTACTACTTTTCTACACCTGTGCGTAGAATTTCCAATGAGGGAGAGTTTTTGCTGGCAAACCAATGTTCAAGCGGGATCTTTTAGGTTTGAACGACATTGTCACGCGTTTGCTACAAAAAATTCCCTCGCACTTCCCCGAGGGGGAGAGTGTGTAAGTGCGAATGCACGGTTGTTGATTGCACGATTACGGTGGATATCGTGATCTTGGAGTGGAGAGGAGGCGCCCAACACCCGCAGTCACTGAGCGGAGAGAGGAGGAGGAGAGTAGCGCCCGCCGTTACGGCGAGGGCTACACGAGCGCCCTCACGCGTCGGAATGCGGAGCGCCGCTACGCGAGCGAGAGCTCTCACCGCCCGAAGTGGAGAGGAGGCGCCAACACCCGCAGTCACTGAGCGGAGAGAGGAGGAGGAGAGTAGCGCGCGCCCATCTCCCCCCGTTGCTAGGGAATACGAGGAGGAAGACGAGGAGCGCGCGCACCCGCAGCTGTTGCTATGCGGAAGACGGAGGCGGACGATTCAGGCTCGCTTAAGAAGTGCATTCGCACTTAAAAAGATACTACGGGACTGACCCCCTAGGAGCGGTGTCAACGTGTTAGCGTTGATATCCAACGGACCTACTCTGAAGTGCACCCAGATTTGAGGTGCCACGCAGCAAAGCACACTTGAAGCATGAATGATTCGGATGCCGAAATATTTTTTTTACATCCAGCGTGCCGTTTGCTTTGATATTACCGATTTTATAGCACCGAATTGAACGTCTTGTTATTGGCCCTTTCGCAATTACACCGAATTTACCCTCTCGTAATTAAACAGTGTTACTCGTATCATCGTAAACAAACCGAAGAAAAATAAGTTTCAATTCCTCAATACACTACAAAAATAACAATGAATTAGGCTTCATTCTACTAACAACTTTGACCACAACTAGAGAACTATATAGTGATAATTCGATTACCACAACAAACTACTACTACTACACCTTATCGTAACCATTGCTACAGACAGACAGACAATGAACTTAATTGTAAACACAATGAACTTTATTGACCATTGGTACGATAAACATTTATTTAATTTTTACGCTACATTTGAAATGGAGGCAGCAAAAAGCGTGCATCGCGGACATAAAGTGCCTTGAAATGACAAGTCAAGCTCAAAAAAGAAAATACTTCATACAGGGTAACCCATACTGAGTACGGACACTATACCGTCTTAAAAAATAAAATTTGTTATTCTATCAAATAATTGTCTTAGTAAGGTATAATGAAAGCGAAGTCTGGGTCTTGATGGAGGGAAGCAAAACACCGGGATGGCTGTAACATGTATTAGCAGATCCACAACCAAAAACCAAAAAAACGTTCAGTCCGCTTACGCCAGCGTGAGTCAAGGTGATGGTGGTGAAACCTACAGAGGAGCCTCATTGAGTTGGCTCCGTGGTCCTGGACTCCAAAGGCGGCCGCTATCTAGCGGGCCGCCCGACCAGCTTTTGGTGTTCTTGTGGGGCAGTGCCGGATAGGGCAGGAAGACGAGAGGGTGGGGATGCATGTAGGGGTGAGCCCGCCTGTTGGCCAAGAGAACTTCCATACTGATGGGTAGATTGTAGAAGTTTGGCTATAACATGCCATGCATTTACTACGCTATTGCGTGGGACAGAAAAGGTGTCGGTTGGGAAAGTCTGCCCACGTGTTTCTCTGTAGACTCAGTCATGACGTGGCGTCAGCAGGAGATAATGACTGCTGAGGCGAGGTTGTGTTTATGAGGTGCAGTCAGCAAGGGCAATCGTATAGCTGAGAGGCTGATACAATAACATCAGAGAAGCTGATGTCTTGCTGTCACCCGGGAGCTATGGCCTTCCCTCTCTTCTGATCACCGGTGAATCCTTTATCGGGCGAGCGTGCGTGCGCGCTCATTACCAGGAAGGAAGCCTTAGCCTCAGGCCCACACATTACGAAAAAGGGGAAGCGCGGATGACTGACAGTGTCCCAGAATGTTTTGTGCTGTAATAAGTTATCTTTAAGGAATTCAAGTTGGTAAGCAATTTGTTCTAATATAGAAACCTTAGTGTCTTACCTTCTATTTGTTAAATTTTAATATTTGTTTTCGTGTGTAGGTACAGCGCAATACTAGCCTGTTAAAGCTTGGGCCTTGTGAAGCAGAAATACGTAAGTTTTTTGTTTAGAAATAACAGATGCATCCCTACTCTGAATGCCCCGCGAATGTTCTTCTACTGAGGCTGTAGTGTTGGGTACTTCCGTGGAAGGTTATGAGTGGTGTGGGTGCCGGTGACTCTTCCGTGGCCCGGTGGGCGAGATCTCGGTCCATGAGATGGGCGTGTCCATTGCCTCTCACGAAGGAGTGGGCCAGTGTTCACACAATGGCCACCTTCCTGTCTGGCGTCTTGCTTTCTAGGATGCGTCTCGTCACAGGTGCCACCTATTCCGACTTGAAGCTACGGCATGCCTCTTGTGAGTCTGTGACAACTGTTGGGGTATTGCTTTGTGTGAGGGCGAGAGCGATGGCAAGTTCTTCTGTTTATTTGACCGTGACTCTTGGAATGAAGGCACTGGTCAAGTGCTTACACCCGTTTGTCACCACTGCCACCATGGTTCTTTTACAGATTTAGCGGTCTGTGTCGGTGTAAGTCGTCGTCAGGACTCGGTAGTAAATCTTACTCAGCGGTCTTTCGCCTGCTTCTCTGCGACCCTGGCCGTAGTTCGGGTGCATATTTCTAGGAATCGGGTGAACTACTATAGATTTACGCCACGATTCTTAGTTCAGCTGCAACAGGGGCTGGTCTCACGGAACCCATTTAAGTTTGGTCAGTACACTGCACCCCGTTCATTTACGAGCGGGCAGTACCCTTTGATTTCACGAATGGCCCTCAATAGGTTCCGATACTGTACTGTGCATCCCCATACGTAGCACCTTGTCTGTCGATGCGCTCATGGGTAATCCAAGGCTTGCTTTCATGATTTGCATGGAGCCCGTCGATCTTGTTCTGTTCCGTTCTATTCAGAATGACGTATGGAGTCGCGTGCCGGGACGGCACATGGTTACCTGAAATGGGGAACCAACCCATCTAAACTCAGCTTAATAAAGCGTTTTGTCTCTCTCTCTGTCTTCATTTAGAATGGAAATTGCGAGTTTGTGCTTCAAGAAACCAATATTTCAAAGTGGGCTCCCCTAATGTTGTTGATGCGCACATTCCAGGCGAGGTTTTAAAAATGATTAAGCCCCTACATTTTTGTCTATTAATTACCCACAAAGTAGCTAATAAAGTTGGAGGGCATACTTTAACTGACTGTCTCGCGAATGAAATCATGTATTGAGCCATTTTATGAATTTAAAACTATTTTCTACATAGAGCACCATCTCATGTATTACCAAAGGTATTATGAAGGACCCTTTTATTCTCGGAATTTTAATTTCCTGAGACAGAATACAAAAATTCACGTTCAGTTTATCTAGCCGCAGTATAGAATCAGTTACATTGAATATAAGATTAACGTAAACAGTTCAACCCCGTTATAACAAACAATGATATAGCGAATTATCGGCTATAGCGAACTAAACACCAACTTTTGTTTGGTCACGTTTCATTTCAATGTCACTTATTATTTTTTAACGAAAGTGAAACTGTGGGAGCCGCTCGCACTGTCGGATATACAGATGAAATATTTCACCAGTAGGCTGAGAAGCTACTTAGAAAAACTCCCGGCATCCGAAACTGCAGAAGTAGAAAAGGCCCCTTTGTTCGTGGACACTGTGGAAATCTTCATCATGCTCAGTGCTGTGAATAGCCACCAGACGATATCTCGTTCTTCCGGAAATAAATAGGAGCGCAGGCCTGTTTTGTCATATGAACAATGTTCTGTTTTATTTCTCGTTTCATTTTCTGGATCATTGAGCTTGAAGTGCAACAAGGAGAAAGATCAAGGGTTATCCTGTTTATGGTAGGTTTGCAGATAAAATATTGCGTTATTGTGTCAATGATTTTTTCCGGCGCCAGAATACCGATTCGTTCTGAACCGAATTTTTGCTCTACTGCTACACCGAATATCGGATATAACGAACTAGATTACTTTCATAATTCTGCTTCGTTATAACCAGGATCGAAAATTCCGGCCCCGGAACGCTTACACCACACATATCCAAAAGCGACCTTGAAGGATGATAATTTTTTTCGCGTATTGATTTCCGTAACGCAGGTTATATTCTTTTGAGTTTATCGATATGACTGCAAGGCCGACGAAATAAATTTTGAATGCTATTTTGTAATGCTCAACCTCACCGTTAGCGTAGAGCAGTATAAGATTGCGCCAATTGTGCATTTTTAAAATTTAGGATGAAACTCCAACCAACAAACGCTTTTATCGTTCAGGCCACACCAATGATTGCAGTGGAATGTACGATTTTTATAGTGAACAAAAAAATTGCCTTATCCACAAGGGGTAATTACGTTCATCCGGTGGTTTTCCGGACAGACGACGTCAAATAGAAGAACATTTAGCGCTAGGTGAAAAAAAAATAATTGTCCCTGTCAAAAGAGCGGGGGTCATTTTTTTCCAACGCTCATATATTGGTTAGTGTGATAGCGCACTCGGCTTTTCCGCCGCTGGTGGACAACGAAACGAGTCTCAATCCGTGAAATTTCGTTAGATCTCGTTTGATAAACTGACGAGTAAGTATTTTATGGCTACGCAACAGCTGCATACAATTATCTGAAAATGACGTTGACCCCATGACTCATCAAGTCGTACGTAATTTTTTTGTTGTTGTTTGGCGCTCACCTCCGCAGTGCTGGCCAAACTCGGTTTCTCTTATTTGCTTCTGCTTCGAGCAGCTTGTTGTTTCTCTCCGATTTGTTTGCCGCTCGCCGTCACTTTTTCCCCCTTTTTCCTCATTTCCCTTTTCAATTCATGAAGTGGGGAACCGCCTAAGTTCTATCTCTATTTCCGGCCACTTTTCGTATCTGTGCCTATGGTACCTGCGTCAGCATGCGGACCTTTTGTTTGGTTTACGCCGGACGGATAGCCGACATCGGCGCTCCGCTTGTGCCACATCATCGGCATAATCAGCAACTCAGCTGCTCCTGTTAGATACAGTTTTTTCTCACCTGTGCGCGTTGCAAACTAGAAGTGTTCGTCAGTGCCTCAGTTCGTGAAGTAAAGAGTCACTCCCAAAGGAAGCACCGAGGCACACTCGGAGGTACAGACACGACCGACTTACGCCTGCCGATAATCTAGGCTATTTCTTCTCTTCGCTTCGCCTTCAGGAAAAAAAGTCAAGTAGTGGTTATTAAACGAGTCTGCTATACTTCTAGGCAGAAAAGATAGTTTAGTGCTGCGTCCACGATGCGGACTTCCTGGGCCCAGTTCGGTGCCTTTATGCTCCTTTTCTGGCTCCTGTTGACCCTCCGTGTACCTCTACAGCAAATCACCTGCATTCGTCGGTTCCTTTTGGATTGCACTGGTCAGTTCCTAATGGCTGTCCTGGTTTACTTGGAAGAGAGCACTTGGCCCCAAAGTTAGCGGCGATGACAAAGCCGTGCCGATGACTGGTAAGTAGCAGTCTGTGTTGCCTGTCGAGGTTTAACAATGCCAGATGTGGCTTTTCATCCATGCAGACCTCAAAAACCAATAATTGAAAGAGAGTACTCAGTGCGTGAGTAAGCGCGTTGGTGCACGCGGGATTGAGAGTATGAGTGGGTGCAGGAGTCAGTGAGGGTGCGAGTGAGTGAGTGAATCAGTCAGTCAGTCAGTCAGTCAGTCAGTCAGTCAGTCAGTCAGTCAGTCAGTCAGTCAGTCAGTCCGTCAGTCAGTCAGTCAGCCAGCACCGCAGCCAGTAATTGTGTATATATAAAAATTACGCATAATCGATAATATGACTTCAATTACCGCAAGCGATTGCTTTCTAAAATATTCATTCTGTCGGCATCAAACGGGGACTCAGGAAAATTCGTGACTTGCAGTAGGCGCTCAGACCATGTTTTAGTGGTCAGTGCGCCCACCTAAAATAGAGGAAAAGCGAGAATTAAACTGTTGTTTTGCGGTTTTAAGCTTCTTCCAGCTTATATGGGACACGCCCTGTCTGGGAGCGCACCGGGAGTTTAAAGATTTTCCTCGTACAAAGCTTGCCAAACCATAGAAATTTGAGTAAATCCGCGTTGTAACCCTAAATAGTGTTTTTGTGATTTGTCAGCATGGCAGTTAATGATCACTGAACGTCACAGCTGTGGTCAATGGGCAGAACGGATTTTATTTATTTATTTATTTATTTATTTATTTATTGAATACTACCGGCCACCTCATGGTGGCCAAGGGTGGAGTGGTGCGTACTTCGAGACTTGCAGCGATGAAAACAGGATGGCCAAATGACTGTCTGCATTTGGCACAGCACCAAGGAATGTAGCGCAGGCGCAGAGACGAAGCAATCAACGCAGGTACAGGCAGCTTGATCTGGGATTTGATCAATCTTTTATACCCTTGAGCTAATGAGTCATGCCGTGCAGTGAAAGTAAACAGAACTCACAGTCCGCGAGTTAAGAGCTGCGTGCGGGCGCGGTTCTTACCAGAGTAGGACGTGCCGTTCCCAAGAGAATAGCAACGGGGCAGATCTTCCCGGCGCGATACCATAACGCCATGACCATTGCCCGACAACGCCAATACGATTATATTACCACAAAATATTTTTTAATCAACAAAAACACAATGTAATTATGAGGTGCAGGCTGATAATGTACTAAAAAAATTGGCAGGTTGCCGCTAGAAATGATACGGTAAAATGAAATATCTAGCGATAAAATATCAAACTTTGTTACGTGTGCAATCAGCGACAGAGCGCAGACGGCGCCAACGCAGCCTTCGTAATAAATTCTTGCACAGTACGTGGTGGGGTGCCGACAAGGCCTGCGAAGAGCTGTTCTTTGATGCCGTGGATGAGATACCGAAGCTTTTTACGGTCCGACATATACGGAATCCACGCGCCGGAACAGACGGGCCATGTCCTCGACAAACCCCACCACGCTTTCATTTGGCTTTTGCATGCGTATTTCCAGAAGGATTTCTGCACGGTCTCGGCGGTCGCTTCTGGCGAAGCTGTCGCGCACCTCCTGACGGAAGTCGTCCCAAGTCTTTAACCTTCGTCCGTGGTTTTTAAACCACGTCTGTGCCCTGTCTTCTAACCAGAAGTAGACGTTCTCAAGCTTTTGTGCAGGTGTCCACTGGTTGAAACTTGCGACAGGCTCTAATTGGTCCAGCCAGGCATCTACCATCTTCGGAATCGGTTCCGTGAAAGCTGCTGGGATTGCAGGATTGCTGAAGCATCAGCTGAGGCGACACTGGTGATTGAACCATTACCTCAGGTTCAGAAACCTGGCGCCTTGGTGCGGTGTCAACCAGGGCGCCGTGTTCTGGAGATAGGCCGAGCTTGCGGTGGCTGCAGCGATGTACGGGTGTGCAGACGCTGGGAGGTCTCTCAGGGCTGTCAGAGGGAGACCTGGGCATCAGACGCTCCTGTACGCAGCTCCTCAACCAGTGTCACGGTGCAACAATTGATTAAGGCCAGTAAGACACTGGAAAAGAGGATGTATTTCGAGAAACTTGTGCCTGATGCGAGGGGGAAGTCACACCAAGAATACGCGCTCACGAAGACACACGTCCTCGTCTTCTTCACGACCTAAGCGGTGATGATCACGCTTGTGATCTCTATGATGATGATGAAGATGATGGAGACACGCCCGAACGGCGCACACCCGCTACGGACGATTGGCGTGGCCGACAGAGAAGGCTGCGTCGACGCCGTCTGCGCTCTGTCGCTGATTGCACACGTAACAATATGTTTCGCGAAAGTTCGCCGGGAGATGGAACACGCACATAAATTGTTTACGAATTTGGTGAAGCATGTTGCCTTCCACTTGGCTCTTACATTGTGAGACTTTATTAAGTCTCCGACCTCTGCTTCCCCTAAAAAAATGAGGTGTTCAGCCATGATTTCTCCCTTGTACACCGCTCGTGAACAATTTACCCAGTTCACATTCTACCACTCCGAACTCTGGAATCCCCCATTGGGACCCCTTACCCACTATTCAGTCTTATTTCATAAAAGCAACTTAGAAGGTTCCACTAAAATACCAACTACACATCAAAATGCAACCACAAATCCCTCACAGGAACTAGCTTTTAGTCCAACTGCCAGTTTAGCGACCGAGAA
This sequence comes from Haemaphysalis longicornis, assembly GCA_013339765.2. Lineage (NCBI taxonomy): Eukaryota > Metazoa > Arthropoda > Arachnida > Ixodida > Ixodidae > Haemaphysalis > Haemaphysalis longicornis. The sequence continues at coordinate 74,572,105 of CM023455.1, read as the reverse complement.
CGCAATTCTTAGGCGCACCCCCACTTCAAATCACTCTGCGTGCAAATTGAGATGTTATCCCAATGATCCGAGACCCCAGTGTGGCAGTCTGTTCGCTGACGTAATACGCGCCGTAAACAAAGAAAGAACAGCGAAGAAAAAGACTCAGAAACGAAGCCATTCCAAGTAATCGGGAACAGAAGACAAGAAAACGGACGTCAAAGAAGAGACGCAAATGCAAAGTTGCCGCAAAAAAGTGTTTAACAGACCCCGCAGACTTTTCCTTCGAAGCACGGAAGCACACCTAAGTGGCCCAAGAAATGTTTAGGTGTGATATTGTGCACCATGTAGCTGGTAATTTTTCAGAACGATGTGAAGCATCGATAAATACAAAAAAAGAAGAAATGTTTGACGGCGAAACTATACCGGCGAAGACGCCGGCAGCTGTAAACACAAAAAAGACAATCATGAACAGGGATTTTTCCAGGCGCCACGGTGCCTGTGCAAGTTGCTTCCCCAGCCGACCCTTTGGACGCGAGGTGGGGACGCAAGCCTTATCTCGTCTAACTTCCCTGGGCGCCTTATAACCCCCCTTTGTGAGTCACTTTTAGGTGCCTCCTGGCGCCAGGACGTCAAGCCGAAGCAGTGTCAAATGGCTTTGTCGCGCCGCTTCACCCCTGTCTTAGTGAATGCTTGGCAATGTTGCAAAATGTTGCCGTTTTCCGTGCTTCCAAAGCTCCACCATGACGGGGGAATCAGGCCGTGCCGCATACTGTAGAGGGAGAAGAAATTGAACTTTACGCAATGCCTAAACTTGAAGAATTCAGCTTCCAATACTTCTGCGGAGGTTTCTTCCGATGATTTGCTGCCCTGTGTCATCTCAATGGTATCCTGCCGGTACTCACCCGCGTGGCAGAAACTTAGAGGCTCACTGAACGGGTCCAACTTAAGTTCAGCAATGGAACGGAAGATGATAGCTGTAACATCAAGGGACAAGAGAGCCGAGTGGGTCAGGGAACAAACGCGTCTCAAGGACTTATTACTAGAAATTAAGAAGAAATTGTTGTGGGCATGCAATGTAATGCGGAAGCAAGTTGGCCATTAAGGACAACAGAATGGATTCCCAGAGATGGCAAGCGTGGCAGGGGGTGGCAGAAAGTTAGATGGGCAGATGATGTCAAGAAGATTGCGGGGATAAATTTTTCGCAGTTAGCACAGGCCTGGGATAATTGGAGATCCATGGGGAAGACCTTTGCCTGCAGTGGGCGTAGATAGGCTGACGACGATGACGATGATGGGGATGTCTCCAGTGGCGGCGGGGTAGTTTAAACCTCAGACAAGACACGTTTCCGCCTTAAATTGCCTCATCTTTGTGTGGTTACTGTTTCCGAAGAGAAACTTTTGTAATTTCCTGAGCTTTGTGCACAAGCAATGCAAGCCATATCCTTCAAGATATCTGTATATCTAGAAGTGGAGAACAAATTATGCGCCTGTATATTGTCTCGGAATGGTGCTTTCGAGGCACTTGTTCACCTATACAGATTACGCAGCCCGAGAGCAAATCAAGCATTTTATTTCTCCATTACCAAACCTAAACGATGCGGAGAACGGCGGATGTAGACACAATTATGATTATCAGTGGCAGCGCACATACTAGGCTTGTCTGTACGCGCAAATATTGCATTGCCGGCAAAAAAGGTGAGATTGTTAGTGTCAAGGTGGTTTCCTGTTTAAGACTTCGCCTATAACGAGCTCAGTTTCTCGCGATAGAAATTCTGAAGACAAAAAAAATTGTCGCAATATGAGTGGAATACTCGTATCACCCTTGTAAATGCAGCGGCGTTAGGAACAACACGAGTGTTCTAAATCACCATTGGCTTTGCCGTTCCCGGAGTGCAGAAATTTTCCTACATTTCTGCAACTGGCTTGCCCTTTCTGGCAGGTGGCGAATACAAATTCCGTCATTGTCTTGCAAAGCGACTGTCCCGACAGCTATTCCTGGTGTTTACTGGTTGCCTGCACTCAAGGAGTGAAGGCGTTGGGAACCAAAATGCTTCCCAAACACGACAGTCTTGCAGCTGGATGTCACAAAGCAAGAAAAATCCACAGCGCCTTCGAGAGGGGAAGAAACAGCTTTGCCCCCCAAGTACGTTTGGATAGCTTGAATGGAGGGGTCTGTGAATATTCTCATATATGTTATCGTTTCTAGTAGCTGTGCTTCCTCTGCGTAGAAAAATGCGGAAAGATTAAGTTTCAAATGTAATTTCCGGTAGCAAACTTTGATTTAATACTCTGGTGCGATTTAGTTTTGCTGTAAGTTTGATAAGAGCTGGTGGTGCGGTAGGACAGTGAAGGAATTAAGATTGTCCAGTTTGTCCACGTCAGACGATTCAGCGTTCATAAATTAGCACCAATTGGTAAATCTCCCTACCAGAAGAATCGCATCGTTCAGAAGCATTCAATGACGGTACATTGTTATTTACCGTCGCCGGACTTTATCTGGTGGAAGAGTCCACTTTTAGTGCCTGGATAAAGTAGGTGCAAGGTTAAGCACCCACGAGGGGTGGTTTTATAATTTAGTCCTTGACTTTTGTCACGCATTTAGCCCACAATTTTTAACACTCCAATGCAGGCATATCACAAAGAACCGTTCCTCAGAATCAAGTTGTAATTTAGTTTCAAAAACTCCAATCACCATATTTACTCGACTCATAGTACCCGCCTTTTATCGCGACCGCGATGCGTCAGATTCGAAAAACGATCTGACCGCCCCCACCGGCACTTTTTCTCTCGCCCGTACCTTAGCGAGACGGGCGCAAGGGACAATGTTTTATTTGGCAAATAATCAAAAGAAAAATAGGCACAAACAGCGAACCCACGACTTACGTGTGATACTCAGTCACTCTCACTCCCATTCTAGTCCGTTGTGCTGCGGGGGCTGCCGGTCCCAGTATGCCCCTGCAAGTCGCCTTCTGTTCTTTTGAAGTGATTTATAATTGAAAACTTTATAATTTACGTTACCACAACTCCAACTTAAAACCAACAACCAATGCGTCTGATATCCACCTAGCAGTGGTTAGTTATAAAAGGGGGGGCTCAGATCCGCATGCAAACTGTTTTTCCAATTTTTTTTTCCAAAAGTACGAGAGGGTGCTTAGAATTGGGGGGTGCTTAGAATAACGGGGTGTTTAGATAGCGAAAATACGGTATTTCACTATGTTGCAACGAGTTCGCATCACGGACACATCACCAAGATAAAAAAAATTACTCCCACCTCCCCTTACGGGAACCCCTGTGTAGATAACACGCATAGGGGGTTCCGTTGTTGTTTCCGTTAGGTTGATTCTCCCATCGCGTGAAAACGTGCCGTGAACCCCCTGCCGCGGCTATGACGCAACGTGGCGCGACTATGACGCAACACAATCCAACACAATCCACTTTAATCCAATCCAATCCAAATCCAATCCAAGCCAAGCCAAGCCAATTCAATCGAACCCAATCCAATGCCCCTCGCGAGAGAGTGTTCGCTATCAGAAAGGAGAGGGGGTGAGCGGCGGAGAGCGCAGCACGCGCGGCGAGGAGCATGCTGGAGGGGTGTGGACGGACAACGACGCTGTATGGAGGGACAAGGCGAGTGAATGAGATGCAGTCGCATCTAAAATGGCGGCCATCATGCAGTTATCTTCAGTACTTGCATTGCTTATACACACTTCATGATGTTTTCATGTTCTGTTGGTCGACATCCCGTGCCCTTTTCAAGCATTGCGAAGCTCTACATGTTTTTTTCACTTCCAATAAGTTTATTTATTAATTAGGTTCAAACTGTATGCATCATCTAGGTTCTACCACCTTGGTCCCCCCTTAATACTTTTCCCTCCTCGTCTCATGTTTTGACATTTATTAGGCTCACATGCAATGAACAAACCAAAAGGAAGTAAAAAAACTGTAGCTGCTGTTTTATATATACATTTTTATATGATCACAGGTGTAAAAAAAGAACTTCTGCTCTAAAAGGTAAAAACGAAATAATAATATATTGCGGCAAGGATTCGATAATATATTGTTCTGCAGCCATAAAAGTGAGAGTTGAAGTAATCTCCGTACTAAAGAACATGTATGCGCTGTGTATAGAACTTTACAAGCAAGGTAAAATCCCTAAATCCTAAAATAAGCAGTTTCCTCGAAACGACTTGCAAAATAATAAATGTACCTAACAATGGCCAGAAACGTTCACATTTTAACGTTTTGCCAAAACCTGTACCAATAGTGACTGAGTTTCCAAACTTGGAACACACGGAAGAAGGCAATCGTGTCTAGTGTTTGTGTAATCGTTGCTCACACGTTTACTAGAGTCGTGCTTCTGACATTAGGCATTATAATCAATTGCCTTTAATAACGTCTTCACTAAATATTCTCAAGAAATTTGCACCAGTCCTTTTAATCACATCCGCAGCATCTTTATTCTTGACTAGTGGTGTTGTTATAAGGATGAATGTTTTTCCTCTTTCTCGCATTTGTGTGTTTCTATTTTTTCGAAACCCTGTTTAGAATGTATTTTGAGTACAGTTTATAGTCACTGAATATGTTGTATATACGCCGCGTTTTTTGTTTCTTATAATTTATCTTAATATTGGTCAATGCCGCTTGCCACCTGTCGCACTGGGGCCAGTCAAGCTTTTTTTTGGCTTTATTCCCGGCTCCCTGTGCGCGAACGTGTTTGTTGTTTTGTCTCGCAAGAAAAAGCCAAATCAAACCAGATCAAATCAAACAGGCGTGTTTTCCCGGTGGCCGAGTTGTCAAATAAGTAATTAGTGGCACTACATAACTGCAATTGATGTCAGGAACTGCATCTCGTGTATTCATTTTAAAGTGTAACAATTCATTGGTATCGTGCCGGAATTTTTATTTTTAGAAAGCGGTTAAAAGCATGCTTACAAACGTCCTACGCATCAAGGTCGGGTGATGGGTTTCACGGGACGCCTGTTGCGGACGCACCATTGTGTGGCCGTATTTTCCCAAATGAGCTCTGTCATTTGCACGCGTCGTCAGACACGCCAAAAAAAGGAGCTTGCTTGCAACGCATGACACGGTTCGCGATTCGAAAGTAATTTCAACCACCTGCTGTGCCATGGGTGTAGATGACGGCCGGGAAGCATGAAATTGAGTATTGTGATACAACAAACCCTATTCACAACCGTAGCTAGTGGCCTTGAGTTTGGGTTGATGGCATCCCACGCCCTATTTTTCTTCCCATAGCCATCATATTTACGAGACCTCATTACAGATTGTTTCAATGATGGGATCTAACCTCCATTCACATTTGTTCTTCTACTCACTTTTTTACTCATGGCATGCTTTTTTATCGTAAATGCACAATCACCCACCGCGGTGGTTCAGTTAGCCGAGGTAATATGCCACTGAGCCAAATAACGTAGGTTGGATCGCTGCCGTGGTGGCTGCTTTTCTGACGGAGGCGAAAGCCAGAACTCCCGTGTATTGAGATTTCGGGGCACGGCAGAGGTTCCCACATGGTAAGAAATATTCACGAGCCGTAAAGTACAGCGTGCCTTATAGTCCAGGTGGAGCTTCGGCGCGTCATGTCAGAAAATCCATCAATTAATTTACTGAATATAATTTGACAACAGTGTTCCAAAATGGAACCTTTATTACTACGCTCGGTATAAAAAACTGGCTTCTTGAATGCAACCTCGAACATGTGTCCGTCTACCATGCCATAAAACATTACTGTGTTTCCAAACATTGCCATGGGTGTTTATATACAGGAGCTCTGTATAAAAGAGCAGCGGGAAATACAACGTAAAAACTTTATACTGAACGTCTGAGCCGTTGATCCTACTCTAGACGTGCTCATTCAATATTTAAACAGTGTCAGATATGCTCATCAAGCTTACTCAAATTTAAGCTAGGTTACGTAAAGTTCGCGCACAGCTGTAGTGTAATAATCAGAAATAAGAATGGATAAAGTCATTTCAGAAAAAAGAATCTTGTATTTGCGAAGAATACTGTCGTAGGTGCCTGTTATGCTGTTTTGTACCTGATTAGAATTATTACCCTGTTATAACTTATCGCCACTTAGAGAAAGCGTCTAAAAATCAAAATTATTTTAATGGGTTTATTGGATCTAGCGTTTACCTAAAACGTTGCCAAAAAGGTACGTCAATAATTTTATTGCGCATGGGTGTGTTTTGTTGCTCCGGTTCGACCGGTTGTTCGACCCATGCCAGCCTGAAATGCCAGTAAAACGAAGGCGAAATCGGGTCACTGACAATTTTCTCGCCTCAACCTTACCCCAGAGACAAAATTGTGATGTAATTGAGAAAACTAAGTTGAGAACGCGGCTTTTGCAATATCAGCCACAGCGAATCAAAGCCATTTAAGCAGCACTCACCTCAACGAAGATACAATCCGTTCACTCAAAGAGATGAAGTGGCCTTCTGGGACTCTAAGGGGGCGGCTAAGCTCTCTTTTCGACACGGTTGTGGCTTTCATGCTTCGTTAAGGATTGTAGAAAATGCCAGCTTTAAGCACTGATATACAGTCATGAGCAGAAGTTTACACACCCCAAAATGGCAGTTTTAGGTTATTTCTTTTCTGCTAGCAGCCCACAAACTGTAGTATGCATGTGAGATTACGTGTAATTACTAAGGTATTGCAAAAATACCCCGTGTAATAAGTCTGGGCCATCCTGCCGAAGAGAAATAACCGCAAATTGCTGCGTTATTTGTCCGTAAGGGTTTGCTCTTGACGCGCTTTCCTGACCTAAAGTGTCCTATGCCAATGGAAGTAAACGCGTTAAAACGCTGATACATACGTGTGTAGTTAAAGTCATGCTCAGCTACGTGCGTTAACAAAAACTTTGTAGGAAGTGATACGTACCTGCACTTCTAATACATACGGATTGCATACCATATTATCATGCTGGAAGCTTTGAGACATATACTCTACAGGTATCATTCGCATGTGTTTCGCCAACGTTCAGTGAAGAGGCTGTCCTTGCACTCCTCAAATGAACGTTAGCAATCTTACAAACTAAGAAGCGTGGGCGAGATTAGCGTGATGAAGTCCTGTTTTGATTTTAAAGATGTCGATCTGCGATTAAAGGTTACTGCAGGAGAGATAACAGCAATATTATGCCACTACGACGCAGTGTACAGCTAGAAAAGCTTCTCACAAGGGGTTTCGCAAAGAGCCCAAGTTAGTATTTACATGCGGCGGCATCTGCCAACCGCAGCCGAAACCTTATGGGTTGCTATATTTGAGAATTTATTATGATTTGTTGTGCTCACAATCCTTCCGAAGCCCTCTTTCAGTGTGATATCACACGAGGTAAAGCCATCACATTACTCTTATGGGCATGTCGTATGTCTCAAGCGTGAACCGCATGACGCGTTTCTGCACGCGATCCTTGGGGGTCGGCGTTGCCCGTGCGTTTATTTCACGCCCACGCGACTATTTCGCGCCCGTGATGATTTCTACCTGGGTCAGAAAATTACTTGCGACAAGCGCGGTAGCGGGAGGCGCCTGACGACTTTCGCCAATGGGGATGGGCGTGTCTCATGGCGGCAGTTTTGAAGCGACCGCTACAGCCGGCTGGTCTAGCCGGATATGTTTATTCTTACCACCGCAGATAATATTTGATGGGCGCTTTGTCTAGTGGCGCGGATGATGCTTTATAGGGCCGTTTTCGTCCACATTACCAGCTCCTTTTCTGCACAAGCAAGCTCGTTTGTGCCTTGAGTGGCATTTTAAAGAGCGGTTAGAAGCGGTCGTTGGCGCTACCCACACCACTTCCCTCCCGGCTGGCGCTACCGTCCTGTTGCCGCCGCCAGCCGCGCCATCGCGCCGCGCACACAATGGGGATCGTTACCGCGGCAGCGTCGTCGCGCTTGTGTCGTGCGCGGCGCGATGGCGCGTCTTGGCTTGAAAAAAAACGCGCCATGCGATTTACGCTTACGAGATAGAACTGACCGTTTTTCACGGTCCGCTCCACTCTGATAGAAAATGGGTGCGCCTTTGCGCATGCGTCGCCAGCAAGGCCACGAACGGCATTGGCTCTGTTTGCGCTGAGCGGGCCGCCAATACCGGAGCGGACCTTCGCAGACGCTCAGCTAAAACTCCCTAATAGTGGGTTTTAGCTGACCGTTTTTTACGGTCCGCTCCACTCCGATAGCAAGCGGGAGCGCCATTGCGCATGCGGGGCGCACTTGGCCGCGAACGGCATTGGCTGCGGTTGCGCTGAGCGTAACAACGATACCGGAGCGGACCGTCGAAAACGGATAGCTAAAACTCTCTAATGTACAGACAATTTACGCGCACGAAAGGAAGACAATTTCTCAGAACTGGATTACCTTAGGATATTCCGTGGCTGCAAGACCGGACACGACACTTCAGGTACCTGAAGAACTTCATCGGCACGGGCAGTTGGATGGGACAGAGAGTATTAAAGCTTCAAAATGGGTCCCTCTGATTGTTGTTGTTCAAAAAAGTATGAATAGCATTCGTGTTTGTGTCGACTTACGGGAGCCTAAGAAAGCCGTCGTGATGGTAGCTTTCCACTTCCACACACAGAACTCCTGCAGTCTCGTTGGAGCAACTTAGTTTTCTAAGCTCGACCACGTATCAGCCTACAACCAGGTTTTGCTCGGTCCTGAAAGTTGCGATTTTACCGCTTTCATTACTAGGGATGGCTTATTCAGCTTCAAACGGGCGGGCTTCGGGCTGTTACAAAAATGGCTTATGGGCATCTATGGAAAAAAATATGGCGAACTATGGCCGCCTATGGGTTCCCACGGTCACCCTTAAAAGGGCATAAATTAGGCTATAGCCAGCTATTTAAGTTTTTATGCATCCTGCACTAAAGAATGCAAACCATACAACTCTCTTTAGACGACTATACAATACCCTAGTGTGTTTAGTCTATACACCATTTCGCTTTCGAGAGGTGGGCGCCGCCATTTTCTTTTTTTGACCGGACGCTAGCGCCGTCTATGAAGCGAAAGACTCGGAAACCGCCGCGCTGGGCTGTTAAGTGCTCCGTTCTTTCCGTGCGTCTGTTCGGTGCCCATGCATTACCGAGTGGACCTTAGTGGTTTGGCGTTACGTTAGCGGTTGCAGTGCTTGTGTGCGCGTATTCTGTTTTGTTTTCACCACCTGCGGACGAATGTTAGACCACAATTTGCTGCCATAGCGGAAGATGCCTACCTCGGCTGTTGCGAGCAGCAGTAGCACTGGTGGGGGTGGTGCCGGTGGTGCTCCGCAGTTCCGCGATGTACACGCTACGGTATGATACCGACTGACATAAAAATCGATATCGGGGAGTAAGTACGTATTTTAAATGCCACCATGCCTGTTATGTTCACCGATCTAACATGTCTACGGAAGCGCGGACGTCGAAGGCGGAGCGCGCACGGCGTGTGGATCACGCTGACGGGCGCTCGCAATGGACTTTCGACGGGGCGATTGGCACGCCGTTGATATTGCAATACAATATAATCTTTCCGAACCAGACTTATGATGGTTACTGACGAAACGAAGTTACCTCGGCAGAAAATTACATGACTATTTTCGGCAGAAAAATAACACGATATCGGCAGAAAAATAACATTACAGGTAACTATTCGAAGGTACGTCTCCGCTGCGCATGTGCCCTGTCACGCGTAGCCCATCTTTGTGGACCCTCTGCTCGCACCATGAGTGCTGTATACGCGATCAGTAGTGGCTGATTTGTAATTGTTGTACTTTAGATTCCATGACAACGCACAAGGATGAGAAAGTTTTCCTTTGACCGCGATGTGAAATTGTTCGTTGCGATATTTTCCAAATGAAGCGTTCGCATATTTCGAGCTGCGTTTCCACACGGGGCTGCCTGCTTAACCTGCTATCGAGCAGCAGTGTACGACAGAGAAAGTTATCCTTTCATATCTTTTGGCGGTGTAATGTGTTCGCCTAAAAGAAGTAAAGAAAGCGCCGTCATTTTAAATGTTCGATTGAATCGACAGGGCATTGTTTTATGCCAATCGGCTAAAATTACCGAACAATATACGTCATTTTAACTTGATGATAAGCAACCATAAGTTATTTTAATGCTGTATTGTATCGGCGCACGAGAAGGATCCCCAGGTGTTCAAAATTAATCTTGAGCCCTCCACTCCGGCGCGCCTTATCGCCTGTGAAGCGCCGGCGCGTTAAACCCCCAAATATATAAATTAATCAATAAATGTTGTAATGTAAAAGATAATGTTACTACTAACATTTAGGTGGGTCCCTTTTTGTCACCCTTGTCGCAGCTTTGCGTGTGATAAATGTGTTTTGCTCCGTAAGCTTGCCGTGCAAGAAGTGCACCGAACAAACCCTAGAGTTGATCGTTGGTGCAAAGTCATTGCGGTTTACCAATGGTGTCCACCGATATGTCAACTCGATTTCTATTGGGAAGTGATGCAGCGAAAACAAGTCGCAACCGCACTGCATTTTCTCAAGGCAGTATCGTGCAGATGTGTGCTGTAGGCGACGTTCTCTCGCTTTCTCTTGTTGTTCGATTACCCATACCCGCCCAGTGGAGACCAAGCGACATTTGCGCCTTGAACGGTGTCGCAGTATAAGCTAAATACAGTTGAAAGTTCCGTAAAAACTAAGTACACGGTGAGAGCCCCTCTTGTACTACGCAGCGGAGCACACCGCGCCGAGCGATGTTAACAGCTCAGCGCGCACAGGCAACGCTGGTCCTCCGGACGCGGAGGGCGCACGGGCCGCCGAGAGAACTGGTCTGCGAGTATTTTCCTCCTTTCCCGGCTGCTTATGAAAAATGGTGTATACAGTCACAGCTTTTCAGGTTACTGTAGCCAGCTAAAGAAATATGTATGGGTTTAGTTCTATAGACCAGCCGCCACAAAGCTCTTTTGGCTGGCTATAGACCATTGTTTAGCTTTAAGAATACAGACTTGATACCATTAAGCTGTCTTTTGCCAGCTATTGGAAAAAATTTGTCCTAAAGCTAAAAAGAGACAGCCACAAAAGCTCTTTTGGCTGGCTATGGGCTGTGTAGCTCTAACTGTACAGACTCAAAACCATTCAGCTGTCTTTTGCCAGCTATTGAAAAGAATTCGTCATAACGCTAAAGAGAGAAAGCCATAAAAGCTCATTTGGCTGGCTATATGCCGTTGTTTCGCACTATGTCTATAGACTTAAACAATTCAGCTGTTTTTTGCCAGCTATAGGAAGGAATTTGTCGTAAAACTAAAGAGAGAGAGCAATAAAAGCTATTTTGGCTGGCTATGGGCCGTTGTTTAGCTTTAAATCTACAGGCTCAAAACCATTCAGCTGTTTTTTGCCAGCAATTGAAAATAATTCGTCTGAAAGCTAAAAATTTAAAGCCATAAAATTCTTTCGGCTGGATATAGGATGTTGTCTAGCTCTACGTCTACATACTTGGAAACATTAAGCTGTCTTTTGCCAGATATTGGAGAGAATCTGCTCTAAAGCTAAAGAGGGGCAGCCATAAAAGCTTCTGCGGCTGGACTCTGCTCAATGTAGACCTGGAAACCTTCAGACGTGTGACAATTGAGCAACATTTAGCAGACATTAGAAAGGCGTTTGGCGCCGAATTTACAGGCCGGCATCTATAAAAGCTTCCTTAGCTAACTACATAGTGACATAAGGATCCACATCTCCAGCCGCTAATAGAAAAGTGTTAGCCTATGAGGTATAATTCGATCAAACAATAAATCCTATTCCGTTGCTTTCATTATGACTTATGACGCGAAACTCATATACTCATGATTTACCTAGCTACATCTTCAACACAGATTGGATAACGATGATGAGGTTGATCGGGCGGTTATATGAAAGTATCTATTAAATAACGTTATTTACTTATTATACCAACAATACGGGAAAAGTACAATTAAAGCCAGCTACTGATTAACGCTCAAATTCCGGTTGCAACTTCGGGTACTGCGCGTCGGCAATGCTTGCAAATGAACGTTGACCAAAACGTGTATTAGTTAGGAGAATTCTTCCTTTGCGGCCCTTCACTAAGGTGGCTCTAGCCAACTTACCTTCGCCACCGCAGTCAAGTAAAAGATCTCTGAAAACGGCCCTCTCAGAGTCGAAGAAGATTTAAAAAATTACACCATCTTCCCATGGGGAACTATGAGCAGGATGCGAAGCATCATGGGGGTTCCTTGTGGGTTCCATTGTGTTGCCGTTATGTTGTTTCATTTATCGGAGCACGAATGGGAACGTACTGTGAACCCCCATGTAGAGACAGAGAAATGTAGAGAAATGTAGAGACAACGAAGATACTGACACCCGCATTACCTGATCGAACGCCTCCTGGTTCTCGTCTTTATTGCGTGCTCAGGCTCCTACCCGGCTGCCCGCCCTCTTTGTCCTCTTCTCTGGTTGAGCTCCATGGTTGAGAGTTTTCAGTTCGTCGTTTCCGTTGGCATTCAGCTTGGCGTGCCTTTGTTGTATCAGTAGCTTCTTGACGTAGTTTGAATGAGGGAAGGACATCAGGCGCATTCGAAGCACATGCTCCTGTCCCGGTTTGTAGCGCAGTGGGAAGAGCGCTACGTTCCTCCCGTTGCGGCAAGGGAGTCACTGTTTGTTTTATTTATACTGGACTGCGCTGACGTCAGGCCAAACGCTAACGGGGCTAAAGAGACGCGCATGCCCAGTATAGAGCGGACGGCGGACAACAACAAGGGAGGGAGGGACACAGCCCCAAGCATGAGATGCTTCGCATCTAATAACTTTCGCGGCCCACGGTACATGCGTACACCGCCAGATATATGGTGGCAGCTGCAAACAACTGCATTCCTTCTCCGCGGAGCCCACTTTGAGATTACCCATTGAGAAATGCGGAAGAGTGACCTACGCCGGACCGAAGGAGGCATTGAAAGGAAATTCTGGGAAGCGATCAAAAGGTAGAGGGGACACCTCTACTTCCTGTTTTATTTTTCGTTGTTTGTTTGGCACACTGCTTTTAGCGATGGGTACCGAAGGACACGGCCGGGCTAGAGGGGTGGCGTGCGCGCAGCGCGCGTTGCCGCGGTAGCACGGCCATGCAAAGGAAAGCTTTCGTTAAAAAGAAGGGTCAGGCGTTACGCTCTGTATTACTTACTATTCGTGCGCGCAGCAATGAGAGTGACACACAATTTTGTCTGAGTACTGAGAACAGATGTAGTTTTTGTGGATGAAGAAAACAAAACGTTAAGCACTGTTATATTTACCAAATAAAAATAATTACCTGCGAACAAGTTAGAAAAGGGTCTTAAGATGGGCACGTATCTCCGCACTATTTGCTAGCGCGATGGACCTGCTTATACCACGATGTACTCAGTCAGCCACATTTCGTCTCCATGCTCATGTGCGCGGGCATGGCACGTGTTGCCTGGTGCTGGGAATTTACGATTCGACCGCAATGTGTTCGTGTAGGAGGTGTGACGTGAAGCAAATGGGTCGCTTTTCACTGTCGTAAATTTCGGTGTTTATGGTGAGAGTGTTACGACTAATTCAACATCAACTTCAAGTCATGCCAAAATGGATATCTGCGATACCGTGGCAGGAAATTCATCATACGCAAAATTGCAGGGTGAGGGATCTTACGAACTCTAAAGGCTGCATAGTGCCAGAAATGCAGGACTTTCTTTAGTGTTCAAGAATATGTTTCCAAACTACCCTGCGCCACATGGGCATTGAACGTACACAGAAGTGAAGATTTGGGCGAAGTGATATGAGAAAAATAATTATTTTTTTGCTAACTGAGAGAACTTACAGAGAACTACTTCAGCGGATTTGGAAAACGTTCTTTTATATTTGGATTGTGTGCGACCGACTTCGTTGTTTCATTAAGAGTGTATTTTCATTTTAGCCACTGTACTTGCAGATTTGTGCGTTGAGTACTGAGTGTAATGAACGATTTCTGAGTGCTTTCTTTTCTGTGGACGACCCTCCACCTGGAGGTATTTGTGTCTCGGCGGGTGCTCGCGGGGAATGTGCCGCGTAGTGTGGCTGTCGAGCGAGTAACGTAAGCGTGAGCCAGAATGTTGGAATGTGTGTGCTGTGTTTTTCGATCGGCTTATGTGAACAACTGTTTACTGGCGGCGAAGTAGCATAGATAGTAGCCCTTTATGTAATGAATGTCATGAATAAATCCCTTCGTTTTGATTTCTTTGTTTGCCTGTGTGAATTTGTTTGTGTGTGTTTGCCAAGCCTTTTGTGAATGAAAACTGGCGAAGTGTTTGCAATCATAACTGTGCACTCACCCTATATCACAGAAGTGTTCAAGGAGCATATATTACAGAATGCAGATAGGCACAACAACTAAGTTACAACGGAGAAGTTCTAGACATATACAAGGCTATATGCCGACATGGCAGCGTGATAATAGTTTCTCAGCGGCTTCTGCCGTTGCTGTGTTTCAAGTAGTGGTGATTCTCCTCTGGCTGCAGCCCATGCAAAAATATCGTATGGTAGGCTGTTGAAAATCATTTTTATGGTTGTCTTCAGCTATTTGGCCCAATTAGCTATAGACGTTTGTATGGCTGTCTTTAGTTACTGGTATCGACATTCCTATGGGTGCCTTTAGCTTACTCTATACGCATAGGGACAACGAAAGAAGAGCTGAAGACATCTATAGGAATATCGATACGAATAGCTAAAGTCCACCATAGAACCGGATACAGAATAAGCTAAAAACACCCATAAGAATGTCGATACAAATAGCTAAAGACAGCCGCAGAACCGGCTATAGAAGACGCTAAAGACACCCATAGGAATGTCGATACTAATAGCTAAAGACAGCTATAGCACCGGCTATAGAAGAAGCTAAATACACCCATAGGAATGCCGACACAACTAGCTAAAGACAACCATATAACCGGTTTTAAAAGACGCTAAAGACACCCATAGAAATGTCGATACGAATAGCTAAAGACAGCTTTAAAACCGGTTATAGAAGAAGCTAAAGACACCCATAGGAATGTCGATACGAATCACTAAAGACAGCCATAGAAACGTCTAAAAATATTTGATCCCAAAACACTAACGACAACCATAAAAAGGATTTCTATAGCCGACATACAATATTTTTCTATGGGCATGCCAACGCTGTAGTTCAACAAATGATGACAAAAACCCTTCAAGGATGCTCTGGTGTTCTTTTCTATACCGATGACATCATTGCTGTTGGGAATGATGAAAGGGAACACTTGGCCAACCTGACCTCTGTACTGCGGTGCATTAAGGAATCCGGGCGCAGGTTGAACGGCAAATACACATTTGGCGTGCAGGAACATTCTTTCTTGGGACACAGGATCCCAGAAACTGACATCTCTCCCTTGCTGTAGAAAATTTCTTCCATTATGAATAGCCCTGCCTTCACTGATCTTACTAGTCTCCGCTCTTTTCAGGGTACATCGAGTATCAAAGTTAGTTCCCAGTCTTGCTGATGCGGTAGAACCAATGCGAGCTCTTCGTTGAAAGAACCAGCCATTTATTTGAACCGATGCTGTAGACGCCAGTTTTACCATAATCAAGTTTTTGGTCTCATCCAGTCAAGTTCTGCAGATGTTCGATGCGTCCCTTCCGGTCGTAGTGTCCACTGATGCGTCCGGCAGCGGAATGGGTGATGTTCTCCAGCAAGTCGATGGCCACAAGTTGCGAACAGTAGCCTTTGCTTCTCGAACGCTTTCACCTGCCAAGATGACATACAAAGGGGGTTAGCGCGAAGCGCTTGCATGCGTTTGGGCGTATGAACATTGGCATACGTACTTGGGGGGACTATAGTTCACGCAGCTCACCGACCATGAAGCCTTGACCTCGATGGTGTCTTTGCAAGGCACTGGCCGCTGCCCCCTTCGCATATCACGCTGGTCAATTGCCCATTCTATAGAAATATATAGCTCCGGCTATAGAATTAGGAGAGTAAAATATTTTACTCGCAAGCTGTTACTAACAATATTCATCCCCTACAATGTCTCCGATAAGGGGTACGCGCAAACGACAAGTGAGTAGATAATCAGTGGGCAGGTGCACAGCAATCGTCGCTCGAACTTGAACTAACTACAAGTTAGTAAGCAACACATAGTCTACTATAAAAAGTGTCACGGCATTCTTTCTTGCTTCTTGTGGCAGACGTGCTAGATAAACAAGCTAAACAATTTTATTCAGTGCATATAGTTATGCCATAAATTCAAAGAATACATTATCCAACTATCTCGGTATCGTAGTTTTCAATTATGACCTCATAAAACCAGTGAATAAATGCGCAAAGAATAAAAAGTCACTAGATTTCAAGTTAAAACTTGCATGGCTTGATTGTGCACATGTTCCAAAAGACACGTTGATGCGACAAAACCGATGCTCTGTTTGTCACTTGCTGAAGAAGCTACGGTTGGCTGGATGTAGTAACTGCGTGCATTATACCACTAAATTGCATTGGTTGTTTTTGTGTTTTCTTCACTGCCGGAAACAATTTAGGTACTCCAGTTTGTGAAGGAAATTGCCTTTCCCCACCCTTGCATTTTAATCAAGATGCCTAAATATAATCAATTTATTATCATTATTCTAACATACATCCAACCAACATGAGCAAACACCAATATAAAGAAACAAAACAATTTTGTTACACCCAGACGTATTCGCAGCTCTTTCAGGAACAGGAAAACTATATTTGATGTCAGGCATAGTCGTATGCTTTCTGAGACTTCATTAAAAAGCTCGAAAGCTTGTCCTAAATCCCAGCATGATCTCTCACAGTCTGCAAGCAAAGCAGATCCAATAAATTAAGAACATGCTTTCAAAAACTAACATTTAGGCCATCAACAACTGGACGGCCGGCGATGTTCGATTCCCCGGAAATGCGACTGTGAAACTGGGGCCCCCTGCATTTCTTACAACTGTGCCGCAAGTTTTCCGGACTCTTTCAAACTGCGAATATGGTCGCGAAGAAAACCAGACCACCATAAAACCGCCGCAAAAATTCTTTGTGGCCACTCCAGTTAGCTACTCGCTCATTCCAACATCCCACTCACGCACCCAATGATTCCGTCTCAGACAACTAATTGCACTCAATAATCTTACCACTACAGAAAGATAAAAGATTGTGCAGTTTTTGACACTTCCCCTGATCAGGGCAAATCGACCATCTGTAAAGCTGCCGACCCAACTAAATATTCTTTCTTGCCATAGCATCAATTTGGAAAAAGAACACATATTTTCCTTACACCATTCTCGCTGAGGTACTGCGAAATTTCTTCAGCTAGCTAGCTCCGTCCTTCCCAAACTCTTCTATATTAGCAAAAACAGTCTGCGATCCACTATTACAATTTATTACCCGAAGCCAGTATTTTCCTTCTGCGATTTTCAATCGAAAACCAACCCCACACCCAATTTTCTCGCCAGCATAAGTATATAGCTTGATTACCTAGCAAGGGACCTCCGTGTATTTAATATTGCGTGGTTTAACGCTCCGAACATACACGTGGGCTGTGAAGTGCGCTGCAGTGAGAGCTCCGTATTAATTGTGACCAACTGGGGTTGTGCAACTTGCGCGGAAATCATAACACACAGGCGGTTTATCTTTTCGCCTCTATCTGAAAATCAGCCCACGCGGCCGTGATGAAACCCAAGTCCTTCGGATCACAAGCACTACGCCATAGCCACCGACCCACCGCGCCAGATGTATCCGTGTTTTAAATAGGTTATTACTCGTGGAAATACGGAGGTGCTCCTTGTGGCTCAGCAAACACATCACCCCAAATGCTCCTTGAACGTCCGCGAGTGAAACCGGAATGTTAAGAAAGTCAAGAAAAAATTTAACTCGACAAGCTATCCATTGATGCGAACGCTGCACATGAAAATAATTCAAATTTAATTAGAAAATGTTTTTACAGTTGAGCTTGCAAAAACAAAGAGCTGTTATGAGCCTGCACGTACTGCATCCATTATGTGCTTGATTACATGAGTTTCAGGTTTTCCGCATTTAATTAGGTCTGAATTTCGGTGTTTTCGGTTTTGACCGGAGCCAAAACGCTACGTAAGTGTCACTTTCGGGTATGACGCTGAATGCAACAAAAACAACCAACTGTTGTTATAACAACAGTGTGTACCTGGGGCCCTCGCTAACTTATCGTCGACATTATATACAAAACAACAAAATCTTCTGAAGGCAAGTTGCGCTTGTTGTGAACACAGAGATGGAAACTCGAAACAACGCACACTTTCACGACAAGACGGTGCTGTCTTCTCGTGAAAGTGTATGTTTTTCCCGTGTCCGTCTATGTGTTCACAACAAGCGCAGCTTGACTTGAACATCATGTTACACCAACTAGCCCGACAAGCTTTACTTTAAAATATCTCCCCGGTATTTGCTTGGTTCACTGCAGTTGTCGCCGCAAGAATACTTTTCTGGTGCGTATGACACTGGAGCCCTTCCCCGCTCTCCACACCCTCCCCTCAAGAACGTCCTCTCCCCTTTTGCGTCTGTCATGATTAATGCAATGTGTGTTTGTTTATGTCAATATACTTTTAAATGCAGAGCATTTCAGTAACTTTATGTCACCCGCGTTGGCGTCCGTAGTCCGCGTCCGCATCGCTCCCCCTACACTATATAAATACTTGCCGGCGCCAGGTTTCGATCCTACGACTCTGCGGGTGGAACGCAAGGTGCACTGTACTCTACCAACTGAGCCACAAAGCCGACACAGAACGGAAGGTTACGAACGTGCCTTATACCCTTGACTCATTCAACCGTCGGCCAGAGGTGCGCACCCTCCCCCGCGTCCTCCTCGCCTTCTCTCCGCTCGCAACGCCCTCTCTCGCCGCGTTCGGTTCGGGCGCACAACAGGTGGGGACGTGCGCAACACACTATCACGCCGCGTTAGGTTCGCTGCGCAAGAACAGGTTGGGGCGCTCGCATCGCGCTCTCTCGCCGCGGTCGGTTCGCGCTTAAACCACATATGTCGTTCGCGCGCGCTGCGGTCGCCTAACATCTGTGGCGTGATCGTGACGTCAAGCATCACGCGTTCTTCGAGTGGGTGGCGATTCGGCGCTATAACACTCTCTCGCGAGGGGCATTGGATTGGATTCGATTGGATTGCTTGGATTGGCTTGGATTTGGATTGGATGGATTAAAGTGGATTGTGTTGGATGTGTTGAGTCATAGCCGCGCCACGTTGCGTCATAGCCGCTCCACGTTGCGTCATAGCCGCGGCAGGGGGTTCACGGCACGTTTCACCATCGACTTCATCGACAATGTCTACGCTGGAAGACAACAATTACAACAACAACAACCAATACGTAATCCATACGACTTGCAGGCGCGCCCCCCCGCAGAAATGCTCTGCATTTGATCGTGCCCCTCGCGAGGGGGATGTTTTTTTCTGTACTTCGCACTGCTGGTACGCGATATCAAGGGACAGCGCACATGTTTTTTTACATTCTGGTTTTTGCTCCGACTTTAAAACCACGAGTTTGTGCTCCGTTGTTTACGCGTTTTCTTGTATCGAGTCTTCCTGCGCCATGTTAACGCGTTGTTCTTCATTTGCTACCCTAAAAACTAACTAAATATGCATTCGCGAAAAAAGAAGTCGGGTTATGTCCGTTATGTTTTTACTCTAAGGCATCCTGATGCACATGTTGCTTCAAATGTGCCTGAGGGTTCTTTTGCGACAATTAACGTGGACGTGCAACATCTATGCTAGCAATTGTCTGGACCAGCCCTGCATATGTATTCTGCAGCACAGTACTAGTACTATGTCAGTGTCCTGGCGGCTAAGTCGTGTGACAGACAGGCGGCCAGTACTTTCACGGTTAGATAACCGTTGTAACGTTATTCCATAGGCAAAAAAGCCTTTCTTCAGAGTTATGTATGTTTTCATACATTTTAACAGCAGAGCTGTATAAGTCGTAGTTCCAACCGTGTTTGGCGTGTCTCAAACCTCGGCGCGCCAAATCGGAAAGAAAAATGCTAGAACAAGAAGTGTGAGAGAACGGGG
Source organism: Haemaphysalis longicornis (assembly GCA_013339765.2). NCBI lineage: Eukaryota > Metazoa > Arthropoda > Arachnida > Ixodida > Ixodidae > Haemaphysalis > Haemaphysalis longicornis. Next base: position 74,552,108 of record CM023455.1, on the reverse strand, counting down.
CGAGGAGGCAAGGAGCCGATGAGCAGGTTTGGGGAGTGCGCGCATCAATAAAAAAAATGCTGCCTGTGGTCGTAATCGAGCCTGGGTTCGTTGCGTTATTAAAGCGGCGTATGTAACCTTTCCAAAAGAATTTATGTTTTTCCACTAGGTATTTACTGCACTATAGGTCATTTGCATCAAATGATATTATTCGTGGCGATCAGCATTTCGTTTTGCTTCGTAGCGCGGGCGTTGGCTTTGCACTTCGGCTGAGCTGAAGTGGATAGGCCTTCGCGCTCGTCCTGGATTGGCAGCGCCTAGTGATGACGTAAGATATAACACGCAGGTGTTCTAGTTGAGTGAGACGTAGTGTGCTCAGCGGCATCTCTGTACCTTCTAGCGATAAGATCGCCAGACCCAAGAAGAGCCAAGTTAAAGCTAGAGATGACCGCCAGCTCCACTGCTTCCTCAGTATTCGGATGTCAATTGCGAATCTAGCCGAATTTTTCCCCCGTCAACACATCAAAGCTCTACAGCGCCCTCTGTGAGGAGTCAAAGTGAACCATTAAGGCACCTGCCAAGACTTGGCGTTCCCGCGCTGTGTTCTATGCGACACCTAAGGGAAAAAGCAGAACCTTCAGGAAGCCGAGCGCAGCTACGGCAAAATAAGGGCGGCGTCAAGTATCATTTCGACTAGCACAAAGGTGATATGGAAATCTTCAGACAGAGTTTCTCTGCATGGCTTTTGAATGCAGTTGTTCTGTGTTCGAAAGACTTTAGTTGGAGTGGAATTTTGTGTTGCTCGGTAAAGTTCAAGATGTCGCCAATTGTGAGAGAAGGATGGAGTCAGAGAAAGACAGAGACTGTTCGTCAAAGAGGAAAATGCAAATAGGTTTTTCCGACAGAAATTAACCGACATGCTATGGGGAAGAGGGAAAAAGACATCAGAGTAGTAAGAGTTGCAGAATAGATGAGGAAAAACAGAGCTAGCGTTCTGTTTAGGGGCTTAAGCGAAACACAAACATGCATTGAGCATGTTGCTGCGTACATTTCCTGAAAAGCCTGACGCAATGTTGAAATTGTGCGGAACGTCCAAGGATTGCTTTCTGGGAACTGCTGTACCGCGACTCGGTACGACCACAATACCCTTGACTACCCTAGTGCTATAGGGCCCCATGGTCATACACGCATGCACAAAGCGGAATGGCTTTCAAGTTTTTAGGAAAAATATTACCGAAGATTCCTTTTGAAGAAATCGCATTAGATACCTGTTTTATATCTAATACCATCTTCCACAAAACACACCATTCACAAACACTATGGCGGATATCAGTTCGGCCCCCAAAAGCTAATTTCTTAAAAAACAGCCAAATCATGTACAAACAGCCTAATCTGTACTCCCGAATGAGTTACAATAAGGATATCAATAACGTGTACAGGAAACTCCACTCACACATGACTTTGAAACCAGACATAACGCCACGAAAACTGTGGATGATGAATATTTCTTGCCCATACTGCTTTCCGTTATACAAATGTTCTGCTGGTAAGTTTATCAAAAGCACCGGGAGGATAACACGTTGAACGTCTATTTAATTTTAATAAACAACGCAAAAAGCATGCGAGGGCAAAAGTTTAAAAAAAACGCCAGTGTATCGAGCTTTTTCGCGCAGGTTAGACTCCCAGGTGGTCAAAATTAATCCGGAGCCCTCCACTACTGTGCGGCTTCATATGATAGGTGTAACATCGGCGCATTAAACCCCAGGGACAGTTGCGAGGAAAAGGCGCGAACATGTACGAACACTGCGTAAATGAAGTAACTGTGATTTAAGAAGGGCACAAAATGGCGCAGCAAACTAGTGAGTTGTTCATCATTACTGTTGTTCATGAACAGAACACGTGTTCTACTTGGTGTGGTAATTGTTATATTTAATGCAAATTTGGGTTATCCTCATGAGAATTGGGTCATTCAATGAGACTTGCCGTGCATCTTACTTTACGTTCGCGCGAGTTCAGATATTTTATCGATACCGGAGTTTATTGTCTCTCTATAAACAGTAGGACCAGAGTAAACATGCTAATAAATTGATATTTTTGTAAGTAAGCCTCTATTTTCTCGTAACATGATCGTCAACGAAACCTGCCTTTTATTATAGACAGAACAGCGCCAAAGAAAAAAAGTCGGTGAGAAATACACGACAAGGAATGTTCAGCGCAGTCCTTGTCGTGTATCTCCCTAGGATGTCTGTCTTTTTAGGCTGTTCTGCCTAGGTTATGTACCAACACGCCCAGTTTTCCACGTAAACCGCCTTTTAATAACGCAGTCACTGCCATTTATTAGTTGTAACGCTCGATATTACGAAGAGTCGGATTCTATTGTTCGGTTACAACCACTAACCATTTCCTGACTACCAAAGAGATGCCATTGTTCATATTGTGGCATTGAAAATTTCCCTTGCCGCGGGAGCGGTGTGTGCGCAGTGTAGGTTCCGCTTGGCTGCCTCTGCTCAGAGCAGCGTGTCTCCTTCCGCTTTGCACGCTCCTCGCTCTCACTTTTCCTCAGTTCTCTTCCTCGTTTCCCTCACCCTCAAGTCGGCCAGAGAAGTGGGGCGCCGCCGAACTTTCATCCTTATACCGGGGTCATTTTCCGCCTCTCCGCAAACGGTACATGCGTCCGTACGTATCTTTGGTGTCCCTTCCGAGGAGGGATACCCACATTCTCTCGCCCCTTGTGCCACTGCCGCCTTAGCAGCAGCTTCTGTGCGGCTTGTCTCAAGCTGTCGTTAGTCTTCGCTGTTCGCGGTGTAAAGGAAAAGGTCTTTTTTCAGTGCGGGGGTGCGCGGAGCTAGGAGATATGCATCGAAGAAGGACAAGGACACACCTAGAGCTATAGACACCTGTTAATCAACAAGCACTTTCTCCTCTCGCTTATGCTTCACGCACAAAAGAGGAGTAGGAATTCCTAAGTGGAAGAGATACCTCATCGGCTTATTCATCATGCGGACGTCAAGGGTTCTGTTTGGTGTCTTCACGCTCCTGTTCTGGCGTCTGGGGAGCTTCCTTGGGCCTGTGCGGCAAATTGCTGCCTTCGTCGGTTCGGCGTGGATTGCACTGTCGTTTTCCTACTGGCTGTGTAGGCTCAGTTGGAAACGAGCGTTTGTCAGCAAGGTTCGCGGCGACGGGAAAAGCCGTGCTGATCACTGGTAAGTGAAGCAAGTGTGCCTTGCCGGACTGTGCTTAACAATGCGTGAGGCAGCTTTTAAGCCAAGTATACCGGAAGCAACCACCAAGTGAATTAGGGTACTTAAGTTATTAAGTGAGGGAGTGAGACATTTAGTGAGTAAATGGTGAAGGGATGAGAGACACTCAGTCAGCCAGTCAATCGTCGTTTAATTTAAAAAAAATTGCTTGTTATAGTTATAAGCTGCAATTTGTGCCCAATATTGCAATTTAAGGGAGTTGATTTGGGTCTACAGGCTGCTTCAAAGCATGTACGACAAGTTTAGATGCTCAATACGCTGGGAAACAATTTTTTTAGTGTTGTGTGAGCCACACCAAGACAAAGTAAAATCAAGAATTCAAATCGCATCTCCTAACCTTCCTAAGTTTCTCCCAACTCTAGAAGGCACCCCATGTGCAGTCGCGAACTGGTTGTGTAAAAGAGTTTTCCCACTGCTAAGCTTGGCCAACATAACAGAAATCTAAATAAAGTCACGTAGCAATCCTGACAACAAAGTATATTTCTGTCTGTTAAGCAAAGGCATTCAAGGGCCATTGCACGGGACAAACTCTGGCACCTGTTAGGACGGACTAAAAATAACGGCCGGGATTGGTGAAGCGCCAGTGAAGCTAGCGCAGGCACGCAGCTAATTAAGTCAACACAAGTAGTACAGAGTAGTGAGCTGGGCAAGTTGGTATGACGTCATTCTGGACAACAGCGCGAAAAAAGATGTGGACGAAAGAAACCGCTGCCTGTCCGTTTCTTTCGTCCACGTCTTTTTTTCGCGCTGTTTTCCAGAACACGTAGTACAGCCAGCCGACTTAGGCCCCGATTTGCTCTTCAAGCTTTTCAAGCTTTCCTTTCGCGAAGGTAAAGAAAACTAAACGAACTACCGTTATTCCGTTCAGCCTGTTTGTCTAGTCCCGGCTTATATCACCCGGAGCACTGCGCAAGCTGTGCGTAGCCTTTGCCTACTCTGTGATCATCCTCCAGAAAGAGTTCCTCATGTGTATTTTATAGGGAGCGTACAACGCTTGTTCGTTTATTGTATGGTCACCCCTGCAAAAAGTGCACAGGCAATAGAGCACAACAGCAGCTAAGGAATATTTCATACTACTGAAACTTGGAGCAATACGATACATCGAGTAAAAAGTAAATACTTCAAAAGTTTGCCATAGCCGTACACAACACTAACTCCCTTGATCTAAGAGTAAAAACAAATCAGAATTCAGGGAGTTTTTACGCGCAAATAAGTAGGAAATACAAAAAATGTTACTGGAACCTGTCGGGGCCGGTTCAATATAGTGCGCTCACCAAAATGTCAGCATTAGGATGAGGTTAGTACTAAAATACTGCATAAATATGTATGTATGTATGCATGTATGTATGTATGTGATGTATGTATGTATGTATGTATGTATGTATGTATGTATGTATGTATGTATGTATGTATGTATGTATGTATGTATGTATGTATGTGTGTGTGTGGGTGCACATGTTTGTTTGTATGTATGTACGTATGTATGTATAGATGTATGTATGTATGATGGTATGCGTGCATGTGTGGTTGGGGGTGGCGCGTTGTACATATATACCGTCCGCACCCTCAACCATTCGAAAAGATGTGTGCTCGTGACTGTTAACTCGCAAAATGCAGAAGTCACGCACTTTTCGGGCAGTGCGGAACACATGACGAAATAAGCTTTCCGGTAACATCAACCATTTGGCAAATGCTCTGTCCCTCTAAAATAGATGTATATATCTATCTAAAAGGGATACTACATGTTGTTTGAAAAGTCCAACTTCACTATTTTTACAAATTCTGTGTAGATATTTGAATGTGCTGAGATTTCCCTTAAAACCCTCGATACAATCACGTGTGACAGGGGAACACGGCTGCAGAAAACGGGGTTAAATTTGGCTTATCGGAACTATCCTAAAACACTTTGGGTGGCAATGCAGTTGTTAACGGACTATTTAACCCATTGGAAGTTCTAACTTTCAGGCATCGTGTGGAACCACCAGAGCTTGCTTAAATACAAACAAGAAGAAGCAGTGAGCCTTAGGCTACTCCACATTTCCAACCAGAATAAAATGCACACATTCTTGTTCGTTGGCTATCAGAAAACTGTCGCATTTCGAGGTCCTCTCGGGATAAATAACTCAGAATGATGCTAAATTTCAAATTAAAAACAATTGCGTTTCCTTTCTTCTCGCCCTAGTTATTCATGTAATCTGTAATACACTAGTTGATTTTGGCTGCCCATCCACGTTAGCAGCGTATATTATTGCAATTTGTTTTGCTTGACCAGTACTTTGTTTTTTATAGAAGAATTTGCGGCGCCCATCCATCAACACTGAGTACAAGGAAAACAAAGATCAAAGAGCCTGCGGTTAAGGGAATGAAACCGAGCTCCGCCACGCCAATACCATTGGCAGGTGGGGCGCTGTGGTTGCCGTTGCAACAGAGGCGTCAAGTCAAAGTGTTTCCGCTGGTCTTCTCTCTCCCCGACGAGTCCGTTTTCCGTCTTCTGCGGGCGTCCAAATCAGTGCTTGCAAGTATTATAAAATTAAATCGTGTTGTGGGCTTCAAAAAGCCGCAGCAAGGCCGCCGGATCCGGTCAGGCTTCCTGAACACGACAGAGAGGAAGAAAGTGGGCACCCATCATCCTTTAAAATAGCAACTGAATTTTGAACATCACAGACATGCTGAGCGACCATAAGCTCGGCCTGAAGTGCTGAAAATAAGCCTGTATTTTCCTAACTGGCTCGTTCTTTCTTGTAGGTTGTGACTCCGGATTCGGGCATCGTCTTGCCAAACGAATCGCTCGTCAGGGATTCCTCGTTTTCGCTGGATGCTTGGACTCTAACAGCGGAGGGGCAGCGGAGCTGAAATCCTTGTCAAACATAACGATCTTGCAACTGGACGTCACTAAACAAAAACAAGTCGATGAAGCCTTGGAATCGGTAAAGAAAGACCTGGGACAAAGAGGTCAGTGACGCATTTGTTGATTGAGGGAGGTCTAATGATGTTTTCCCATTTATAGAATAGTTTCTTGTAGCTGCAGCTAGAATTTCAAAATGCGCTAGGACCAGATTAAAACAAAGCGATTAAAAAAACAAATACACTGCTCTGGTGCGATATCGTTGTGTTTGCAGAATCTAAGGTTCGGAAGGGCGTAAGGAGAACGTAAATGCAAGTTTGTGCTCTATAGGGAAAGCGTATTGTCACTTAATCCTTCATTTGGTTTCGATACGATGCAAACAATTTTTTAATCTGAATTTATTTTATTTCAGCCATAAATACGTGCATATAATTAGGTACCCGAGGTGTGGCAAAATGAGACTCGCACGCCCCTGACGAGGCCGCCGCCCCGGAAGTGCACTTCAGGAAGCCGCGGGTGCGATTTAGCTCATTCTATTAATTGGGAATTTAAATGTCCATTTCGGCAAAGACATAAAGCCGAAAAAAAGAGGTCGCATTCGTTTTTATTAAACTGTCTTCCTTAAGGATGTATGTGCTAGCACATTGCAACAAAAAAACTTTAAATTGGCCTATTCACCTGGTGCATCTAGTTCATAGTTGGCAAATACGTCAGTTTTGCGACAAACACATAAAAAAAATGAGAACTCGCTAGCCAAAAAAATTGAATAGTTCCGGAGCACCCGCGGAAGGCACTATGTTGTTTATCCTTGTCCCAGTTTGTGTTGCGTCAGTGTCCACATTGCCCGCCTTTAGGGGCTAACATTTGAACTAATGTAGTGGCAAGGCAGCGCACCGAAATTTGTATTTTCACAACCGTTTTCTTCGACCAGATGTGTCGCCTGAAACGTTATTGACGTTCCTTGTTACAAAAAAATTCACCCCACCTCCCCGAAGGGAATCGTGAGGAAATGCAAATGCATTTCTTTTGAGCGAGAGTGCGCGGAATTTATAATTAATGAGGAGACGGTGATTGTAGTGTAACCATTTATTTAACACCTGTTTGTGTTGTCGTTGTACTTGACGGCCACGATCACTGCCTTGTGGTCAGTAAAGTGCACAGTCAAAGGGTCTTTGAGAAGCATGCGGGCGTGGGAGAGTGGGGCGAGCGTCGAGAGGAGAAGCACCGAAGCACCGCGCCTCCCCTCGCCTACACTCTCCCACACACGCGGGAGCTCCGGCGAGCTCCCGCGATGCGAGCGCCCTCACACGCCCGAGCGCGCTCCTCCTCTCCACTCACTCGCCGCTGATCCGCCCGCACCCACTGCTCCGGTTGCTAGGGGAGAGGAGGAGCGCGCGCGCTCGCAGCTGTTGCTATGGGAGAGGGGGTGAGAGCGGAGAGATAACACCTGCGGGCGCGGGGACGCCGCACGGCGCCTGACATGGCTCAACTAAGAAATGCATTCGCATTTAAAAGAAAATGCTAGCAAGCTAAATAATGCATTGACTTTCGCTCTTCCGTTCATCTTGTTTGTTTAGTGATATGTGTGCTTTTTCTAAGTAGCACCAAGCACTCACTGGTTCTCTCTGCACTTCTGCATTTCAAAACATTGCTTCGTTCGGGTACGTTCTGCCACTTAAAATCAAATAGAGTGCGCCGGTGTTTTTGAACACCGTAAAAGCGGAGAACGGCTGCCGAAGTAATGGATTGTTTCCCAGTAATATTTATGGGAAAAGATTGGCCTGAACTTCAAATTAACACAGACTATAGGGTTTAGTTTCCACATATACATACTTTCTGTAACGCCAGTGAAATATGAGAAATTGCGGCTAGATTTGCGCAGGTAGTAACACTTGTACGAAACCTCTTTCGCCCAAACACCCAAGAAATTGCAGTATGTGGGAAATACAACCAACAAGGTAAAAGATTTGGCCCATGACCTGGACAAGTCTATGCCTGACTGCTATTGCGACTGGCCGTTGTTGTCGTCGACTAACACGAATGGTGCTACGACGAAGGTGTCTCGTAGACAAACGGTTCCTCACAATCCTCCACTATTCTTGTTCAAAAAAGGCCAATCATCGACCGTTTCGCAAGCAATACCGCACAATTAAATTAAAACAAATAAGAAATACGAGGTGGCAGCCGCTGCGAATTGAAATGCGTTTTTCTCTTTGATATACACGCGTTACGATGTCCTGACCTTGTTTTTCTTTGTAGTCCCTTTTACAGAAAACCTATAAATATGATAAGTTGGTATTTTCCTCCCCTTTTGAGATAACTATCACCATTTTGCTTGGTATGTTTGAAACTGTGGACATAAACGTTGCTTCTATCTAATCGAGGGCTTCCGGATAAAAAAACGCACAAATTACACGAAGCACCCAAAAATTGACAAAGATTTTCTCACTATGGACATACGAAATTTTGTGTACCAATGATGAATAATGGAAAGTATTTAACCTTGACGTATAATAATACGGTCCTGTTCATCGCTAAGATTGTTTTACAGGCATAAAAACAGCCAAGGTAAGTCGGATACTATATCCCCCATTAAAAAATTGTATGTAAGCGCCAACCAATACAATAAAATGCTTAAACAAGGGATTAGCCGTTTGGTTGAAAAATAAGTCTAAAGTTATTAAAATGAGTGCAGGATTCCTGGCAAAGGATAACGTCACATAGGTAATCACTGAAACATATTGTAAAAAGCAAGATGCGCTTTTAAACGTAGAGCATAACAAAGCAGGAGTTAGTGTTTATATATTGGGGGATCCTTCGGTCGTGATACTAATCGGCTTATTCCAGTCGTATTTGTGGGATTACGCCGCATTATAAAATGGAAGCAGCTTCTTGCGCACTGGCCTTTTGGACCAATGGGCAACTAAATAAAAAAACTGTCAAAAAATTTGTTTTCAGGACAACATGTGTAACATCTTGCAAGTGTAATAGTGTATTTCCCCTATGGTGGCATCTTGATTTTTGGAAGCCGGTAAAATGCATAATTACAATCCTGCTGTGCACCAAGGTCGTGTAGAGGGATTCACGGTATGGTAGCTACTACGCGTACCATTGTGAGCGCCGTATTCACTCGATGGAAGCTGTCATTTGCACGCATCGTGAGGCACAGAAGAAAAAGGAGTTGCATTGTCTCAATGACACGATTTTTTTTTGTAAAATTAGTTCAAGCACTCCCCGTATAAAGGCAGCAATAAGGGCCACGAAGCGTGGAATCGTGTTCCGTGTACACAAAGTATGGCCTTGAATTCGCGTTCCATAGCTTCCCTATGTCCCATATTTGTTTCCCAGCAATCAATTTACGGGACATCATTATAGACCTTTTGTGTGTTTTAGATCATGATGGCAGCTACTTTTGTTCTGTTGCCCAGTTTTCTAGCTACAAGCGTGCTACTTTTCGTTGTAATATAACGAATAGATATAACGAGGTGGTTCCAAATACAAAACATTATTTTTACTTGAAGAGGAACAACTCTCTTGTTCTTCAAGTTGAAACATGCATTATTCTACCACATAATCTTTGATTATTAAGCCTTAGACATAGAGACTGTTACCATTACTGCGCGTTATCACTACACACGGCGCGTTACCAGTGCGGCCGCATGTCAAAGTTCAACCTGAAACTAGAACACACACCTGTGAATACTTCGGTCGTTGGTTCCCTTGAACACAAATTTTGTCAGCATTTTTCAATAGAAGTCCGATCAGCACGCTTAATTAGATTTAGACTTGCACACGCAGATTTTCGCACAAAGAAGAATAATGATAATTATTGCAGGAATAAGGTGGATTGAGCTACTACTTAAGCATATGCGATGCGTACGGTTGTGGCCCGGTAAAGTGATAGTATTCGTTCTTATACTCTTTAAACCGGTGAAAACAAATTTCCCATTGTTTCGCACCGGAAGTCGGAAAAAGTGACGCAGTCATCACGTTTGATATATTGGTGTAGATTGGCTCCAGCATTCATTTCACAAAGCTGCAGAAAAACGCATGCATGAAACAACTGCTTGATAGTCGTAGTCCTTTCTTGCTCCCGGGTGGTATTTCAGCCCCCTTTGCCGCTAATGTGGACACGTATTATGACGGTATCCTCAGCTATCATACGACAGGCGCAAAGTCCTTTCCCCGAATTCATCTTTCCAGCCCCAGCTCCTAAGTTTTTAGAGGCAAAATGTGTAACAATTCCTCGATGTAGGTGTAAGATCTGCGAGGTGGCTCGGTTACTAAGGCACTGCGCTGTTGAGCCCAAGGAACGGGATGGGGTCCCTGCCGCGGCGGCCGGTTTTCTGATGGAGGGGAAAACCGAAAGCACCCGTGTTTTCAATATTTGGCGCGCTTTGAAGATCATCAGGTGGTAAAAATTAATCCGAACCTCCACTACGGAGCGCCTCATCGCCTGTGTAGCGTCAGCGCGTTAACCAATCAATCAATCAATCAATCAATCAATCAATCAATCAATCAATCAATCAATCAATCAATCAATCAATCAATCAATCAATCAATCAATCAATCAATCAATCAATCAATCAATCAATCAACCAATCAGGTGTACGTACGTGGTAGTGTTTATTTCGGGATTGTGAAGGCGAGCCGTAATATTGGGGCAAATTCAGTACCTGTGTACAGCGTACAAGTGCAAACTCTACAACTTTGTTGCGTGCAGGGAGCGCTGAAAAATATTGTATACTATACTTCAGTAAGTTCCCACTTTTTTGCAGTACTGTGGTCAGTTGTGGCTAATGCCGGAGTCGGGGCTACTGGCCTCCTAGAGTGGATGACAATGGAAACCGTTGTTGGCCTGTTCAACGTCAACGTGTTCGGTGTCCTCCGTGTCATCAAGAAGTTCCTACCCCTTCTCAAGAAGAGCGGAGGCCGAGTCGTAACGGTGGCCAGTCCCTTAGGTAATTATCACCAGACGTGCTAATTTTTGTTTCTGTCTCTGGATGTTTCGCGTGTGTCACTGGCAGCTTGCGATGTTGGATTAAATGCAGCGGTCTTAAATAACAATAACAAGAGTACATTTTATTACAACCGTTTCTAAACGTTCTACATAGATCACTATAGATACTGAAGTTAAGACAGTAGGATTTCCGGCATGGGCGCTCCAAAAATGCGTACATAGTTTCTGGCACTCATATATGCTGTGCGATTAAATTTTACTATACTCACGTTTTGCATCAGCCAAACAGTCAACAGTAAAAGTGGCGTGGCTCGCCACGAAAGCTTACCAAACAACATTGTACAAATTACGGGCATAATGCGAGTAGGACAAGGTCATACATCAGGTACTGTTCTAAAGTAGCGGATTCTACGTGAATAATTTGGCTTGCACATGTTCAGTGGAAAACTGCCGAAGGTTCTCCAAGCTGCTTCAGAGGTACTAAAATTTCTTATTGGGCTCCTTACGCAAATATCTTTTAATTGGGCGGTGGCTGAGGATTTCCCGGCTTGTTTTCTGCCTTTCGTAACACGAGTAAGCAGTTTGAAAGTAAAAAGCCAGAAATGGACGGAATTTCGTACTTGAAAACATTCCGAGGCTACCAGATGCCAAGGTCTACGCAGTGGTTGGCGAAAACAAGCTGGCGTTTAAATAACAGCAGACAGATAGTATTGCTGGTACCTAAAATAATATAAGACATACTATGCGGCATCATTTATCGGAGAAGACACTCTTTAACTGCCATTGGCACCTATATGACTTGTTTTGGTGATATTGCAGCTAATGTTTAGTATACTTTGTCGTTATAGCCCTGGAAGTTGCTTCAATGCTTCGCTCGGGCGATATCAGTATGTTTACAATACCGTCCTTTCTCTATACTCGTGCGAAGTGACCTTGATATTAGGTGTACAGTAAAAAAGCGAAACGATACACTATGCTTTCCTGGAGAAGTGAATAGGTGTAAACGCATGAGTGATAATAGAGAGGATAAAAAGCTTACGTGGTGTGCTCCTTAGTATTTTCTTGTTGATGGGGAATTTTTACATGCAAATTATATTTTACGAAGCGGCAAACGTTTTGCGTCACTGGTTTCTGAACTCTCTGATCGAATTGCAGTGCTCCTTACGCGGATCGTCAAGTGGGAGTGACTGTAGAACACCAATAGGCAATACGGTAATTAACAGCCGCATTGAATTATCCGACAGAAGAGCACCGGTGACGTTGTTCGCACGTGGCATTTTTGGTGGCGATTTAAATATGTGCTGCATGTTGCGCAAAGTCTAAAAGCATGCGAGCGGGTGAAGATCTGTTACTTTAAAGCGAACGTGGACCGGTTTAGTCAGCAGAATTAAAGCAACCGCATGAACATTAAGTCAACTGTTTACAGAAGCATAGCTTACGATTTTATATTCACTAATTTAATCCAACAACGCACAGAACTCATTTACACCACCGGGTGCACAAGTGCGGCACGTTGAATTCTGCGGCCTCTCAACTACAATAACAGTCTCTATATGTTTACAAAAGCTAGTCGAGTATACCGTTAAAATGTAGCCAGTCCACGGCCTAATGCCTCGTGGCTTATTGCCGGAATTCTTAAGTAGTCGCGCTAACATTTTGTTCCTTTGTTGCACACTTAGGCCGGCCTGAGTGGCGGTTTGAAAATGCCGTTTTGCTGATTGGGAAAGAACAGCGCTCACTGGACTTGCTCGCTTAAAAAAAGTGGCTTTGAGCAGTGCCGCGCACATGTGTTGCATACATGTTTGTGATGCAACGCATACTCGCTTCCACCGAAGCACCAACAGTGTACCATTCCTCACAGCCGCAGTATGGAAACGACGAGTCGTTTTTTAGGGGCGAAGCTCCTCTTGCTCGGGCCCTGTCCCGTCCCTCGTTATTGCCAAGCACGGCGGAATGATGATGATTGTGGCAGGATCCCCCTAGGATTGGCCACCAAAGATTGGCAGAAGAGGTCAAAACGTTCAACGCGTTTTTGCTACCCAACAAGGAGGAGAGGAAAAGATTGTCGTTCGTCGCCTGCGAGCGGAAGACACGTACCGGGGGTACGCGACACAAGACGCTCTGCAGAAGGCGACTGCCAAGGTAGTAAAATGTCACACACCGAATTCGCCAACTTACCCTGGAGATTCTCATCGTCCCAAACAAGCCCACATAATCACCACAAACATCTACGTCGTTGATGGGCTTGTCAACGGAGCGGTGGAAGCTTGACGTGTCGAGTCTTATATGATGTGTGGCGAATGTTTCACGATTTTACCGATAAGCATTTGAGCTTCGCCCCTCTCATCATCATTCACTTCGTGGAGATGGCGGGAGTTTTTATCAGTTTAATACAGACGCCTCTGGCGATGCGGACTAATTGGTTTTAATGGTTTGTGCCGGCTTGTCAACGCCCACTACCGCAGGGGAGACGGTCGTGCATGTGCTGCCCCGGGATGGTTCCATCCTAACGGGAGGACCGAAAGGCAACACCTCGCAGTCCTTCAAGGCCGTTTTGCGAAACACCATAACAGTTAGCCTAAAAAACAACGTGTTTTTATACCCTTCGGACTACAATTGACCGCGATAACTACTACAGGCGAGTTCAAAAGAAAGGGTTAACGCTGTCGTTTATGTTATGGTATCAAAGCACGAATCATAACGCTGATAATTAGTTTTGGTGCCACCACGTTTGATTTTCCTGTAAAGGTATAGGTGACTTTTACGATTTCTTTACAGGACGTTTCACTTTGCCCATGATTGGCCCGTATTGTATGTCGAAGCACGCTGTTGTGTCCATGATGGATGCCTTTCGCCGGGAAGCTCACAACAAGAGTGTTGACTTCGTCACAGTGGAGCCTTCCGCTTACAGGTGAGCAATACGTGCAAAGATGAAACAGTGCTTCTTTTTAGTTTGTTTTGGTGAATAATACAAGCCACATTTTTTGTTCGGTACAAGAGAGGTTTATAGCACATACAATGCAGCGGGACTGAACATGGTTTTGTATGAGATTAAAATTTTGACTTTTAGTGTTTCAAAGCTACGCGTCATCATATCTTAGAAAGGTGGTCGGCTGGGTAATCATATAATAACCTAGAAGCAATGGCCGCAAAACTGATCGTGTCTTTCGATGAGGGCAGTTAATGAAGTTGGAAGCATCTTTTCCCCCGTTAAACATAATTTGATGCCGATACACATTTACCTTGCCCGCAAGAAATAATGCATCGTTCTTGCTACGTACAGGTCGCACAGTTCGAAGCGACGCATAATTTGACGTCAGGTTCGTTCCATGTTCAGATGCGGTGAACCATCGCGCATGAGTGTGGCCTCAGTACGCAAACCATCGGCTCCTATTCCAGTATTTCCTGTTTTGTATGCCGCCTGTGATAAATTTCATGTCTTTATTCACATATTTTGGTACTAACAGAGGCAGAGACTATTGGAATCTTCTTATCGCACAAACGCAATGCCATTCATGGTCGCGAACACGGGACAGCAGTGGCGTCCGGTCGCAAATAACGGCTTGAGCGCAGGAGCATGTGCAACCCGTTTCATTGAGTGCGACTCCAACTGTAGAAGAAGAAAGAACAGTAGCAGCGATAACCAGTTTCTCCCTCAAAAGGGGCTCTTCGGCCTCCCTTGGTTTAACAGTTCAGTGAAACCAGCCCGCTCCAATAATCAGCAAAACGTTGGTACCTTGTCTTCTTTCACTGGGGTTTCGCATTATTCTTTACAATCGCGCACGTGTGCACATCAGGACCTTCGTCTGCACGGGGTTCTAAAATCTCGGGATCACCTTGAAATCATACGTGATGACAAATTTGATTATCTACGTCAAGGTTTTAACGCCACCTGATTATAGATATGGCGGTCTATTGGTGCATTTTAAGTGCGGCATGCCCTACCTCTCCCTCGCAAACTTGATGCCCGTCCGGACCGCATGCCTGCTAAGGCTTTAGAAGTCCGGAAAGCGACGTTTGTTACCCGCGCTTCGCACACCGTTGCAACCATGCTTAGGTGGTTTTACCATCTGAGTGGTCACGTTTTCTCGGTTTAGTGATCACATTGGGCAGTTCGTCGCCGTCATTTCACTCCCTTCCCTTTTTCTCTTTGACACCCCCACTGGCTGCGAACTCCACTCTGTACGCGTCCCATCTGTCGCGAAAAAGAGCTGCCGTGACAGCAGCAGTACAGTAAACTAGAATGCTTGGATAGTGGAAAAAGCGGCCGCCTCCGAGTCAGGCGCTTAGTGTCTACCCCACGAGGCGGTGCTCTCGTGAGGTTGACATTAGGTAATATAGCACTAGTAATATAGCAAGATTGTATGAAAAAGTGTAGCTATGTCGTCCGCGTGTACTGTTTGCTAATTTTTCATCCTATTTGGTCAAGCAAGCACACCACGTGTGTCGAGTTTTAGTGGATCGAGGCTAGCGTGTTGATACCTTTTTTTTCATTGTTTGCTAATGTTTCTCTCGTGTTGTGTTAGCTGAGGAAACATCGTCAATAAAAAAAAGTCGAGAAAATGTGGTGTGTTAGGCAGGCCTACTTCCGCACATTTCCGTTTTTTTTACTTTGATCCACGCTAGAGCACTGCACAGGCCACAATTCCCAGGCCCGGTACGCGCCCAACAAATTCTTTAAATATAAGCCCGAGCACGGCCCCTACCCGACAAAATTGGATAAAATAAGCCTGAACCCACCAGACCATTTTGAAATATCCGCCCGCTTCCGACAGACTATAAACATGCCCCGAGTGAAAATTTGGTCTTTTACATCTAAAAACATAGGCATGCAGCAAGTATAAAGGATTTTAAATTTTAAAACCTTTATCGAGCTTTGTACAGCTTAGAGATATATATTGACACCGAAAATTCATTTTCGAGAATATCGGCGAAATATATTTTTAACGGAGCCGCAGAGACTTCGCACTTTGATTTTTTTTATTTAACCTAATTCAATGAGCAAAGGTTTTGGTATCGACAGTGACGAATTTAAGGCACACGACTGCCGGGCCTCAGAAACTGCATGCATGCCCCCGGGCCAGCACGGGACGAAAAAAAAGTTTGTTGAAGGCTGAGCCCGGCCGGGGCCAGAGCAAATGCGTGTTACCTAGCCGGGCCCTTGCAGTGCACTAATCCACACAATACACACGCTCTGTCTTTAAATACTTCACTCAAATCAGCCAAAAGCATCATTGAATTAATGCTTACCGAGTGAACAATTAGACGAAGCACGGAAGAGAGTGGCTCCGCGGACACGGGCGGACTTCCAACCGATGATTTATTTCACAAAATACCAATATATAAGTATTCACACACTATCCCGCTTGCGCGAAAAACGCGGAAACCACACAGGCACTCCGCATAACGAATATAACTGCCGTACCTATGAAAAGCAGCAAACAAAAAGGCGTTATGTAGCGCGTGGGGAGCACTGTTGCGAAGACAGATAACCCAGTTCTTTCTCTGAAAGACTCAGGGATGGCATACTGATGCATGCGTCGCCAAGACATGCCATTTCGGCGGCTTCTACTATCTCTCTTGTTCATTGATTGATGCTCCTAAAAATGATCCGACACTTATTGTACAGAGGGACACAGTCGCTACAAAGAGGACATAGTCTTTGCAATGGGTACTCAAGTGCCCGGTGGGGGTAATCTGAACATTGCTAAGGTCTTCACGAAGGCGGACGTTAAGGTACCTTGAAGTCTTGCCGACGTACTTTTTTCAACAGGAGAGTGGAATGATGTAGATGACGGTCGCAACGCAAGGCACAAACGTACTTTTATGTTTTATCTGGCAGCCTTTATTCTTTCAGTTCGCAGGAGATGTTTCCTTGCAAAGTTTTGACAGTTTTGGGACAGTTTTGTTCATAATGTTATAAGACATTATGAACTGTCTCACCCTGGTCATGGTAAGTCGGAATACAAGCTAGTTGGGGAGATTTCAAACATTTTAATTAAACCCTATTACCGCGCGAAGAATAATTTCAGTGTGTTATGTTTTCCGAAGTCGAAGGAACTGTTACCAAGATAAGCCATCCTTCATGCTCCCCAATGGTTACGGGACATGTGTGGTGCTCCTGTCAAACGGCACCTGCCGAGTTACCATTATATTTTGTAGGGCTTGGGCACGTGCTAAACCATTTTGCACGTTTATGGCCCACCTGTCAGACCTCATTAGCTTCATAAACTTGCATAAACGGCTCGTGATGCTCACGGGACGGAGTGCGTCCACAGCATGGGACTCCACTACCAAATCAGTAAAGGGCAGTGCTCTTTCACCTAATCTTTTTATTTAGTGGAAGGTGAATTCTGACAAAGAACTGTGCCATTTACAAGTAGCTAGAGACAGGGTCTGAGATTTTTTGGTTGTTTTCGTGATTAACACTGGTGTTGTGGGGATATAGGTTACAGAGCGCGGTATTTTGGGGATTGGGGGATTGGGGATAGTTTGGGGATTTTACTGACAGCCAACCTTCTTTTGCCTGACTGCCAATGTGATCAACTAATTGTGCACTAGCATCTTTCTTGGTTTTAGTTACCTTCGTGAGTGTTCTTTTCCCCGAGGCTTCTCCTGCAATCCGCAGCAGCACTAAGGATCTGACCCCGTGTATCTTCAACCGACAAACTCAGTTTCCGATACAAAACTGTACATTTATTTACAGCCCGGCGGGCGACTAAAAACAGTACTCGCGCGGAGCCCGAAGACGACGGGCCGAGCTCTCCTGCACCCGGACCGTCTCTCCTGTCTTCATCTTCCCTCCACCCTGCCCCTGGGGGCTAGGGAAGAGGGAAAAGCGAGTCCTTCGTGGGGTCCAACCCCATGTGGTGGCCATTAGCGCATCCGGTGCGAGCAGGCGCGACCTTCCTCGGAATGCGGAGTTTCAAGGTGCGCGCGACACGTGCGTTCAACTTCTGTGCTGCTCGTCCCAGGCCCGCGCCAGTTCGTGCGTCGAAGCGCCCGACACCTCCACCGCCACTGTGAAACATAACTTCAGGGATGTTTCCACCCAACACACACACCACACACACTTTTCGCGCGTGATCCATCGTTCCTTCCTGGCGACACAAATCGCAGGGAGGCCCCTTCCCCGGCCGGTAATGCAAAAAGCCAAACCTATACTCCAACAACGGCCCAGAGGGGACGTGGCCCTCGCCCCCAAAAACCCCCCTTTCCTGGTGCACCCCCCGGACAAAGAAACCCCCCCTCCTGTTTCCGCTAAAACCCCTCGTCTGCGCTTGCGCCAGCCATCGGTAACCACCTTTCCCCCCAATTTTTGCCTTTGCTTGAAACTTCGTCTACTTTCTCCACTCCCCTGGGGAAAAACGAAAGTGGGAGACTAAAGTGCCTTAACGTCCGCCTTTGTGAACCCCTTACGAATGTTCAGACATCAAGGTGCCTTAAAGGGCACTGACACAAAATTTTGAAGGCGAGATACTTCGGAGATAGATTGGTGGGAACACATTTACATCATCTGCAAAATATCAGCGGTGAATACAGCCTAGAACATATTTAAAATCAATTTTGAAGTGTGCGAAACGCAACCGAGCAGCCAGCAGAGGACCACGCGCAAGTGTAAATAAACAACATCCAAACACGTCACGAGTTTGTGTTTGCCTCTTCCGCACTGCCGGCTCGCCGCCCCAAATCGGAGGGCCGGAGGGCGGAGCTTCTGCTCTCGAGAACGAACGACCCGATCGTTGGCGGCGGAGGCGCCGTGATTTCGTCAGCTCATCGGGCAGCTGGCCGCGACCAAAGTTCTACAGCGATTCCAGCACTCTGTTTCTATTACGTTTATTACCATTGGATGTGGAAACGCGCCGGAGGCACGAAAAGCCCACTGAGCAAGCCGCACGGTCGCTGTGCAGGCGGCGGCCACGGCCGCGAAGTGGCCCACGCCGGCGCAGGTAGCTCGAGTGATAGCTTGTTACCGCTGCACGAAATTGTCCCCAAGTCCCGACCATGGTGGCTTACATGAAAAAGGAGTTAATGATACCATGGCGGTTGCATTAAAAATTGTCATCTGCACCGCTTACGAGAGCGGCACTCGAATATCCGCCGCAGTGCTAAGCCGAACACATCTGTAGGCGGACCTGTAGGCAGACCGGCCGGCTGCTCCCAGCGCGCGTCTTGCCACCCACCGTCTCGAGCGTCGCGCGTCGTTCGTTAGCCGCGGTAGCATTTGCACTCGCAGCGCCTGCGTCACATCCACGGTCGCTTTTTAATTAAGCGCCTCACGAGATCAGTACGGGGGGGCATTCGCAGAAACTGCCGTCGATGCGGATTCGACAGTGCTACGCGGCTCTGCTCTGTAACTGCGATAATCCCTCCCACGTCACGTGGTCAGCTTTGTTCACACAAAATCCACAAAATCCATCGTTTCGCGGCACTCGCTGAAACCGAAACTGCGACTGGCCGCATTGAAAATGCCTCTAATTAAACAACCATCGCCGCTGAAGCAAATGAGGTTTCTACAGGTTATAAGTAGGTCACTAGCTACTTATCGCAACAAAAAAAACAAGATGCAAAATTTTTGTGTCAGTGCCCCCTTTAACGTCCGCCTTCGTGAACACCTTAGGAATGTTCAAAGGGCCCAACAGAACACTTTAGCACCAATTCCAAGAATCGTGGCCTAAGTAAGGACTGTGCCCCCTCTGTACAACGTGTGTCGGATCCTTTTAAAGAGCATCAGTCATTAACAAAAGATATAGTAGAATCCGCCGAAATGGCACGTCTTGGCGACGCATACATCACTATGCCGTCCCTCAGTCTTTCAGAGAATAAACTGGGTTGTATGTTCCCCGGTGCTCCCAACGCGCTCAATACCGCCTTTTTGTTTGCTGTTTTTGTATAGATACGGTAGTTATCTTTGTTATGCGCAGTGCCTGTCTGGTTAAAGAGAAATATCTATGGTTGACGGAAGCTTAGGTGCGCTGCAGGCCATATTTTTAAGTTGTGTTAACCACACCAACTGGCTTCGACGGCAGGCCTATCAATGGGTGGCTTTCAATGACAGCGTGGTGCTCCGTAGTCGAAAGTGAGTGCCAACAATTTAAACAGCAAGAGCTGGCTTCCTCTTGATTCCTGTCAGTTGTAATGGTTAGCCAACTCTCAAAAACAGACCACATCGAGAAAGGGTGCGGATGGAATAAGTTACCGACAAACCCTAGTATAACAACATGGCTATAGCACGAACAAAGATATTCAACCGGTGATTTTGACAAGGTTCCCCGAACAAGCTGCTGAACTACAATTAAACGCAATAAAGCAATAACAAACTTCAGAGCAGCTGATTACAAAGCTGTAAATGCGATTTTTTTCCGACGTGGCACATGAAATTAAAAGCAAAACATTGTGTATAGTTGCCTTTACAAGGAGAAAAAACGAAGTTATGGAATAATTGGAAATTAGAATACCAGCCTTCCGATAAAAAATGAGAGGCGGTATCTGGCTTCGATAAAATATTTTGTATTGCTCACCTATTATGCTTTTTAAATGCCCTGTGCCTGACAAAAAACAGAACGATAAAACCCCTCCTGAAAGTTACTGAGAATAGGGCCAGAATCCTGCAGTTCTCAGAACGAAGACGTTGCACATAAATGAAGAACAAACTAAGAAATTGTTCAAAAGTTGATGTGGAAGTAAGGTCAACAGAAAGAACTGATCAAGCCTCGTTTCTTTGCACTGTAGACATGCAAATTTCCAAGATGCCGTCCTTGGGTGAGACGCAATGGCATCCAGGAAGAAGGAGATGACAAAATGTTGCGGGTAGAAAGACCGCTAACAAAGGCACAAAATCCCCAGGGAAAAAAAAAAGATCGTGCAATGGCTCTTGCTTTGTGTACGTTGGTGTTCCTTCCCCACAGAAGTTCTGGCTACGGCATGGGGTATCTACAACTTTAATTCTTAGCAAGACGTCACAGTTTTATAGTATATAATGACCAAACACTACACTGAGGGCGCGCAAGAGGAAATGGAAACGCCGGTGGTGTAGCTACTGCTTTCTGGACTCAACCACCTTTTCCTTGGGCATTTTCCCGGGTTAGCGCCACTCTGTGCGGCGAACTCGCTTGCATAATGCAATTATTCGTCAGTGTCTTCTTCTGTGGCCACAAGCTACTTAAAATGAGGTAGCAGCAAATTAATTCAGACATCAGGACACATTCAAGAGTCCCCGAGTGTAGTAGTTCTTCCCGCCTTACTCTTCGAGTCGAAGACGGTGTACTTTTCCCGCTCAGGTAACCACGATGACAAAAAAGTCGAAGTACAAAAGTTGACTCCGTGTGCTTTGTTTTTGAACTATAATAGTTTCGTGAAGGTTGCTTTATGGTTGACGCACCTGTTATTTTGATGTCGCAAAGCTTCAAACCGACGGAAATTTAATTGTGTTCAAATCCTTAAATTCGAAAAAGAGTGGTTTGGAATTAAAAAAAAAATATTCTGCATCGAAGAAAAAGACAATTACAGGCGAAAACCTCAAGACATAGAATGTAGCAAGACGTCGAGAGGAAGCCGTGTATTAGAGGTCAAATGACCCAATTTTGTCCAAAATACCGAAATACGGGGTGAGATCGCAGATAAGCAGCTTTTGTTTTCAGGGGGCGCCTCTGGGAGTGAGGCCTTCTCGAGAGCACGATGTTGTTAAGCGATGTGCATATCAGAAATTATCAACTGTCTCACCCCGGTTATGGTGTGTCGGAATACAAGCTAGTTGGGAAATTTTAAATATTTTATTTCAACACTCTTTTCGCGAATAATGTTTTCAGTGTGTAATGTTTTCCCAAGTCCAAGGAAGTGTTACCAAGTTAAAACATCGTTCTTGCGCCCGACGGTTACGGGAGAGGTATGGTGTTCCTGTCGAACGGCACCTTCTGAGTTACCATTCTATTTTGTAGAGTTTGTGCACGTGCTAAACCATTTTTCACGTTTATGGCCCACCTGTCAGACCTCATGAGATCCATAAACTTGCATAAAGGGCTCGTGATGCTCACGGGACGGAGGGAGTCCGGAGTGACTCTCTCGTGGACTCACTCATGGGACCCACTACCAAATCAGTAACGGGCAGTGCTTTTTTACCTAATCTTTTTATTTAGTGGAAGTTGAATTCTGACAAAAAACCGTACCACTTACAAGTCGCTAGAGACAGGGTCTGACAATTGGTTGTTTCTTTTCATGATTAACAATGGTGTTGTGGGGATATAGGTTACACAGCGCTGTATGGAACGAACGTTTTGGGACTTTCCTGACAGCCAACCTTCTTTTGCCTGACTGCCAATGTGATCAACTAATTGTGCACTAGCGTCTTTCTAGGTTTTGTTTTAGTCGATGTCTTTTTCACTGCTTTTTCACGTTTTAGGTGGCTAATTTTACCGATCTTACCCTTAACCAATGGCCCCTTACCTTACCCGTCCTGGCCTATGTAATACCCCGTAAGGGGCCTTTAGGAAGTAACTCAATGGGATTAAACGTTTCTTGTCTGATCCCCGATCGTCTCGTGGTAAGGCTAAACCATTTTGCGCTACCCTAAGCGGCCTATGGATGGTTGAAAAAAAAATGCGTGAGAAACATCCGGCTTCCTTCGATTTAAGCGTACTCGATGAAGCTTACGCAGTGTCGAGATTTCCCATGCCGGTCGCCGATTAATACAGTCCAGTCGACTTATAACGATACCGTTAATAACAACATATCGGATGGACAGTTATGGCACCGTCCGCTGTTGTATGCTTTCCATGGGAAAATAAACCGCTTATTACAATGCTCCAGTGCCACGATATCGGATAAAACGATTGAATCGGGTTACAGTAAGCACCGAAAATGCGAGCTGCCGCCGGCTGTCCACGCCAACCACGCCGACGCGATGCGCCGCGATGCGCCTCGCATCCCGTCCACACCTCAGAAAACGAGTAAACTGCGCCGCTTACGAGGAAGCAAGAGGGAGAGGGGAACAGTTATCATTTCAAACACCTTTTCTGATGCCACCGCTTTGGCCCCGCCCCCGTGCCGGCTGCTCTGAATTTCACTGGGTGCCTCTTCAAATACGTCCGTTTTTCGGCGGATCAGACGTCAGGGCCGATGTTTTGGACACTTCTGAGTGCCTCACTGAACAGGCGATCGTTGCGCGGATACGTGCTGCGCACAGCGGTGGCAGTAACACCTCTGACCATGCGTTTGCGCAGCCTACTCGGTTAGCACCTTCGCAGGAGGCCCAACGCATGATAGTCTCGCAGGGACTTCGTTTCCACCAAGGACCCGTCGCCCAGCTTGGTGAAGCACCTATAGATGCTCCTTGAAAAGGGTGTGCGCCAGCTTCATGTGCAGCAAACAAAGCTGACCGAGTATGGAATCTTTTTCACAAATAGGTACCAGTACAACCTTGCTTGCCCGCAATGTTTTGAGCTCTGCTCCGTCTTTTTATTTAGCAACCCAATATAACAATCATCGTTATAACGATAGGATTTCCTAGGCACTTGGGTATTGTTATAAGTGGACTAGACTGTAGTGTTAATTTGTAAACGGTCGACTGATCATCACTACGATGGATTGATTGATTGATTGATTGATTGATTGATTGATTGATTGATTGATTGATTGATTGATTGATTGATTGATTGATTGATTGATTGATTGATTGATTGATTGATTGATTGATTGATTGATTGATTGATGTCGTGGTTGAACGCGGCCAAGCTACACCTGGGGTTCGAGGCACGCCGTACTAAAGGGCTCCGGATTAATTTTGACCACATGGGGTTTTTTACGTGCGCGGAAATCAAAACACACCGTCGTTTTCGCTCCTAGCGCCCTTCAGAAAAGCAGCCACCGTGGCCGCGATTGACCAGGTGTCCTTGGGCTCAGCAGCACAATGGCTTTCCCAATGAGCCACCGCAGCGGGCATAGAGAGGGTGATCGACACGCTGCGTCAACATTCCCGAATTCATAAGAAACGAAGTTAGTTGACGAACTCAAGGGATGCTATATAGACTTAGGCCAAGTAGTGACCCCGGATCCCGACCATGAGCAGAGATAATTAGAAGGATAAGAACAGGGTGGACTGCTTCTGGCAGACATTCTCAGATAATGAATGCTAGCCAAACATTGCCCCTGAAGAAGGACGTGTATGCCAGCTGCATCTTACCGGTACTCACCCTGGGCGCAAGAACTTGGAGACTCACAAAAGGGTTCATATTAAATTCAGGACGACTCTGCGCGCAATGGAACGGAAGATGACAGGTGTAACATAAGGGAAAAGAAGTGAGCGGAGTGGATCAGGGAACAAGCGTGGGTTAAGGACATATTAGTAGAAATTAGGAAGAAATCGGCGTAGGCAGGGCATGTAACGCGAAGTCAAGATAACCGTTGGCCGTTAAGACCAACCGAGCGGATTCCTAGAGAAGGCTAGAGTGGCAGGGTGTGGCAGAAAGTTTGGTGGGAAGGTGAGATCACGACATTTCTGGGGATACCTGGTCGCAGTTAATCAAAACCGTGAGAATTAGAGACCTATGGGAGATGCTTTTTCTTTGCAGTGGGAGTGCACAGGCTGATGATTATGAAGAAGAAGAAACGAGGTAATATGTGTCGACTGAAACGTTTTTGTGAGTTCTTGCTCCAGTGTAATAAAATTACATTGCCCTCAATAAAATGGGCGAGCCCGGCGAGTCACCCCAGCTATACGTTTCTAGCAATAATTTACCATAGCATTTCGGATAGAGACCTTTGCTTAGGGTCGATATTTATCCTTCCCATCAAGCGGTATGTGACACCACTGTTTCATTGAGTGTTCGCAACTACCAAGTCTCCAGACATTCCGCAGTACTTACGGTTTTCCCTTCTTTCCTGAAGGACGCCCATCTTCAAGCCAGGCTCCACTCTAATCGATCTCACCATGGAAGAGTTCAAGAAGCAATCTCCGGAGGTCACGGCGGATTACAGCCACAAGGACATCGAGGAGTGGATGAAGACGCTGGAAAAAGGATTCGAAGCCATATTAAGGGATGACCCTGAGGAAGCAGTCGATGTACTTGAAAGGGCAGTTCGAGAAACATACCCCCAAGCATTGTACCGGTCCCCCCTGGGATTGGACGCACCGTCAATATTTCTTATGCAGTATGTACCAAGTGAGGTTGGGGACCTTTTGGTGAGGTTGATGCAAAAAGTACAGTCCCACATGAAATAATAAGTCAAACCTCTTCACAAGGTTTTTATTTGAATCAACGGAGGCATTTTTGGGTAGTAAGGAAATCTTAGTTTCGTTAATTTTGAAATGAAATATGCTTTCAGCTGATGTAGCAACTTCGCAATTGCGTTACCGAAAGCCATCACTGAATGAAGGCGAATGAACGTGGTGTGATGCTTGTTGTGTCCTCTTAAGAATGTAGTCTTGAGTGACCGGGTCATTCGAAAAAATGCTAGCGATGCAAAAGTTAAACTTCATTCGAACCGACTAGTCTGCTGATATTTCATTGTAATCTAGCCGTAAAACGTTAAACAACCATATATATTGGCAACCTAAGCATGGAGAAGTGTTTTCGGACTAGGCTTGTGACGGTGCGCAGCAAAAAATTGGCGGAGTACCTGCTCACTTCGGTGCAAATGTCGAAAGATGGTCGCCTTCGGCCGGTCCTGCGACATAGCTGTCTCTTCTCTTTTTACGCCCACCTCTCAAGCTTTATCCCGCCTTCCCACCCTTTCCCGCCTTCCCACCGTTAACACAATGAAGATTTGCTGAATTGAATTCCGTTTTTTCCACGTTGGCCGTGCTGGCGTACCATCATTTCGACTTTTTTTCTTCCCCATTGGAATTTGGAGCTCAAGCCAGCACTCAAACAGCGAACTTGTTTTGTATGTACTGTGTTTATCCATTTTTTATGCTATCAAACAAATTACTTCCACTTCTATTTTTAGTAATAAGACCATGGCTTGTATCAGTTCGGTATTTATGTTTTGCACTAATTATGTTGAATATTTTCTGTCTGCTGAAAACTGTTAGCAATTCTACCGCATGCTACGAGATTTCGTAGATCGAAAATGTTTTCTCTATATAAACTTGTTCTTCACAAATTCTCTTAACTTCTAGCTAGGCGGCAAAATAATATATTTTACCCAGCTAGCTCAGCAAAGTCGTTGCAATATTACATTTTCCAACCTTTATAACTATACTCACGGCAACACGAAAGGGAACTTCGCCGCCGATAATTTATTCCTGGCATTCAAATATGGAAGTATTCAATTGGTTTAAAAATGCTAAACATTATCTAGAAACTCCCACTGTGCGGAACACGGAAGCAGTCATAGGTCACAATGTCCTTCAAACAAAGTCCTATAATCCTGTAAATCTTCATAATTGTAAGTTTTAGTAAAGTTGACAACTCCGATCGAAGACATTTGGTTGCCTGTGTTGCCGTGCTGCCTTCCGCCTTCTTAGCTTCTCGGAATACATGTGGATGCCTCAATTAAAGCTCTTCATTCATGCAGTCAGGACAAATTTTTTCGGCTGCAGCTTTACGTAGAGCTTCGATGCATGCAGTGCTGCAGTGTTTACAATCCGACATTAAATAGAGTTCAATGCTATCAATCCTCATCTTAGTTCATATCCGCTGTGCAGTGAAAAACTACAAACTATGCGGATCGCCAACGTTTCTTTAAGACGTTTCAAAATATGTTGCAAATAAAGGTTAGTTATTTCGCCAGGGCCACGTACTTTCTCTGCTGCTGTTTGACCATCCGACCCCATGCGCAGGCAGCCCCACAACACTTTGCTCACTCGTACACAGTGACAGCCACAACAGTTAGTTCTTTGTATAGACTGGCATTATTACAGGGTATTCGACTAAACTTTTAAAGTGTCAGCAATGTGATTTTCGACAGAGAGCTTTGGGTGACGCCTTTCTGAATTTGGTAGTGAAAGTTTTGCTGCAAATAAATCTGTGTCTTTCACCTGTTTTTTTACCATCACCGATACACCTTCTCCTTCGCTGTTTATTGATCCAACTTTGGCGAGCTGAGATTGAGGTTGACAGACTTAGCAAAAATTATTAATTGCGGAACAAACTATTAAATTCGAATATTCAAGGGTGCGAACCCTGCACGCAGTGCCGTGGTCATTTCAGAAACGGTAGGGATGGTTTCAACATTATCTGGATTGCAAACCTGTACACAGGTAGAACAAACTCTATGCCTTTTAATCCCCCCCCCCCTTCTACGCCGGGCCGTAACCACCGACAGGCCTGCGGTAACTATGGGAGGTAACTATCTAGAGTACAATTTTTTTTAATTCTATCATTCTGGGGTTTTCTCTGCACGAGGCCTATCAAGCGCCCCGTGGTGAAGAGTTCCGGATAAATACTTAATAAATAGGAACTTTAACATGCGCCGAATTTTCCCAAACCGGCACTTTCGCTTTTCGCCTCCATCTGAGAATCAGCAACCCCGGCGGTGATCGAACTCGCGTCCGTGGGCTCAGCAGAACAACGCCTTTGCCACTGCGCGACCGTGCTGGATCATTTCAGTTTATTGACGCATTCTCAACTTGATAGGGACTTTTCCCACAGCCAGTGACGGATTAGGAAACTTTGGGGCCCGGGGCTTCTGCGTTCTTGGGACCCTAATGATGATGATGATGATTATGATGATGATGAAAATGATTCCGCTTTAATATGCGCAAATTTTCGAAGCCCATGTTATGCTCTCTGATCAGTGATAAATTATACATAATTTTACGCTTTCCGGAAACTAATTTCTTGGCTTGATGTCTAGTATTTATAACGGATTTTATCAGGCGTAAAAGTTAGTATGGTTTGATTGCCGGTCCGTCACAGATTCACAAATAATCGAAGCGCCGTGTCGGCCTGCACACGCCATGGTACAGAAGGGTATTTTCTTACAGGAAGCATATTTTATTTAGCCTGTAATGTTTTAATTTTATTGTAAAGTTCTCCACCTGCATATATGGGAGGGCTGAAAGTCCGCGCAGGCAGCTGTCGCTCACAGACATCTGCCAAACAGTTAGCCGCCACGGCTTACGGGCCAAAATCCTGTAGGTTACCCGCGCAGACGAGAAAGCACGCGGCGGTTAGAACACGCGCAACCTTCCTATCGCAGCACGATTAGCACAAAAAAGGATGTCGCTTTTTGGGCTGGGGAGCGGTCGGCTTCATGCGTGGTTTTGCGCATGGCCGTCGAACTTTCAGCGGCAAAAAACTCCTGTTGCGCGCGCAGCTTTGATGGTCTTGCTAGTCGGCAAGCCGTTGCACATTAACGGGTCCCCTTTGAGTTGGAGAGCGACAGGTGAGCACGAGGGATGGCATCAGACAACAGTTTAATAGGGATAGAATGTCTCTGCTCACCCCCGCGCTGCTGCTCCCGTCGGTGCCGCGCAACAATTCCAGCAGTCAGTAGTTCGTTGTCGATCGGTCGGGTCGTTGTTCGGTCGTAACTGGTAGTGAAAACACGCTGAAGCTTCTCCTCTAGATTCGGGGTCTACGACGGAGGCGAGTATGGGTGGATCTCTCGTTTTCGAGTCCTCAACACATCTGCCGCGTCCAATGTTTTTCCCGCTCTCCTTCGGGGGTTCCTCTCCTCCTGTCGCCACGCCCAAGCGGGACCAGAACTGCGGGCCGCCCTTTGGTCCGTGCTGCGCCGTCCGGCGGCTCATTCCAAAGCGAAAAGCGCCCACGGGGACAAGCAGCTTAAAGGGGTCGTAAAGAGAAAATGCATTTGTCTTTGATTACTTTTGTCTGCTTGAACGACCTTTTAAGAACATAAATCCCAAATATTTTCACAATTCATTGCTTCTGGAACTTAGGAGGCGCCGTTGAAATTCTCGTTTTGAGGCGCATCGCAAGCGACCATGCGCGCGCCGGCGGTCGGCAGCGCAACTAGAATGACGTCACGTTAAGTACATTCGAGAGTTCAACGCGGTTCGTTGTTCTTTGTGTATAATATTCTGCAAAGCTGCAAACCCAATATTTTAAAAATAATGCATCCTTTATTCATTGCCAAAAAACAGTTTTCTATCCCCGTGAGCGGTTGTCGTGACCGCTTCAGTTGTCTGGCAACCATTGCAGCAGAACTCAGACCTACTGGGTGTTTGTACAGATTGTAGCCAGTTTCCCTGCTGAATTTCACGTTCTTTTCCCGAATTCTCTTCGGAATATTATCTTTTTTTATGAAATGGCCCAAGATCGCTCAAGCAAAAAAAAAAAAGTGCCCCGTGTACGATTCGAACTTGCGGCCTCCGGGCCAGCCCAACGTTACGGCCAGCCTAGTCGGACACTTTATCCACTACACTATCGGCGTGGGAAGCGCGCGCGGCGAAAAACTGCTGCATAAAAGCCTCTTCGCATTTGTAACCCAGAAGTCTGTCTTGGTTTCATAAATTCTAATCTACCCAGAGCTTTAACCGCCAACTTACTGTTGAGCGCTTCTGCAGTAAGCCACAGCGGAGCGTATACAATCAACAAAACAGCGTTAACAGGATTGTTTATTGCAGGAAACAGGAAAGCAATAGTCGAACTGCGTGATGTCGGGGCTCGGTGACTCGGCGCTCTATCGCTGCTTCTCGCTAGTTATTTTTGCGCTTGATGAGTGAATAATGAATGGGTTTCAGGTTTCGACTACTCGAAGTTCCTTCGATAAACGCGTTTATGTAATAAACTCTCAGTTTAAGCGTTCGGTCATGTATCTCGTCAGGTCAGAAGTTTCACGTTCGCGCAACTCACATTACAGGCTACGTGAGACAGACGTCGGCAAACTTGTGCAAGAATATCGGCTAACAAAACGACAGTTTAGACTCGTGGAAAGCAGCGTAAACAGTTTAGGAATGCCCAGTTTAGATTAAACGTGGTTACTTCTGCCTGCGCCACTCGCCGGTGTTGTTGACTGAAAGTTCGACCATGTTGATCAGTCGTATCAGAGATCAGACGTCTCCCGTTCAGTTGCAGGGTGAGTTTCATCATGGCGCCGATGTTGTAGCTTTATCTGACCCTTTGCAAGCCCGCTCTATGCCGACATATTGTGCAGACGAGGGAGAACTGTGATTGGCTGCTTACTGACTTACTAAAAACGTCACTTCACGAGTTGAGGAGGAAAGCCTCGGTGAAACCGCAACTGCATTTATTTACCTATTTACCGATATCGGACGACGAAACGGGTATGCATTGTTTGTT
Source organism: Haemaphysalis longicornis (assembly GCA_013339765.2). Lineage (NCBI taxonomy): Eukaryota > Metazoa > Arthropoda > Arachnida > Ixodida > Ixodidae > Haemaphysalis > Haemaphysalis longicornis. The sequence goes on along the minus strand of CM023455.1, from coordinate 74,521,859 downwards.
TATCAAGGTTCCACGGTTATAAGCGCACACACAACACAGTTTTTTTGAAAATCTCTTCACGACCCCTTTAACATCCCCGAGTCGCGGCGGAGGTCCGTTTTCAAGACGGCATCGAAGGGGCCGCTCGCAGGATGCGTTTTTAAGTGGACACCGCTTTCGTCATCCCGAACGGAAACAGACGTTGTTGTTGCTTTGTTTGGCGTCCATGCCTGAGCTCTTCACACCGCCTAGGCCTGCTGATTCCCCAGCTCGAAGGGAGCCGCTAGGGTCGGGCTGGCCCGGAGGCCTCTGCGCCCACACGGAGTGGCGCCTAGAGAATTACGCTACGAATGGAGTCGCGCGGACGTATAGCTTCCGCAACGCTTGTTGCTCAGACAGCCTGCAGAGGCTACAGCACAAAGGCACGGGCTGAAGCCGAACGACCCCGCGAGTGGCGTACACAACCTTTGAACATTTAAATAACCATACGCTGACCATTCAGCGAGAAGTATCGAGTCGATATCAATCACGCTTATGCGATTCAACTAATCCACTAGCTTTATTTAACGGGTCGTCATCGCAATGAACTTCCTTGTCAAGCGCTATACATTGACATTTCTGGCAGAAACTGTGTATGAGCCCGTAGGGCAGTGCTTAAATTGTCAATAATGACATATAACGACCCTCAGGTTTGAACAATTTACAATGTTCTTCAGACATCATTTTATTAATCGCATGCCTGACCCTTTCTTATACCGAAATGTGCACGCACCGAAACGTCCGTGTACTTAGATGTCCGTGTACCGAAAAGACTACCGAACCGACCTGTGCCGAAAAAGACCGGAGCCGAGCTCAGGGCCTTTTTTATGTGGCTTCTTAGGCCCGGTCAAGCCGTGTACCCACGACTTTTGGTCAAAGGCGTATTCTTATAAACCTCGGGAAAACAAGGAAGAGGAGTAGGAATAAGTTCGAGTTCGTTTCACTTAAATTGAAATGGACTCGAAGGTTGTCAACCATAACGTGAGGGGGCCCCCCCACTCCTCCACACATGTCACGAGTTAGTCAGCTGAAGTGTGAAGGTGAGGTTGAAGCTTCTACCTTCAACTTTCAATGCGGGCAGCGAGCACACTCAAAAACTTTTTTATATGGTCGAGCGGGGCCCCTGACAGCTGGGGGCCCGGGGCTGCAGCCCCCGTAGCCCCCACCTTAATCCGGCCCTGCCCACAGCGCCAGCTTTCTTGACCACAGTAAAATTAGGTGAAAAGCTTCGGTGGAGAGCGTCTTTAGCAAGCCAATCCATGATATGTGTGGTGTCGTAACGAGTACCCCGATCATTCTCTCTGACGGTAAAAAACAATTTGGTTTACAATGTGCTCGATATCTTCTTTCGCCCTAAAGCCGACGATAGGCCTTGTGGACGCGATCCTGTGGTTAAAAGCCTGGGTACTGCAGCAGCCCTTAACTGATACTCATTTTCAACAGGCCGCTGACATGGCACATACCCACGTGGGGGATTGGCGAGGAATCGGGCGTGAGAAGGGCTAATGCACCCGCTTAAAGGAGTACTGACACGAAATTTCAAAGCTGAGATCCGCTCTAGCAATCAAGTACAACGACAACACAAATAGGTGTCTGTGCATGGCACATACCCACGTGGGGGATTGGCCAGGAATCGGGCGTGAGAAGGGCTAATGCACCCGCTTAAAGGAGTACTGACACGAAATTTCAAAGCTGAGATCCGCTCTAGCAATCAAGTACAACGACAACACAAATAGGTGTCTGTGAATAAATGCATCTTTCTTTCTTTGTAGTTGTGTGTGTGTACTCCCCCTCATAGCATCACCCGTGCATTCGCACTTCCCCATGCTCCCCTTCGGGGAAATGCGGGTGAATTTTTTGGATGTCTTGTTTTCGACGATGATTGGTATGGAGAGGTACTGGTTTATCTTTACCTGCATAGACCTCAATATCCACAGTTTTTGACCAGTTGACAAGCCTGCAACCCGGGTGTGTCAAAGTTTTTCCGTCGCATAAGTTAAAGAGCAGCCAAGGTGAGAACCAATGAATGTTTTTTCTATGTTCGCACCATAGCTTATGATGCAGAAAATTCTGTATGGAAGTGTATAAAAGCTTCCAAGGACTAGCGCTCCTTTCCGAACTGAAAGCAGTAGACATATATAAATTGTCAAACGGACAGCATGAACAAAGACTGACCTCAGAAAAATCTAACAACGTTCAAGGTAGACTTGACTAAAAAAAAAAACAGTGGAAGCACCTAACTTCAGATGAATGGTGCCTTCTATGACTTCACACGCACGAACCAAAGCTCTTTGTGCATTATATTGTCATCGATTGAGCACCGCAAAAATTTAAAATCCTTCTTAACCTTCGATCCGTTGTCTCCTGTGTAAAACTGTAGAGATGGGTCATTTTATAGTATTAACGGGACCATGCACACAAACTAAATTTTTGTTTCAGTCGAAAGATTTACTGTTTCATTGTGCCCTCAGCACTTGTCCGGTAGCAAACGCACACAAACAAAATTTTTGTTTCAGTCGAAAGATTTACTGTTTTATTGTGCCCTCAGCAGTTGTCCGGTAGCAAACGACGCTTCATTCATTTTAAGCAAACATTTCAATTCTCACGGTAATTTGTGTGTTTTCGTAACGTCGAAATGGCGTATCAAGAGCAAGGCTTTAACTATATATAGCCTGCTGACCGGGGCTGCTGCAACCTCAACAGGCCGCCGTTTGGTTATCTTATTTATCACCCACTTTCACATATGGCGCTGCAATACCGCTGAATGTAAGGCCCCTAAAATTACTAAGGTACCGCCATTTTATGATCTCGCCGCCATTCGCCCTCACCGGCGCTCCTTCCCATGGAGGAAGAACTAAGTTAGATGACGCCGCCACTGGGGAAACGTGAAGCCTATACACAGAAAGTAAAATCGAAGTCAGCCCTGGGCGTCACTGCACCACGTGATCCCAGCGCGCCGCCGTCTGAGTGCGCGCGGTGGGATTTAGGGTCCGCCGCGCGCTCTTCCATTTCGTCTGCTCAAAACTACTCTGCGGCCCGTTATCGCGAAGCCCGCTATATTTCGGGGTTTTTTTTCCACGACTTTGGTCTTTCGGACGTACGCGGCACGCCCACCCGCACGCACGCGGGCATGAGATCGTCGAGCAGACGAATACGGGAAGGTCGGGTAAAAGCTACCCCCAGCCAAAAATGATAGATGCGCCAGAGACGGAGACCCCCGCCGCCGCCGGCCCAGCCGACCATGGAGGTCAGGTCACATGCTGGTCGGACTCCGGCGGCTTGAGAAAGGGAAACGGCGGAGCCTGCGGCGTCAATGGCCGTGGGCTTGCGAAGGCTAGCTGCGTGACGTCATACCGTCTCCTTACTTTTCTTCCTCCATGCTCCTTCCTTCCTCCGTATTTTGCTATTATCTTTTTCTTCCGCCAGTGCCGCCGCTATTGGCCAACAAAAAAGTCACGTGGTAGCCCTACCGTTTTTTGTTTTTCTGCCTCCGCTGCCGGGTTGACTCGCCGCATGGAGGAACGAAAAGGTTCTTTCCTCCACGACTCGCCGGTTGGGACATTTAACAACGCCGCCGGTGCATCGCCATGTTTGCCCGTGCAGCCTTAGTGCCGGCTTTGTCGCAGGCGCCAGCGAATAGCAAAATAAGAATGAGCTTCGAACAAATCTCGCATCGGTGACGCTTTATGTTGCTTCGCGGTGCCGATGTGTTGTGTGTTAGGCTGTGCTTCGAGGGTCAGGGATGGCAAAATACTTCGTTATTTCGCCCGGGAAACGCGACGCAGAAAGGGGAAACGTTTGGTTGCATAGATCTGGACGAGTACACTTCAAGCCGGCGCTGCCATCAATCTTTTGCGAGGTAAGTTTCGGAATGTGTGTTCTCGCTTTGCGAAATTCTGCGCACGCTCTAGTGGTCACTTACAAAGAAATGCGTATTCGCTCCACAACCGTCGTGCACCCTGTGTTCTCAGTAGGAATTGCGCAGAGCCAGCGAGGTTGTCACGTCGTAAGCTTTGCTTTGCATAAGTGGCCGTGTAGTTGTCATGTGCGAGCTTACCTCCCAGCATAATTATCAGCGGCGTAGCACGTTCCGTCGGTTGTCGTAAGGTTTTTGTGATGCAGGAATTGTTCACATTAATTCGCGCTTGTTGTAATCGACGGGAGCTTGCTTCTGAGCATGCAGCATGTGCGTTCCGAGTGCGTGTAAGCTCTTTGTGGTGTTCTGTGCGTAAGTGACCCGGGTAGTATTATAAGCCCGTTCCTATGAGATTGGAGCGATTTGCTGCGTAATATGCGCTTGGTCGGCACGGCGCAAATTTCGCCTCTAGAGAGAGACATTGCGGCTAGTTAAAACAAATAAAGGCCAGCTAATCCAGGCATAACTGCCTGTACTTGCGGAGTGTTTGTAACGGATCTGAGACTCGATGTTGGCATTTTGTTCTTCTCAATAGGAATATTTTGCGATCAATTTGAGCAACGGACATTGTAGAAGCTTGGCGTTAAAAAAAACTTCACCCAAATACTACTCCCAGAGTTTTTTTACAGAAAGCCACATCAGCAGCACAAACCACCTGCACGACGTCATTGAGGATGTTTGTTACAATAAAATATTCCATTTGGTGCCCCCACTTAATTTTTGTGATATACCGTACTGTTTTCTCTTGATAATAATCGCGATATCGGTTCTCTTTTTAATTTCTTTCGGGTGTATTCCTGCGTTACTGTAATGCACAAATGTGCCAGAATATATCCCAGTACAAAACAGCGGCGTCCCTGCCTCCAATATTAAAGGGACACTGAAGTGAATTTTTTCGGCTCCCGTTTTCGCTTGCACTGCGTAGACTGGCTCAAATTAACACGCTTTTTATCGTTTATTCGGTAGATAAGTCGGTAATGATTTTATAAAGCTCGAAAGAATAAAAACTACCATGCGCGGTTTGCGGTGGCCGCACCAACTAAGGGCTGTGACGTCGGGAGGATTTGCACCGTGATTGGACAATGTCCAATAATTAGCATTCAAACAAGTTTCGCTTTCGGTTCGGCAAAACCACATGCTTGACATCCCACTTTATCGTTGGATGGGCACTCTCTATATCTCAATAATCACCATACCGCGCTTCTGCATGATGTCGGCTGTAAAATGCCTAAGATAAGCCTCCCAGGACTGCTTGGAGTCGTAGGAATCACTAGCCGAGGTCTACGCAGTGGATGAACGCCCTCAGCGTCACCGCAGACGCTCAAATGCTATGCGTTTTTCCCCCATATTTGGGGCTTGCCTCACTTATGCCTGTATCGTAAAAAGCGTGTTCGCACCAGGCCAAGGGTCTCCTGATTCTGGCCCGTGCCCACTGCCCACAAGCAGTCTGTGCTTATGGACACAGCACGCCAACGAGAACTCTGTGTCAGTGTCTGCGCGCTTTGTGCGAACTCGCTCATGGAGCAGGTAACGTTTGTGGGGAGCGCTTCGGCGCCCCTCGCCGCGAGCTCTCTCCTCGGGCCCTCTCCGCCGCCGGTCACCCACCGGCCACGCATGGCCTCCGAGATTCCCCGGCGCACGCTTTGCTGCCGCGGGACCTGGGGACGTCGGGCCCCGAGAGATGGCGCTGGCAGACACGACGGGCATCGGGCAGCGAGGTGAAGGAGCGGGCGGGGTGCTGAATAACCGCGCGCGGGGACTGGGACTCGAGACAGAGAGTGTTTCTGGTGATGGTGTGTGTGTGTATGCCCGGACGGGCGACAGCGCGTTGGAGGATGTAATTAAAGAGTTCTTTCACGCAACCGCAGTGTGCCTCATTCCTTGGCATGCCGTAGAGAGCAGGCCCACACGTTATGGCTCAAAAATTGTAAACTCAGTATAGAAAACATCGGCTAAAAAGAAACAAGCAACTTACAAAAAAAAGGTACCCTCGGGGATTCGAACTTGCGACTTCCAAAATAACATATCTAGCACTACAGACAACTCGGCTACAAGCAAGCGCCGCCGGAACTGGAAATATAAGGTATATAATGTACAAAGAGTTTACTGTTTTACTTAGTTTTATCATTTTAAGCAGCTTAGGTGACTCTGTTGTATACCGGTCGTGTCCCCCAAATCTTAACATCTCACGTCTAGAAATTGCATTTCTTAGACTGAAAAGCGTTGGCAGATGTGTGGTCGTGCTGCTGACCGGTGTGCTTGTTCACCCAGGGCAAAAAAGCGCTTCCTGCTCCCTAGTTTTACGCTGTGCGGTAAAGTTTCGGTTTATTTTTTTTCCTTAGTACATGCGTTGACTTCGCTGCCTCTTCTCCCGCCTTCAAGTGGCCTTGGATTTTTCTACTAGCTTACCGGTCAGCGAAACGTCGCATGAGCGCTTGTGCAGCGCTTGTGTGGAGCGACTTGGCCGGGGTGCGTACTGGACCATCGACGTCATGCATAGCAATGGGCCTCGTTGGCGGCAGCGCTTTACAAGAGCGAGAGGCAGGAGTGCAGACGAAAGTACGCGACTGTGAAAATTGTCAGGGCGATAACAGTACTCCCTTACGCAGACGCGCCAACCAGCCTGTTTATCACTATTTTATATTGTCACGGGACATGGCGGAAAATGCCCCATGGAATCATGGCCCACCATCCACGACAACGATGAAGACGACGACGAAGGAGTGATTGGTGGACAGCCTACGTGCGCCTTAACCTTCCGCTATCTAGTTCCGAGGTCCTGTCACTAGGCGCTTCCGCCCTAGGAGTGTGCCACAGGGATGTTATGTCTGCCCTCTATTCTTATGTTGCGACGACAGTCCGGTTTTCCTGCTAGCCAGCTAAACGTTCACACTTATCTCATTTTTCTTCCTGAATCTATTTTCATATTATACATACTTAAAAAATTCTGTTCGGTATTTATTTCCTTTTCTAAATTTGGTATCTAAAATAATATAGGTCACATCCTCATTAGGTACAAAACTTCTTGACCAATCCCCCGCGTGGTTATGTGCCATGGTTTGAGGCAACCAACCAACCAACCAACCAACCAACATGTCTTTTTCATCGCCACTTGTACATAATGTAAATACATCATCCATCGTCGGCCATGATTCCTCTCACCTATTGCCTGCCGCCACATAACATTTTGGTGTAGCTGTTTGGCATTGCATTGATCCCCATGGTGGCCCCAGACTCACCTGGCCTCGGCTCCTGAAGCGAACGCACTAAGCCTCTTGGATCACGTCGGCGCGCCCCAGCCCCGGTGAGCCATGGGCGTGGTTATACCCAGCCCGCTTTCCCAGCCAATGATCCGCCGAGGCCTGCCGACGTGACCTGCCGCGACTCAACAAGCCGTTGCCGACCCCCGTCCAGTTCTCAGGAGTGAATCAAAAGCCTTCGGGACGCTGCCTCGTTGCATCGGCCGGCATCGCTGTTCTGGGGCACTCTCCATCGTCATACGTGGTGGCAAGAACTTTTCGACCCGTTCTCTAATCCCTTTCATTCGCATTTTCACTCCACCCACCCATTGACTGCGGTTTAGGCCGGGATGGTGGTCCTCGATCGGGGGGTGGTTTAGGGCACGGGACATGGCGAACAATGCCCCATGGATTCCTGGCCCATTATCCACTACAACGATGGGGACGACGATGGCGGCGACGGAGGAGTGACTGATGTAAAGCCTACGTGCGCGCTGCCTTCGCCGCTTGTACATAATGTAACTAGATCATCCATCATCTCGCATAATTCCGCTCGTGTGTGCCCTGCCACCACGTAACAATATTTTAACCATGTCCCCTATTATACTGTTTCCTACCATTCAGCAGCCCTTATAATGTAAGAATATTTTTAAGCGCGGAGCCCTTTAGTGGCTGGGGCTGTTGGCGTCTCCAGTCGTCGTCATCGTAATTTTCGTCTGCTGTTGTCACACTGCTAAAACACCAGAAATGTTGTTTACGCCTCACTCTAGTATGTAACGCGTAATAAAAAGACACCGCGACACTCGTTTACGCCTCGCTCCGGAGCGCTTCGTAACTCGTACTAAAAACACCGAGACACGCGTTTACGTTTCGCGCTAGAGAGCTTCGTGCTTGAAAGACAAGGGACTTTTGCAGCAAAGCTGTATACCTCTACACCCCAGCGGTTTTGCCTCCGTTTGCAAAAGCGCCAAGGCGCCAAGAATACGCTTACACACTGCATGCTTCGCACCTCCCCCCGTTTCATGTTAGGGTAGATGGCCCGGGTTTTTTTCTCTATCTCTTGTACTGCACCGCATAACAATTGGGGACCACCATCTCCACCTCGGCTGCCCCCAAAGCAAATTTCTTCTTCTTGTAGTTCTTCTTCCAGAGCAGTGCCATTATTCAAGGTGGGGCGAGGGACTCCGGTGTACACCCTTCCCTCTTCTCCCCACCGGCGTTCGCTAAAAAATAGTTAAGGGTGCAGCGTGCACGACCTTTGCGAGCAGGGGGGTGGGGGAGTAAAAGTGTGGCAGTAGCACGAGTGGATGGGCAGAGTTCGACTAAAAGGGGGGAGTTGGGATTAGGTTGAACCGTGCACTACCGATAAGAAAACTGCCGGTTGGCAACTCGAGGCCTGAACCCTCGCCGAGAAATTGGCAGGTATGCTTTATGTTTGATGGGAAAGTCTGGGGAGTGACCTTAATTATGTTGCCAATAAAACTGGATATTCCTTCTGTTTCCGTTTCATTGTGGGATACAATGCGGCGACAAGGATTGCTTTCTTTGTGTATTTTAGGTAGGCGATGGAAACGCCCTGCCTTACAGTTTTGGGGTAGCATCGCTTCACACATTAAATCTGTTATTTTACCATCACGCAACGACTTTGGTGTATCCACAATTTCAGCTTCAAATCGCAGTCTTGAGTAGTCTCTCCATCTCTTTCAATAAAACCGTGTGGCAATAAAAATAGACGACCGATGAGAAGCGAAGGGGTTGTGTCGGGCTTTCGGAAACAGCCTAGCCGAGGGCAGTTTCACTGGCGGGATCGGTCTGCGAAGTACACTCACTCATTTCGCGCGCCGCTCTCTCACGTGATAATTCGCTGACCGTCCTACCGATCGATGCTCCCGCGGTAATATTTAAAACATCGCCTGCGGTATAAGCGTTCTTGTAATTAGGAATAAGCATTGGATTCGTTTTTGGTATAAAAAATGAACATACAGCCTGTAAAATGGTCTTGAGAGAAAAGCATAACATTAAATACAAGGGCAACAGATGTCGGCTCGATCTTTTGTGAGCGTCACAAGGAAAGGTAAACCGCGTGCTAACGCAACAGTTGCAGCGTAAGCAGGGCGAATGAGAGAAAATTCGACTTGATCGCATAAATTTTATTATACAAAACATTCTTAAGTGCCTAAATTGGTAATATGGTAATGGAAAAAGATACTATCTACAGGGAAAATAAAAAGTGCGACAAAAATGGGTGACAATGTTAGCGGCCGTTCACGACAGAAAATTCGACACTGGTGGTTTCACATTTCCTAAATTGCAGCAGGGGGGACCTAATGTCGTAATTTCTTTATTGCAAAGGATGCCTGACCCTGTAACGCTGTAAGTAACTTGGGTTACTTTAAACAGGGTCGGGCGGGGGGTTCCTCGTTGCGATCAGATGAGTCGTACCCTAAAGTTTATGTGCTGAAGGCGTTTGCCAGATGAAGTTTTCGTTTGTCCATACGCCTTCGCGTTTTCTGTTCTCTCGATTCAGGCTTAATCATCTGCCTTTTTTTTATTTTGTGTTTTAATGTGACAAAGACGGAAAGGTATCCCAGCAATTCAAATTTGGGGCAAACAACGATTCGAAGGATAAAAACTGAACTCAAACGCCAAGCGTTTCAACCTGGCCGTCGGATCCTCGTGTTTATTGAAGAAGAAATGCCTTCGCTTTCAGTATGACATGGCTGAGACTCGTGCGCATAATGCGCAAACACTATAGTTTTGGGGATTCAAACCTGCCCATTGAAGATGAGTATTTGCGGAGCGTATTCGACCTAGCAGGAACGTAATTCGCACTTCCTCGTCGCACTGTCATTGATATATTGTTTTTCTTCGCAGGGCAATCCTTCTCGACCACAGCAAAATTAGGTCAACAGCCTCGGCAGGTAGCGTCTTTAGCGCGCTCAACCAGGCGGAGTCGAAGAGTCCAGTGGCGTCATAGCAGGTCTTCGGGTCGGTCTCCCGCACAGCAAGAACCATTTGGTTTACAATGTCCGTGATATCGTCTTTCATCCCAAACTCAAACAGAGCCCTACTAGACGTAATCCAGTCGTCAATCTCCTGAGTACTGTAATGGGCGGTTACTTCACCACCCTGGGTCTCCAATTCCTTGTGGACAGCACTTGCACATCCCACGGCGTCAGTGACCTTTGATCTGAAACAGACATCCTGGTGTCAAAAACTAGACGACTGTGAATAGACAAGCAGCCCACCAGATGTTTCATCTTATGTTCTTACAACATCCCTACTTTTCTTCATCTTAACAAATATCGCTAATATTCTTATTACTGGCTTCCGTAAGAAATCTCCAAAATGGAGAGCGGAGCATACGGCAAGCTGCTAAAGCATTGTTTAAAAGCGTGAAACGAGAAAGAAGCTTTCTCAACGGGAAGCATTTTTTAAGTGCCGTAGACCGAAGGGACACTGTACTGCCGCGGGAAGCTGATTACGCGTTATTTAGCCCGCTTTCTTTCTATAAATATCACTCCGCCTTGAGTAAAAACTATACCCCCAAAAATGGGTTATTCTGCAATAAAAACGAGAATTTTCTCTAAGAAGTTGTCTGAAAATCTTTATGTCTACTCAAGGATGAACATTTCTATACCCTACCTACCAAAAAACACCGAAAACAACCTAGCTATGAATGTACTTCGGTAAAACTTATGAGGCCTAATGTGCACACTAAAAAATTGCTTATATTTCGCCAGGCTTCACGCCCAAACTGAGAACTTAAAAGCAAAGTGGTGTCCTGTGGCATTAAAAATTTCAAAGCAATGTATTTTGCAACATTGTAGAAATATCTTGAGATTTCAAGGTAATGGAAAGCTTCAGAACGTTGCGTGTCATTACATAAGTTTTGTTATAGCCAGAATAAATAAAGAGACTCAGCGCAGTTCCCGATTTAACGAAGCATTTTGAGAAACAGACACACTTACAGAAGGAGAAATTTCGAAATTTGATCACCCACTACTACCTGAACACCTATACACACGCCGAAGCCGACACGACGAGGGTGTTGGGCGGCGAAGAAATCCTACAGCTGTTTCCGGCGCACAAGAGGTGGCAGAAATGTTGACAACACTGAAACTTCTGAAACTCCTGTGGCCTGCTCCAGGTCAGTTAATGGACGCTATTGACTTTCCCAGGCGCTTTTCTGGGGCTCACGAAGGAACTGAAGACGCGTTGAACGCGCTTGCCTGCGACAAAACGCATGTCCGCCCAATCCTACCGAAGCGTCCGCAAGCGAAAAATCACAGGCTCTTTTGGCCAGGAAATAAATTCGTGCCCCCAGAAAGCATATCGTACGCTCGCTGTATTGCCAGCGGAGTTTTAGCACATTACTAAATTACGGGCAGGAGACCACCACGGCCTCCGCAATTACGATGTCATGGTAGCTGCAAGAATTCGCCTCCCTTTAGACGTGGAATTTCTGCAATAAGCGGCTTGTAAAGCGATGGCCTTTATTTTACGAAGTTCTCGATTTAACGAAATAATTAACGGTTCCCACCCTCCTGAAAAGTTCCGTATATACGGAAATATGGGAATACGGAGTACTTTCCTAGAATGACACAAAGCCGCCAGAAAACACGGAATATTTTTGAGAAACACACGAGAACAAAATAGTGCATACTTGTCCAAAACTTTGACACCGATTTTATGTCTGTAAGTTTACTAGAACCGCCATATCATTGTCCGTACGAATTCCGTATATACGGAGTATACGAAAAACATACGGAGCGTAATTTTTTGCCTATTATTGAAGATAAAAACACGAAACCAATGTCAGGCGTTTTTATTGCGCACACTAATGTGATTCCCTGTTTTTTATCCCAACATCTACTTTCGGTGTGCTTGGGGGCGGCGTAATCCGTATGAACTCCGTATTGCCATAATTACATATATACGGAACGTTTCAGTAGGGCAGTGACTCCGTTACATACAGTTCTAACTGTACATGAATGGCGCGCCATTATGGGACCTAAATAAGCAGTATCTTTCAATGTTGCGTGTTCTGGCTCATATTTCCGTGTTCACATTTCGTTTGTTCACGACAGTACCCCTAATACTTCGAACTATATTGTGCAGCAGTTCGATGCTTATCATCCAAGTTACATCGAATGGGCAATTCTCACCTGTACAAATGAGGTTCGATGGCCACGACATCCACACCCTTGCCGTAGCATTCACGCCTCAGCCCGTCGATGAAAGACAACACAGCGTGCTTCGTCATGGCGTACGGGTGGTGAACGGTAGCGTGAAATAAGCTAGAAAAATCACAAAAGCACTGTCACCGCAATTCCCTTTTAGCGCAGCTTTGTATGATCAGCTAGTGCATATGTCCAATTACTATTTTTCAACCAAAAAGCAGAATATATTAGGTGTATCACTTTCTTTGGTCCTCGGAAAATGAAGTGTAATAGTTGAAACACTACCTAGCCAGTGAAAACTCAAAAAGCAAGCCAATGACGTAAAGGGCGTAAATTTAAAATGTGACGTTAGAAATTGGACGGACAAAATTTCAACGGGAAATTTGTGTGCTGTTTTTTCTCAACCTTGGACACGGAGAAAGCAAAAGAATAAAATGGGATCTGTTTTTTTTTTTATTGCATATCACTTTAGGGGTTCTGTTTTGTCGTCGTAGCCCGCTCGCTGTACCTAAGTAGAGCCACACGACGTTCCGTCGTTGAGGCTGTCGTCGCGGCGTAACCCAGAGGCATCGAAAGCCAAGCGGTTTATGTAGTCATCAGCGTTCGAAACTCGTGAACCGCTGGCGATTGTCTTGCATCTCCCCGTTGTTAAGCGCAACGAATAATGTAGGTATATTCGAGGCGAAGTATACGTAATTAACGGGCAGCGCCTGCGTTCATTTAGTTAGGAACGCTCGTTGGGTTGGTTTTTACGATAGTAAGCGAAAAACAAGCGGAAGTGCACTGTCGGCACGCGCGGAAGGAAAAACAAGCACAAAAGAACAAAACTGCTTCTGGCGCAGTTTTAGGCAGGGGGCGCGCCAGCACTATGAAGGCGAGAAATTGTAATTGAATTGGGTGGTAGCGCTGAGCGCATAACGGGGCTAGAGCCCATTAAGGCGAATCACTGCTCTGCCGTTACCATAGCTTTCAGATGCTGTGGAACCCTTAAACATTTTTTTGATGAAACGTTGGGCGAAATATTCTGGAGGGTTTTATGGGCCCACGTCTCTTCAATTACTTGTTTTAGAATGGAACAGGAGGGTTTAAACAAAAGTCTAGTCGCCGCTAATATTCTTATTCGGGTCTCGTGTCCTCATACGCGGCCTTTCCAGGGGGCTCACAAATACACGACATGTACACAAACTCGCACTCATGAAACATTTCCTGCATGCATATTCAGACCCGGGAAACAAATGATAATATTAAAGTTACAGACACGTGCATGAGTTGCGCTTTTTTGAACAAATACAGGCATTGGTTAGCTGTCACAAATAAACATTGCAATCAAAGCACCCTGGCTTATTAGCTGCATAGAGAAAACGTTGTACAGATAAGTTATCACAACTGGGCATCAGAGCAACGGAGCAGCTAACTTTGCTACGTTGCACGCTAAAAAATAAAGAAGCTGTTGCAAGAATAATTTACTTAGAGTGCGTACCTTTAAGCGATGGGAAATATTTTGGTAAATATTGCGCAGTAATACTTGACGGGCATATCACCACAGACCTCCCCAGATGAGACCACGATGCTCATAAACATAACGTACTTCAGTAAGTGTTTGTCTGGCAGTATCGCAGGGGCACGTATTGTATGTAAATCGTGTGCTTTTGTATGTACCTTGGTGTGTGTGTGTGTGTGTGTGTGTGTGAGTGCGCATGTGAGTGCATGCGAGTGCATTTGTGTGTGTGCGTGTGTATGCGTGCGGGGGCGTCCGTGTGTGCGTGTGTGCGTGCGCGCGTGTGTGTGTGTGTGTATTTGTGTGTTAGTGCGTAAGTGTGTGTTTTTGTGTTAGTGTGTGCATATGTCCATGTGTGCGTGTGCGCGTGTTAGTGTTAGTGTGTGCGTGTGTGCATGTGTGTGCGTGTGTGGCGCGTGTGTGTGTGCGTGTGTGCGTGCGTGAATGTGAGAGAGAGGGAGAGAGAGCACCTTCGCATTATATTCCGACTGCTAGCACAACGAGAGTCCCTAAATGCTTTTCCCGGCAGGAAAGACTGTAGTAGCGATACAGAAGTTCATATGTAGCTTTAGCCGCCTCGCGGCGGAACTGAAAAAACGGCGGTGCCCCTCCCCCTCCCCCAACACCTTTGCACTTCGACGGGAACACTAGGCTTCCTCGGAATGTGGCGGCATCGGCGCATTGTTTTTATTCAAGATAATTTGTATGTGTGAGGTTTTTTGCAATTTATTCAGGAACGGTCAGTGGAATGTCGCTCCGGCTACGGAGGTTCAAGCGAGAAGTTCACGCCGTGTTGTTTACCGAGTGTCGCCGATCAAGAGGAGAAGGGGAGGCCTGCAGTGGCGCTTAACGACTCAGCCGGATTTTCCTATGGCTCTAAACAGGCCGGTGTCTGTGAAACGCCATTTTGACTCCAAAGACATTGTTCGAATCGACGATTTTGTTGTGAAAGCACACGTGAGAAGCTAAAATGCGGGCCCGGCGCCATTCCTAGGCTTGAATTCGTATTACCAGAGAAAAGAATCGAAATAAGAAAAAAATTGGCGCAGATTGCGCTAGCGTGGCAATGCTGGAGAAACGGCACATCTGGAGGCCCCTGTCCCTTCGTCAGAGACCCGGCTGTTCCCCTCACATAAATTTGCGAACTTCCCCCTAAAATTTCTCCACGGCTGGCAGGCAGGGATCGTTTTGTGCGGCGGCTTTCACAATTCACCAAAAGTGGACAGCGTTAGCACGAGCTAGAACGGCGGCAACCGGCTTCGCGAGCTAAGTGTCTGTAGCGCGAACTCGGACTCTGTGCTCCACACTTCCGGTATCCGGCTTCGCGAGATAAGAGTCTGTAGCGCGAACTCGGACTCTGTGCTCCACACTTCCGGCGCGAACTCACTCGAACTGGCGAGTAGAACGGCACGCGATATATCACGCTACAAACGCTGGGTAGAGAGTTCCCGAAGGTCGAGCTGGCCGACGCCGGGAGCTCCTCACGAGGCGCACGCTCACGTTCGCTCGGAATTTTATTTTATATTTTTTGCAACCACCTCACGTGGCGCATGTTCACGCGCAAGCCTGGACGATGCGGGCGCTCCTCAAGAGCTGCACGCTCACGTGCGCTCGGTTGGGATGAGTTTTGTGGTAACTCTCCAGTGCTCAACTAAAAGAATACACAGCTCGTCTGTTAAAACTTTGCACAAGGGAACGAGGACAGGACGAACAACAACACAGGGTGAAGCGCATGCGCTGTGTCCTGTGTTTTGGTCTTCGGCGCCCTAATTTCGCTTAGTGGGGAGCGCTTAGACGCTTCGTCCTGTGTTGTAGATCTTCGCGCCCTAAATTGCCGTGTAGAAAGTTATTCGCACTGCATCAAGGTGACACCATTCTGACTTCTCCTGATGACACTGGAAAAAAAAAACCCTTGCGAGGGGCACGATCAAATGCAGAGCATTTCCGGGGGCGCACGACGTTAAGTAGTTTGCGTTACGTTAGTGTTGTTGCACTTGTGGCAACTGCTGACGAGAGAGCGCTCGTCAGCAGTAAAATTGGCAGCCTCGGCGCATGTTGAGTCCGAGAGAGGGGAGAGAGTGTCCTTAAAACGTGCCTGGGCGCGCTATCGAATGTTTATCGCGCCGATAGCGAAACGTCTGAGCCGGGCATGTTGAAGGCGAGCGATGCGGACAACTACGGACGCCCAGAACGAGTGACATCGTGAGTTAAAGAAATGCTCTGCATTTAAAACTATTTACTGCTGCATTGTGTTGCCCCTGTTGCCGTAGCTTCCTTTGTCATTTGGGCGAATTACATCGACAGGCGGATTGGTGGGACATCAGGCCACAGCCCCTCAGATTTTAGATTTTCGTTACTGTCGTGCCCTGTTTTACTCACGTCCCGTCACCATTCCCTCGCACTTGGTATTGTATCAGCGCCGCGTGCACTGCCCTATCTGTTGTTTTCCTGGTATCACCTCTGATAGAGTGTGGCAGTAATTCACCGGGATTCTAAGGCTAATGTTCGATTCGACACAAACGCAATTGTGTTTTTTATTGACTATTTAGAGCGGTGGCTTTTTTTTTTCTTCCTGAACAGCAACAACATCAACAAATCCGCCCGATTTTCGCACATTGAAGTACCTAAGGCTCACTCCAACGAAGAAACTACCGCAGTTGCTTCAAATGTTTACCGCTGCCAGTCGAGTGTTGTTGCCGATACTAGGAAATAATTTCCCGCTCCAGCCCCCCGGATCAAAATACAGTAGGGTACAACACTCACAGAGATTGCTTGCAACAATGACTGCTCGTCCCCTGCTCTTCCTAAGCAGTGGAAGAAATTTCTTCACCACTCGCACCACTCCGAAGACGTTGACGTCGAAGATGCGAGTGATGCTTGCCATCGTCATCCACTCGATCAGGCCGCTGGTCATCATCCCAGCGTTGGCGACCACTGCCCAGAGTTCTGCGAATCGCGTTGCCATATTTCAGTTTGCTCAGTTTTAACGTACCGAAGACATAGGAAAAGACAATAAATTTCTCCCTGAAACAAGCACTGTTGCCCCCACCTATGGGCATGTACAGTTAAAAATACTTGGAAAAGAAAACTGTATAGCGTCGATAACTTGTTGACAGCAGCAGGATCTCTTTCATTACTTTTAATTTTCTATTTCTCGCCCCCACCTACCACACCAAAAAAGGCCAGCTGAACAACAATGAAGCCAATTTTGCGGGAACTCTATTACCAGTTAAGCGCTGAAACTCCTGAAGCAATTTTGAAATATTGGGAAAATGGTGGGTACAACAACCGTAAATTTCGCGATTGAATATGTGAAACTGCGTCACCTGGGCCATAATGCCACAACCTAATACCAATGTGCTGCTCAATTTTGACCAGTTTAGGCCACTAACATATTCCCAAAGGCATTATGTTTGTCTATCTATATATATATACAAAAATAAGGGTCGGCAGTCAAGAGAGCCAAAGGAAGCCGAGGGTAAAATGTGGTTCGGACATTTTGTTCTGTTGAGAACCTCATATACTTTTTTGAAAGAAAGAAAGGAAGGGGAGAAAAACATTCCCGCCGGGTGGTATCCGAACCCACGCGTATTCTGGAGGTCGTGGGTTCGGATCCCACCCGGCGGGAATGTTTTTCTGAACCTTTTTCTTGTGAAATGAAGTGAGCTGTTATTACATGGGCTAGAGTAGAAGGATACGGGTGTTTGAAAGAGGCGTATATTTACAAGCTTAGGATTCGTCATGAGTCACGAAATCTTGACAAATGGACAAGTTGTTTTCTCGCTTACATAGAACGGTTTTTATGGACCCCATCACTCTTTAGGAGGTCGTCAGAAACGAAAACTAAGTTACATTGAACGTTTTTTGTAGCCCAACATACCAGCAAATCCAACACGCTGAGGCCTAAGGTGCCGCACTTAGATTGCGGGTACTTCCACATTTCTAGGAAATAAATAATTCCTCAGGGGCGGTATTCTCGTAACTGTCCCTTTTGAAAACGTCCCTTTTGAGTCCCTTATCATCGTGATCGTACTTCCGGTTAAGCAGTGGGCGTTGGCAGTAGGTTTGTTGGGCTTGCGCTACGTCACTTCCGGTTGTTTGCTTTTAGCCAATCAGGGCTCGCCAAAAGGGACACTTTTGAAAGGCACGCAAAAGGGACAAAACTCGAGAATACCGCCCCTGTTGGCGTCTCTATTATGTCAGCCTCTTCTCTTCTAATTGATTAGCCCCCGATCCTTGATTATGTTTATATTTCAAGTTTGGATGCGGTTGGAAGTGATGCGGTGAAATAAAAACTGCCCTGTATGCGAAATGCTGAGACGTTTTTAGTGCCTATGTTCTTAGGGACAACCTGCCCATATTTTATGTGTTTACAGATTGAGTAACCTGGAAAAGGTAATGCAAGGTAGAATGTGGAGGAATAGGCGGAACACACGAAAGTTGGCTTGGGGAAGAGCAAAAAAAAAAAGACTAAAGAAAGCTAAAGTACCAACAGAGAAAAGTAAACAGGACATGAAAATAGTTTTTACTGATACGTTGCATATCCGTCATAGGTGTTTACGACTTCCCCTGGTTTCAGGGCTCTATTAAGACGCTTTGATTTCCGTATGATGCGTCTTGTTGTTTTCTAAAACACGCTCGTTCACATTTGCTTCACCTAACGCTGAAATGAGTACTCAATCTCACCAGTCTATGAAGCAGAGGCCATGCATTGTTTTCATTTTGTACATAACGCGCCGTTTTTTCACCGCTGAAGTCAAGCTCCCGCACTGCGCCGTAGGTCCTTCCGTAATAGCGGCCACTCTAAAGGCTTCGCCTGATTACCGCATCGAAAGAAGCAGATCTGACCTGTTCGGACTTTCTGAGTTTCTGCATAAAACTATTGCTAGATGACTTATAGGTATATGATTCAATATGTGAAATTATGACTCTCTCGCTGTAAGTGGAATCTTTTGCCCGTTTCGCGGCCTCCCGTTCCCGTTTCATAAGTCAACAAAAGCGTTTCTCGAACGTCCCTCGTACACCTCGCGAACCGTTCTTGGCGCTCTGCCTTAGTGGTCACGCGTGCGCGCTTTAAAAGCAGCGGCACTGGGTGCTGGTCGGTCTTCCTTTTTGCCGTCCTGCTATGGCTGCACCCTCCATTTAACATCTACATGATTTGAGGGGAGTTACAAAACTCGCCGATACTGAGTGCGACGGGTGCATTGGGATAGGCAGGCGGTGTACGGCACTTCTACGCGACGTCCCCATGGCAACGTTGGCCGTGGTGTAAAGGCAGTGCCACCTCAGCTGCTCCTGTTCTGTGGTGCTGTCTCTGTTAACGAAACGACTGTGAAAATTTTGCCGAAGTTATTGGTCACGATTAACAAAAATATGCCCGGTTGATCACCCTTAATCTAAACTAATTACTAAACGACGTACTTTGTTGAACGAACGTTTGTGGTACTTAACGCGACATCCTGTGCCTGTGCCGTTCGCAGGTGGTGGTGTTACAGGCGCAAGAGCGAACACTCCGAAAGCCATTGATCGTATCGGTTTGTAATTAGTACCAGAAAGTTAAGATTGTCGAGCACTTCCTCTGTGATTCAATTTCCATGCATAACACCCCACACGACATCCGTCAGAAACCACGTACGTGTTTTGTCTTCCTCTAGTCAAAAGCTGGTGAATGCCCCGCAGCTGCCGTTGTGGCAGAAGCTATTATTAAGACGTTGATTTTAACCATAGCTGATGCTTTCTAATGTGAATCTGTTGACAGAATATTACTGAAATGCACTCCAAATACTCACTAAGCGTTGCCAATTTCTTCTGTGATTATCCGGTAGGCGTCCTCTATTTCGTCCTCTTTGGTCACGTCCATCTGTATCACTTTGATTCTGGAGAGCTTTTTGAGGGCTGTGGCACCCTGGCCATTTGCGTCCAAGCAACCGGCGAATACTAAAAAGCCATCCCTCGCCAGGAACTGGGCCAGAAGGTGCCCGAAGCCGGTGTCGCATCCTGCGGAATGTAACAGCCCCCATTTCTAAGTTACGTCAGCATAATATTGTGTATTTAGCACATTCAGTTCGGAACCTGCAAGTGTTACTGCACGTAATCAAGCGCGCGCATGTAGAGCCGTGAAGCGAAACAAACAAAATGATTTTAATTTCATGGTAAAAAATAGACACAATACGCCACGAAATCAATTATTTCGGCCCTATATGTAATACATTTTTAGCCAATATATTACTCGCCCTCCCTTGTATTAAAATTGTGCGAGGAGGCGCCCGTGGGCTAATCAAACGGGTGTTTTTATCATTTATAGCTCATAACCAAACAAAACTATCAGTTTACTTAAACTTGGACGGTAGGTGTCAAGATTGGGATTGGGGCAGCCCGTGTGTGTGTTACCGATGCGCTGAACATTTTATACTCCGCACCCATGCACTAATGTCCGAAATTTTCCCTGTTATGAGTATCATAAATTAAAGTCGTCTATTTTGGGCGCAGGATGCTCGGTGTGTATATTTGCAAACGTCCACAAATACTTTCTATACAAGAGTAATATTTCGAGGGGTACCTGTCCAGTTTAAGCATATGCAAACACATTCAGTAACCTGCAACTGAAGGGCTACGGAGATTTTTGAAACTCATAAAATGTTCCTTCTTTCCATATTGCGTCACTGCAGATTGACTAGCAAGAGTGCAGCCTTTGTAACAAACGTAGTTTTATACGGTTTCTTAGAAAGCTTCCTTTCAGAAGGATATTTTCTCGAATCGGTTGGCCTGCGAGTAGACGGGACTTACCTTGCAAGGGCGAGGACTAGAGCCACAAAGGGGGAGATATTCCTGCCTTTTCCCGGGTTTTGTTTTTACACACTGGTGAATATGTCTTTCTACGTATGACATGGGGGTACGGGAATCTTTTTGTGCAGTTGAAAAGCTATAAGTGAAGGAATGTTGATTTCTGTAGTTATACGCCTATAAGTGATGACATTCTCCGAATAATTTTGCCAAAGGATTTGGAAAACACAATACAATTATCTACTGCGCCAGTCTGAAAAACCAAGACCACCAACTATAAGAACAGTAGCATTGTTCACTTCTTGGGAATAAAAGTTTGGGACGGTTTTAAATAAGTCATTTGTACATTTTTGTCTTTAGTTGTCGTTCGCGTACACGTTGGAGTTTTATTCACTTTTAGTTACAACACGTCGAGCTATGCAAAGCAATTTATTTTATGACCACATTAGGAATAATTTATACGTCTTCGTGAAGTCACGACTCGTGACATCGTAAAATGTTTTCTACCTTTGGTCCCGGTAAAAAGCGTTTTGTATACCGTTATTCCGGGAATTGTCAAGTCGAACTTTTATTCCTTAGGTAGTCTGAGTAAGTCGATGTTGGCTTGCTTCGCGTACTTTTCCTAATATCATTGCTGAGGCGTTGCTTCTTTCTCAAGGGTATTCAGGAAGCAGGTAAAAACCATCGGTTTGCGGAATTCGTTTCAGCAAATGTCGTACGCTAACAGCTTCAAGGATGTTTTTATCCTAAAACGTCAGGACCACGCATTGTGACAAGTTTGAATGTTTCCCGATATGTGAACCTGATATATTTACCCCACTATTTCCCTAAATACAGCTTTACTTGCCTGTGATTAGTACCGCCTTGCCATCAGGGCTCACCAGGCGGACGAAAGCGACTCTCCAGATGGACTTTGCGAGAAAGTAACTCGCACAGGCCATCATGAGCAGGGATGCGGTGCAGTGAGCCACGCCAGGAAGCAGCGGGAGCCGTGGCCACAAGGTCCACAGGATGGCCGTCATGAGGCAGAACAATACCCAGGAGACTCGCATGGCCGCTTCTTGTCCTCCGGATAACTTGGAAAAATCTCCCTGCAGGATTTAAAAGCGCCGTTACTACAAGACCGAACAGCTTGAATTGTTCAGTTGTAAGAAAAGATCAGACATTCTACCAGCACGTTCTGCCATTTTAAGGGCAGCCCGAGGTTTAGTAGTAGTTGTTGTTGAAAATTACTTCATATTGATCATCGCTGCATGGATGAGTTCCTCATCATCAGTGTACGTATGCGCCTGAGCAGCTCTAGCCCGATGTGCTTCGTCTCCGTTGCAGCGCCATATTGTAAAAAGAACACCACCGTAACACCGTGCCGTCACGCCCCTGGGTCTCTCTAATTCTTCAGCGGTTGTTGCTAGAGTCATGCTCACCTTATTTTTTTGCATGCTTTAGTAAATGCACCGAATTAATACAACCAATTGCCGTACTTGAACGGAAGGGACAGCTTCCCACACAGTTATAGGAATGACGAGAGGCAAAATTGGGTGGCGGTTGTACGTTTCGATCTAGTTGGCACAAGTTCCCACTCATGTGCTAGTTCCATATCGACCGGCTTTGAGCGGAAGCGTGCCGTACCATTGCAATGATGGCAACACACGCGGCCGAATGGTCACGAAAGTGAACGTTCCGAAAACTCCCATGTTGGTGAGGAAGTATAGGAAACTGGGCTATTAGTAGGATCCCATATTCTTCGACGCGGTAAGCATAGACGAAAACGTACATAAAAGGCATGGATAGGAACAAGAGAACCCCCTGAAACATATTCACTTGCAAGACAGAACAATAGGCACAAATAACTCGTTTTGGGGTTGAAAGCATTCCCCCTTTTTACTGCTCGTATGCGGGCCATATGGAGCCTATTCTGCCTGTAAATGGGGAAGAAAGAAAGCTAAATGCCTATCGTGGCCACCTCATGCATCGGCCCAATAAAAGGACGTTCTGTAACTTAACAAGTTTATCCCGATATCAGTCTTCAATAGGGTTAACATCTGCGTGTTCATGGAAATCAGGAAAACTTAAGCCGGCGGTCGATCAGTTCGCGCCACCATTTCGTCTTCATAGTAGACGTAAAATAGAGGAGATGGTCCTGTCCACGCCACCTGATAGATGCTGCGCAAGTTTACGCTTGTCAAATACTAATCAAAATTAAAGGAAGTACTGCCGTCCTTATGTTTCAATTGATAAGACTATCGGAAGTGCTATTGGACAATAGTGAGTTGAAATGCCAACAAAAGACCTACCTTTGGTCATTTTTTTTGCCTCATAAAAACTGCCATTTTAAAACTTATCAATGAAATGGCTGCAATAAATCTCATAGGTAAAGTTTGGACTGCACCACTATTCGTGTTCCTTTCAATTGTCATAAAATGATCGAACAGCGCTTGGGAGATAATGTTATATTTACGTATTTGCTTGTTTTGTTCCTCATTGCGGAATATGATGAGCTGTATTGCGAAATGAGGAACCCCACTTTGAAATGTGGGCACATAACAGTCTACGAGTCCTGTGCTCCACGCGTGCTGGTGACTACATCGAGAAAACGTGACAAACTCAGAGTGCGACTCCAACCATACTGCTCAGCACACATACACATAAACACAGTTGGGAATCAAAGACCCTCTTGCAAAAGCGGGTGGTTGAGGGCGTAAGCTGGAACACCCAAGCGGCAGCCCCCACTATTCGCACCCCCACCTTCGAGCAGTGGGAGCCCGCGCTGTGCAGTTCGGACCCTGAGGACCAGCGACAGTTGGTGGGCCGGGCACGCTGGACTGCAGCTGCCGCAGGGCCCCTGGACTAAGGGCTTCTCCCGCTTTTAAGCGCAAATCTCTTGAATAAATGTTTCACCACCACCCCCACCACCACCATTCAAGAGAAACTGCAGTCGCTAGTGACTGGAATGGCTGAAAGCGAGTTGCCGAAATTCACAACCATGACGCCTTGCTAGCTCAGCCGGTAGAGCATGATACTCCATATATGATACCCTGTGTCCCCCCTCAGGTATGTATACACTGAAGGAACCTCCCTTATGTGTTGGTGGTACGCTAGCACGAAAATCCAGACGAAATAACGTTGACGCGCACGAAAATAGACATCACCGGTTTACTACGAACAAAATTAGTAGTGTCTTCGCTCGGTTATGCCAGGATATACGTAGGGTGAGCTGAGGTTCAGCTGGTTATTCTTAGCTTTCGTGGTTGTCCTTGCTGCCTCAATGACACACACATATGATATACGCATTATGTGACACGTGTATATTTATCAAGCGGCTCCGGCGCAGCGTCACCAATCGCCCCAGAGCTAAGCTTGTTCCACGGGCGCACGCCGGTGTTGCTGTGACGCACGAGCCATCGGTTCCACACCCGGCTACTCCTCGCATGATCATCAAGTAGACCGGGCCACCAAGTGCGAAACGGAGGTCGGCGAAGACGCTGGGCGGGTGGGGTGTATGAGAGACGCCGGCCAGTGAGAAACGTTCTGTGCGCCGTGTGACGTCTCTGCTCCTCGCGCAGTGTTCAATTGCTCAACCCCGGCCAGTGTAGCTCACACTACAAAACAAAACTGAAGGGACGAGAATGGAAGTTGCCAGGACGCACGACATCAACCCAACATTAATTGGCGCCCTGCGCTGGTTGTCCAGCAAACAACAGCCTTGTGGCATTCGCTCACAACAGTGTGCCACTCGCTTTCGCCAGACCCGTGCGGTGGGCGCACACCGAGGGCGATAGGTGGTTTCTGTTCATTGCCAATAACCACTTCCTTTCTGAAGGATATCAGTCAGAGCTTCTCTCCCGTCTCCTACCGTGCCCATTCCTATGTCCGATTTTCCGATGCCTGCTTTTTGGAGTCACCCGGTGCAACTATGCATGTGGTAGGTTTTATGGCTTAACGCGCACTTCGTACCCCCCTGTTCCTGTGGGCTAAGTATGGGAGGGACCAGCACGCGCGGAGCCCTGCACACGTAGTTGCCCAACTGCCCACATAATATATTGTTACGAGATGGATTTATCTACACTGAGGTTGGAAGGTGTCTGACGAGCGTAGATGGGAGAGCGGTACGTGGATGATGGTGCCAAGACAAAAACCAATCTCGTTCCTGCTTCTTCCGTTCAGCCTGTTCTAATGATTGCCCGTTGAAATTTCATGTTCGCATCGGCGAATGTATGGCGCTTAATGTTCGCGTAACAATATGTAACATAAGTCTATATCGCTACCAAAAGGATGAACAAGGCCACACCTGAACATGCTAAAAGTACAGCACGAAGAGTAGTGTGCAGCGCGTAGCCTTGCCCGAGCTGTCATTTCCCCCCTTTTAAATGCAACGCAGTACCCTCCCTATCACTGTTCGCCCCATTTGGCCTGCCAGCTGAAACATAACAATCGAAAGGTTTTTGAAGAAATACCTGCATTGCGCTGCCGCCTCCCAGATGACCGGCGAATGCGCGTTGCCTGAGCGGCCGCCAGCGGCGGCGGCAACGGGACCTTGCGTCTTTGAAATGGCTGCACGTGCCGCGCTTTCTTCCGCATGGCACGATTTCGCCTTTTGCCTTCCCTCTGGAAATTACATCGTCTGCCCTACGGAGTCAAGGCTTTATTAATGGCCGCACGCCATCGACGCGAATAGCCCACGCACCCTTCTCCTACCGATGAAAACCTGTCCAGAGGAAACATTGCTACCGGTTTCGGCCCACATGTTGGAAAAGCTATGGTAACGCAATTATTTTCGTAAATAACTACGCAACTGCATTTCAGACCAGTATAACCCCTTCTTTTTTTCTTGAATATATAAAATAGCAACGTCCAAAACAAATCATGTGCTCGGGTAAATAAAAATTATTTTGTGGGTTTGGGACCCAAACAGCCGGAGTTGAGTTCAACACCGAGTGAGGCCGTGCCACCAAGTTATCTTCTCGAACGCAAGTATGTTTTTCGCTTCATGGTGATATGCGCACGGATAGACTCGGACGGACGTTGGGAGGTCCTAAGGTACTCCGCACAGTTACAGGCGAGGGAGTAAGCCGTTTGACTGTGGGGTACTAACTCGTGGTGGTAGCCGAATGGGTAAGACGACTGACACTAACTCTGTCTGGTCTACCAGACACAGGCTCGAATCCTGCCAGTGCCTGTGGGTTTTGTTGCGATTGTAAATACGGTGCGCACGGACGCTGACGGACATTCTGCGGTCCTAAGGTACTCCGCACCTAAAAGACAGCCTCATGCTTGTCCGCTAGCATGACACTGTTGTCGTTCCAACTTTTATGAAGTAATGGCAAAGCCAAAGTCATTGTCAATACAGGATGACGTAAAAGTTTAACGACGTATGATTTGTATTTATGAAGCTTCGTGCTTTGTCCTTATCCGCTGAGTGGAATGACAACAAATTTCTTTTCTGTACTTCAGGGGTATATTCTTGGAAGAATTCATTGTATAAATTTACTAAAACGCTTGATTTAGTCACTTATGAATAGACCTAGTTGTTTATTTAATAATCGATCGACTGGCAGATAAAGTTTGTTACGTTTGACCCAGAAGTTAAGTTCAAGCTTAGGTGATCTGATGAAGATAATAACCGGCAGCAAGGTTACCATGTGTTGCTGGGATCGCGGCTGGGAAACGCGAAGCTGAGTTGCCATTGGCAGCCTTGAATAAATAGTGGTGGGACAGCCGTTTACAACATCGGCCCGTTGCACGCTGAGAGGTGATCTTCCTGGCACCGATAAAATTAAATTTTGAACGACAGCATTTATCTCGATCAGGTAAGACCATTGAGAGGGCTTTGTACTGTAGACGCCCGGAGGATGAGTTTTGCATCATCCGACCCCCACCAGTTATAGTAGGGGCTGGGTTACTCAAGGGCCATGGGGTAAATTGGGTCTAAATGCAAAGGTTGGGGCGCTGCCGTAGGGGGAATATATTGGAACGTAACTCTTTTGAAAGTCGCGGCAGTGTGCTGTGCGCCTCCCGTGGTAGCAAGCACCAATCTCACACCGAGATGCACAGGACATTTTTTTAAGCCTCCCCTTTTTGGCGGCAATCATGAAGCGTCTAGGAACAGTCAAGGGCAGTCGACTGGCAGGGAACCGCGGTGGAACAAAAAATGCGACAGCGGATACGTCGACCGCGCAAAGTTGATCAAAACTGGTTCAGGGTAGGTGAAAGGTTCAAGGTGCAACTCACGGCTATAATAAAATGAATGTCCGGGCGCAAATCGGATATCCCTCGGGGCGCAACTTGTATGTCATTTCGAGTCCCCGTACTCCGCACCCTCGCCATCATCCACGGAGTGGAGATGCTGCCATTTTTTCTTCCCGTACAGGCCCACCTTTTGGCAGCATACGGGAATTGTGGACGTTTACAACTTCACTGTGAACTTATTATGAAGACTAACTGAAACTCGCAGCAATGATGGAGTCGTCCTAGCCGCCAACTGTTATATGGGTGTTTTTGGCGTATTTCTGAATGAAGGTTACAGATATTCTCCGCTGATCATTTGCGATTGCGTTGGCTTTCTCGCAAACCATTTCTGCCACTCCAGATATTTTGACAGACGCAACAAATTCACGCAACCCTAACCATCAACAACCGAAAGGTGCTGTGGGAATCGACGTCACTCCATTGCACCACCAGAGTGTTGCCGGCACTCTGGTCCGCGCGGCAATGGGCAGCTGAAACTAGTGTATTTTAAAAACGCAGGTTTTTAAAGGGAAGCTTGTATCCTCTCCCCGATGTCTGTAATCCGCCCAAAACGCGCTGCAGGAAAGCCAACATGCTCTGACGATGGCGGTGATTGTGGGTAAATTGAAGAAAAATTAAAACGCTTTCCAAACCGAACCTAGGTCCCGCGCATGATGGAGCCGAGGTCCATCCGATTGCGCGATTCCGGCGCAGTCGAAGCAGTTTGGATTTGGAGAGGGGTACACGGACCCGCATCAATTAGCCACGAAATGCAGCCCACCGTCTAAGATGATGACTGAATGCCAGGGAAAGCGGAGGAATGCTTGTATCAATAAAACACTAGAGTTCACAGTCGTTAACAGTAAACCGCCCCAATAAAAAAAAAAACAGGTGCTCACATCTCCGTTGGTTCATTTTGTGTTTGGCTTGATTTTAGAAAGCTTTTTCGAAATTTAAATGACTGTATAAGTGACTGTATAGATTACTATATAGAAATGACTTAGGTAGATATAAATGACTACCCGCCGCGGTGGCTCAGTGGCTAAGGCGATGCGCTGCTGAGCACGAGGTAGCGGGTTCGATTCCCGGCCGCGGCGGCCGCTTTTCTCATCGAGGCGAAAAGCAAAAACGCCCGTGTGTACGAGATTTCGGCGCACGTTAAAGATCCCCAGGTGGTCAAAATTAATCCGGAGCCCTCCACTACGGCGCGCCTCGTCGCCTGCGTTGCGTCGGCGCGTTAAACCCCACAATCAATAAGATATAAATGACTATGATGCTATAGATTACTATACTATAAATGACTATATTGATTTTAGAAAGGCAAACGACTATATAAATGAACCTACACCACGCACACATAAATTATAACCCGCCCTGAAGTTCCTTATAAACAACGTTTTTTTTTTTTTGCTGTAAGTTGTCACAATCAGTCATCTCCGGTCGTGGTCATCCTTACATACTGGAAGAGAAGTATTACAGTTCTACATATTTGAAATACGAATCTACTAGTTCCGTTACAGGGATATCTTGCATTTATTAACGGATTTTTTTATTTCCAAAAGACGGGCAGTTAGCTTCTTTTTGGGTGCACAAACAATATTGAGACAGGAACCTCCGGCTGAACGCAATGTAGCTTGAACACCCAGAATTGCGGCATGCATCATAAAACTTAACACACCGATGGACAGCGCTCCAGAATTGCAGCGTCTGGTGTATTTTTGCCGGCATTTACGGCCTCAAGAGTGTACCTATTGCCTGCAAACTTCACAGAGCGTATAAAAGAAACTATGACAGCACAACACAATAATATTCGCCATGTCATCCATATTTAACGAAGTAATTTTCGATTAATTGTATTCTAAGTTTAAAAAGCTTGCACTTTTACTAAGCCAATTTTTTATGTATAGTTGAAATGTTGCTTCCTACGTGCAGAAAACACATCAAGACTTGAATCACTACCGCATTTTTCTTTTTACGACATGCAGCTTTCTGAATCACACTTTAAATTTAAGTGGGGGATAGGGTACGGATAGCCAGCCCGATTCTATGTATCGCACCTAAGGACAACTCCCACCGGACGGATGCCCCAATACCAGCACCTCGACTACGAACAGTGAAATCTTGCACACCTCCGTCTATCGAAGAAGATGGTGGGAAGCGAAGCTTTCTTGTAAGGTATTGTCTGGTTAGCCAATCCCACACTTCAAGTATGGGCTACTCTGGAGGTAAGCGCCACATTTAAGAATACCGACAGCGACTCCCGCGTGTGCACTCCGTAGTCCGAACGTTTGGGTTTGGGATGTATATCGGCGCTAATCGATATCTGCTGCTTGGCGTTCGCTTCGACCATGCCGCAATGGAGCAGCAATACGAAAAAAAAAAAAAAGAAATGGAACAATCGGATAGACGCCGGCTTCATAAGGCGAGGGAACCGGTTTCAATTCCGGCCACGGGTAGAGTTTTTTTTCTATCACTTACTTCACATCATCATCGTCAGAGAAAGTTTGCTTTCCTGCAGGGCGGTTTGGCCTACTACGGCACCGCTGAGGACACTCCAAAGCTTCGCTTTACAAGTTTTTTCCCCATCGTCATAGCGCGGAAAGCTATCCATAAATAAAGAATATAGAAAACGGCAAATACCTTTGCGAAATCGCCGACTTTCCACGATTTTCAGCAAGAAAAATGCTCTAGCCCGGAGGAGCTGCGGCAATCGTCTGTTC
Organism: Haemaphysalis longicornis; assembly: GCA_013339765.2. Taxonomy (NCBI): domain Eukaryota; kingdom Metazoa; phylum Arthropoda; class Arachnida; order Ixodida; family Ixodidae; genus Haemaphysalis; species Haemaphysalis longicornis. The sequence goes on along the minus strand of CM023455.1, from coordinate 74,492,277 downwards.
AAATGCTCCTGCAACGACGGCGATTGCACTCCGCTTCAAAGTGAGGAGATGTGGCACACTGCAGGCCCCGACACTTGCCTTCGTAGTCACGCGACCTGACCACAATTATGGCAGCTTTGACAACGTCAGAAAAACGTATCCTAAATACTTGTACAGAAGTGCCCGTCGCTGCTGGATGTCTGATGTGCTTGTGTCGTGTCGTCCCAATGAACAAGTGACCACCTCCCCGTCAAACACCTACTGGTGGCGTCCGTGAACTCTCCCACCTATTTTAGGAGCGCAGCGAAATAAATACAACTGCAAATGTATATCGCAACGAAGCGGCGGGCATCCCAGTGCCGACGTCCGCGAGATGTCACGACCCTCGGGGCATTGACAAACGCCTCACAGTTAGGAAAGAAAGCTGCGTAGATCTTCCATACAATGTAGTGAAACAAATAGTTCTGATTCTTCTGTGTAATCCCCCGTAACGTTAGAAGGGTGAGCAGAAGTTGGGTGACTCCCTTTAACCAAAAACGGAGATGGCGCAAATACTGCTAGGACCTCTATTTCTCCTGGAGGGTGTTTCCCAAAACAGCTATCGGTTATTCCCTGGATCACCACTGATCACAATCGCTCGGGCGTTCCAAACTGCTCAGGCCTATTTCAGCTAGTCGGATAACGGGCGCGGTTCTATTTTCGTTACTGCACAGGTGTCGATGTGCGTGCGTTCGTTTAGAGGGGCGCCCCACCGCCAGAAAAGTCAGGCGCGTCTGTTGCTCGGCGGAGTTTTTTATAGTACTTGTTGTTTAGGCCGAGCGATCAAAAACGGAGCCTTGGCACTAGACGCGAGCACGCCCTTAATGCATCTCGCCTGCACCCATCGAGAGCGAAAACAAGAGAAGGAACGGGATGGCCCCGAAAGCTGATTACGGTGTTTATTTCTGGCGTGCAGCAAACCGGTTTGTGTGAGTGACCGAACGTAGGTAATGATCAAGGTCCGCGCGCTTACTCTACAGCGGTGTCGTGTGCCATTACGGGAGCGTTGTCTTTATTTGCTGGTTTTTACTGCTAGCGCCAGAGATTCAAAGCTGCGGGTGTTCTTTTTTCTAGCATCGGTGGTACTCTTCAATTGGTAAATAGGGCGAAAGGTACTCATATTTTTGTTCCACAGTAGACACAAACAAACCCCGTCTGTGGCGATAACATTTAAATGTTCGATGACCCCTTGCCGGCTCCCGTTTTGTTATCTTGAACCGTAACTCAAGGCCTATTAGTGCTGCCTTCCTGACATCATCCCAACGTGATCTTCAGCAGCCACCCCTAGCTTCCCACGGTGCGGGTTGAAAGTACCTGGCCTATTGTAATGTGTCGTAACTAAACGTAACAGCTCCTGTTAAGTAAAAATTGTAGGAAAATTTATAACAACACACTGCATTTTAAAAACCTCAAAACAGTATTGGTTTAGGTTTAAAAAGAAACCTAAATAATTGCGCCAAGTGGTGTGAGGGAAATCAGTTTTTAAATATAGCTGAATATTTAAATTTTTGGTATTGAATTGATTGCACGGAACACACCTAACCTGGAGATTCGTTCGCGCGCTTGCTTGCAAGAAGTCAGTGCAGGTGAAAAGAACGAAAGTCGTCCAGGGTTATCCCGTGGATTGAAATATAGCCTTACGGTTATACCTGAGCTTATTAGTAAGCTTTTTTTAGCAGCATAAATGCGGGGCAAGATTTCACAGCCAATGGCGTCAGGTGGCGCCATTCGCAATAACACGCCGATTCGCATAGCAGGAAACATCGCGGATGGGTTCAAACCAAGCAAGAATGCTTGAAGATTTGAGTTTATATGAGGTGGAGCCAAATTAGGGGTTTTGTGGCACTTCGTCTTTCAATCTTAGTCTGAGTTACTACTCTACATTCAAGAAAAGTCTTGGAACGCAGCAGGACACGTTGAGAATTATTTCTAGAGCGCACCCCTGATAAACATAACTGATATGAGAAGAATATCTTTTCACGGTGTCTTCGGGTTTGCTTTAGTCATTCTGGACGGCAGCGCGAAAAAAGACGTGCATGAAAGGAATGGGCGGAATGAGCGATTCCTCACAACTAGTTTATTCACGGGATGCGTGCAGGACATAAAAGTTTGTAACAGAAAAGAGAGAGAGGGAAAACAAAACATTCAAATCGAACACACTTCGTCATACCCCTCCCCCACATAATCAACACTAAAAGCCCTAACGTGAAACTCATGGAGAATAAACAAAGGGCCACTACCGGGCTAATTGACAACTGGGTTACCAACCGTAGGAACATCAAGGCGAGCCCGCAAAGTGTTCTGCACTTAAAAAAATTCAATGTGCTCAATAAGACAGACCCTTTAAAGGGATTGAAGAATCTGTGACACGGTGACGCTAAAACATTGCAGTGTGGTCACTTTACTTCCAAACGTTGGCGCAACAATGGTATGATCGTATTCCAGTTCAGGATCTTTTTTAAAGAAGTACTGACACCAAAACTTTATGTTCCTTTTTTATTTATTCATCAATGCTTAACGTCCTGGAGAACCCGAAACGGAACTTTCGATACTTGAGCTAGCGATAATTAATTACATTGACCGGACTGAAAATCGTCCGTTTTGGTTTCCCGCGCTTCCATCCCGTAGGGCCATGTGACAAAATCACGGAATGACCTCACCGTTTTGTGCGGACGTCAAAACACAGCAAAGGCCCCAGGAGACGTTGTTTCATTCGCCCTGCCGTCGGAGCGGAGCGGATGAGCTGGCTGAAGGCTTTAGGCCTAGAATTGCGGCGGAAATTTGATGACCGCTTTCAATAAAACATCTGATGGCGGCTTGTGTTGCCATTCTGGTCTTTATTATCGGCTCCTTTCCCGAGTGTGGAACTTTATTTTGGCTAAGAGTGCCTTTCTGGCCGGCGGTTATGCCTGTAGCTATGGCTACGCGTATCACTTCGTAAACGGGTCAGCGCCCAATCGCCGCTCACCGGGCCGCGGGCGTGAATTGACGTCACGATTTTCCGACAATCGTTGGAGGCAGGCGGCTACGTCACTTTCCCTGTCACGGAGTGATGTCACGCTGATGTCAATTTGCTGCGCACCACCACACGGGCTACTTCGTCGGCGCGATAAATCATATCAAATTGAAGTATGTTCCACGCGTCGCAGGCCGCTCATATTTCAGCCAGGTTATCCTGTTAAGCAGAGGATTCGAACTGCGTAATAATATTAAATTCAAAAGTAGCAGCAGGACACGTTGCGCAACTCTACCCGGACACCATGCTCGGCTTCCGGGAGAGACTGAGCACACAAGACGCAATGATTCAGTTACAACACGACATTCTGGACGCGTCCGTACGCACCCACGACAACAGGGCCGTGCTGGGGCTGGACCTCCAGAGTGCGTTTGACAAAGTCAGCACTCCGCCATCCTCGCGCAGGTCAGCAGCCTCGGCATGGGCAGAAGGTCCTATGAATATATTCGGGACTTTCTTTCAGACGAACCATCACAATACACGCGGGCCGACCTACAGCTGCCGCCCAGAAGCTAGGAGCACGGGAACCCCCCAGGGCTCGGTGATATCACCGCTGCTCTTCAACCTAGTCCTGATAGGCGTTGCGCGCAGGCTCTCGGAGATCCCGCAGGTCCGCCACACCATCTACGCGGATGACATCACGCTGTGGTTCCCCGGGGGCCGCAACGGCCACATCGAGGACGCGTTGCAGACAGCGGTGAACGCCATCGAAGACCAGCTCATCGGCACGGGACTGCGGTGCTCGCCGCAGAAGTCGGAGCTGTTGATCATCCCACCACGGGCAGGGTTACCGCAAGAAAGTGGCAGAAGAATCGGCAAACATCCACATACGAACGAGGGACGGCACAGTCATCCCCAGGGTCGCCACTCTCCGGCTCCTCGGCATGCACATCGAGGCCAGCAGAAGCAACAAGACCGCGGTGGACCGCCTCGTCACCAAGATCGGCGCGGCGGCCCGACTCATCCGGAGGGTGTCGACCGCGGCACAATGGAATGAAGGAGGCCAGCCTCCTCCGCCTGCTCCAGTCCTTCGCGATGAGCACGTCGCCTACGTCGGGGCGTTCCACTTCTGGCTGCGCCAGGAGAGGGATAGCAATCAAACGCGGCCATCCGCAAGGCGTACCGGACGGCCCTGGGCTTGCTAAATAGCACCAGCACGGCCCGGCTGCTCGAGCTCGGGGTGCACAACACCCTCGAGGAGATCAGCGAGGCCCAACGAACGGCTCAACTCGAACGCCCTCGCCACACCGAGCTCGGGCAGGCGTATCCTGGAACGCCTCGGTCTGGCGGGCACGTCGTCGCAGCAAGAACGAGACAGCGCAGCAACAGCAGCGGCAGCAGCTCCAGCCGGAGGGATGATGGGCGACTCGGATCCTCCCGCTGCCCCGCAACGTCCACCCCGACCGCAACCGTGGTCGCAGAGAGGCGAGGGGCCCGCCGCTCTCGCCGCAACGCACGCCAACGACACGGGCGCCCTGTACGTGGACGCCGCCCGGTACACCGACCGACCCGACGCCTACGTAGCGGTGGCGGTCCGCGCTACCACGGGAGAAATATACAGCGCCTGCAGCGTCCGCCGTGCCGCGGCCAGCCAGGAGGCGGAGGAGACGGCGATCGCGCTGGCGCTGACGGATCCCCAGTGCACCACTAGTGCTTAGTGACTCCCGGTCGGCCATCGCGAACTACGCCAAGAACAACGTATGTGAAAGTGCCGTGCGTGCGGTGAAGTGCAGTGCGGTGATCAGTGGAGCGGTGCCGGCACCCACCTTCGGTGGTTCCCGGCGCACCCCAACATCAGAGGCAACGTGGGCGACGGTCTCCCCGAACCGCAACGAGACGGCGGACAGCAGCCGCGCAGAGGACTGACCAACCGCGCGGCGGCGGTCTCTTCCCCACTGCCGAGCTCCGCGACAGAGGGAGGCCAACGCGAAGACGACGACGAAGACGACAACGACGACGTGGAGTGGGACCCGGAGCCCTCCTCACGTACGGGGAGGTGCTGGGAGTGGTACCGGCTCGGCCGGCGCACCGCTCCGGCGCCCCGACCCGGAACTACACGACAGCAGGCAGTGCTACTACGCCAACTACAAACACAGTCAGTGATCACGCCGGCGCTCGCGCGTCACGTGTGCCCGGATGTGTACGCCAGTGACGTGTGTAGTGTGTGCGGGCAACATCGCGCAACTCTGGCCCACATCCTGTGGGACTGTGCAGTGCACCCCGTGGAAGCTGCCGACCTCTACGGCCGGCTGCCGGACACCATAACGAGTGCCGTATATTCGACGGACTGGCAGCACAAACTCGAGCCGTCCAGCAGCTCGAGGCTGCTCTCGCCAGGCAGAAGCGGAGCGAGTCGCAGACGGGGGGGAAAGGGACGAACTCCCGAGTACCTTTCGCGCACCGCTCACGCCGACGCCGGCGGGGCCTAGTCCCGAAGACGTCGTGAACGTGGGTGGGATGTGGAGGCTCTGCGCATCCCGACCTCCCACTCCCTGCTGGCCATAAATAAAGTCTTTCTCTCTCTCTCTCTCTCCCCCCCTTTAACGTTTGCAAGTTTCAACCCACGCACAGAACATGCGCTATTTAGTGTGTGCACGTTGGCATAATACTGTTTAAGTGGCAATGTACAGCGTCGGGGGACGCGCGGGACAAACATTTCTACACGTCAGCATAGCTCAAACATTACACGGCTCAGCTCGACACAAAGGCACTGTCGTTGCATCCGCGTAACAACAATGTGTCTCCAGGTATATGGGCGCGATTTCTCGGTGGCTGCTTTCGCAGTATGAACCTCCCAACGTTGTTATTGGTTGTTACGCGTCACGCGGTTGCGAACTCAGGTGTGCATTGACTCCAAAAGCGGTCGTGTCAGCTTAATATTGTTATTGATTGCAGACGCAGGTGCACATTGGGCTCACATCCCTATTGGCTGCGAACGCAAGCTCTCACCGGCCTATTGGGTACTGCGTGAGATGCGGCTGAATGAAAACGGGTGATGATGTAGGTGTAAAGGTTAATTGGGAGAAGTGTGGCGCCAACCTAATAAAAGAGAGAAAAGCGTGGAAATATCACCAGCCAAACTGCTGGTTCTGCAGAGTGAAGAGTGGACGCAGGTAAGCATACTTCGCGTCATGCGCAACATAAAACGTCGTCAACGAGTGCGTGAAGCTTGTCGTGCAATGAGTTCAACATTGCTTTTGCTTGTCGTTGGGCTGAACGATAAGGTTACCTACGTTAGGCATAGAAGTAGTTCCGGTGAGAGTGATCGTAAAAAAAAAAAACTCTCATAATAACCACAGATAGAAAAGAGAAAAGAAACGAAGAAAAGATGGTCAAGGTTAAGGTCATTTTTTTCCCCACATGGCTGGGCACTGTCGAAGGCAAAGGCGCCCCGTGTACAGTCACAATGAAAAGGTAGAGATGTGGTCTGTCTGTGGTCTCCCCTGTTTCGCAACATCATGCAGTTAGCGACAGCAAACGTAGCAGCACAAAACGTAGGGACTAAAATCGGCGAATTACCTTGGTGACAAACTCAGAGAGAAGTGATGCCCACGCGTTATCAAACCGTAACCGAATGCACAGGATCCCGGATAATGTTTCACATTTTTTTTTCTTATTTATGCGATAATTATTTTGCGTTTGTTACTTACTTGAATACTTTCCAGCGGTGTCCAAGGGTGAAAGCCGCGGATGCTGCTTGCTTGTACTGCGCGTGGCTATTATTACGACGACGGAGTTGCAGCATTTCCACGTCGAAGCTTTATACTTCGCACGTCCCGTGTCATAGGTATGGGGGTGTAGCGATGAGAACAAATCCTCTGCCCGTAATCAGTGACGAACTGGCTGGTCTTAAGTGACGCTAGCGTGCTGTTCCTCACGTTGGGGCGATGGCATTTCTGCTCAGTGCTGTAGAAGCAGTCGAAATCATTCAGCTATGTATTACGAGTGCATGTAAATGGGAACAAGGTACGGACGGCGTGCTTGCGAGTAACCTACATTAGCATAAGGACGTTGGTGTTGTGATACGCGAAGTGCAAAGCATGGGAACACGCGACTAGGCTATTGGAAAATGAAAACAAGCAGACAACAACGTGTCCTTCCTCTGGTGGCGAGCAAGGGCAAGCCACTAACCTACAAGGTTGTGTTTATGTAAATGCTAAAGGGGATCAGGAATAATGGCCCCATATGAATTAGGAGAAGTCATGAAGCTGTCACCATTCTGGTACTTTGGCGACGTGCACGCACATTGTTTTTACCTTTCTACGCGCCTGATAATATAGGCTCTGTGTTACGATCGTACGAAACTCGGTAGAGCCACCAGGAGGCAAGTTTCAAGGCTTCGAAATTACGGAAGTTTAATTCAAGTTCCCCGCCAATACGGGAGTGGGAATGGGCAAACTTTTCGCATTCTGCGGAATAAAAACAAGCAGAATTGAGCAACGTTTCGGTTCCCCGGAATGCAACTGCAATGGAATGTGGTTGCGCATTCCCCAGCACTAGTTGCGATTCCCTAGCTAGTTTACGTCGAGGTTTCGATGGCGTCACATAATCTTGTTTGAGCCACTGGCGGCCACCGATGAAAGCCACCACAATACAACATGAATGGGCGATACTTGAGAGGCATCCGGTTGAGTTTGGTCGTACCTCTTGCATGCTGATATGGAGTTACACACTAAAAACTATATTTTTTTGTTTCTCTGTGCTGATTGGGTCACTGCTGCTGTTATTGCGCCGCTGTTGACTTCGTACAGTGCCTAATTTGGAAGCAGGTGGATATTTCTTGCTTTATAAAACGGTAGTCTGCCTTCGGCCTACTTATCACAAAATTTTAGGTCTGTCGTCCTCGGTCCTGTCTGACTCATGTCTGTCTGTCTGTCCTGTCTGTCTGTCTGTCTGTCTGTCTGTCTGTCTGTCTTGCTGTCTGTCTGTCTGTGTCTGTCCGTCCGTCTGTCAATTCAGTCATCCGACGGAAAGTTAAAAGAACACTCAAAAGAGAAGTTAATATCGCCAAAACCTTGCCCAAATCACTAATTATAGGAACAGACTTTAAACTAGGCAACCTTGTTGAACAGGCAGAAAACATTATGCATATTTGAAACAAAACAATCCATGCGAAATTGGTCCTAGCGGTGTTTTTTATTCAATTTTTTCACGTACCATAAACCCTTACCCATTATAGAGGGAAGTGGGGTACAGCGGAGCCGGGCCACCTCCACTGACATAAAACATGGATAGGGGCGAAACTGGCAGAGTATAAGTGTATTCAAAGTTTGTAGTCTCTCCCTTGTCATACAGCGAGCGCTGATATACGCGACATCGCCATTACGAAGACAGAGGAGAAGGGAAATTCGAAATGGAGAACTGCAAATGAAAAAGTTAAAGCGAGTACAGAGCGAACTATAAGCAAGCAAGCACGAACGACGAACGAGTGTCCCGGTGTGTTCTTTCAGTACGCGATTCTGCCCGCGGACACGAAACGTTCTAGCACGCGGCGTTGGAAAACGGGTGTTCCGGTGTTTTAGTACCGTGAACACATTAGAATACGACGACGAACGACGACGACATGAGACGCCGACAGCCCGAGTCCCTCATGTTGTTCGCCCCTAAAAATTTTAAATGAACGTGGGCGTTTTATTTGCGAAGAACAAAAATATTAACGTTGAAAACAATATTATCACCCAAAAATGCAAAAAAAATCACGCCATATCCACGGAATGAATGATGATAAGTGGGGCGAAGCTCGAGAGGGGGAGATCATCGGTAACCGTAACTCTCCCGTGAAAGTTCGCCAATTACATCATTAAGAAAGACGTAAGACTGTGTGCGTACATTGTATAAATCAACTTTTATTTTGTTCTTGTTCGTTTGTTGTTGCCGTTGTAGGGTTCGTGAGGCTGCAAGCAAGCGCTCGTATCAGCAGGCAAACCCCGATGCAGTGAGAGCTCGCGAGGCGGCTGCAAAACGCCTCAAGCGAGCTCAGCCCGAAGCTGCCGACGCGCGGTTTAAGCGCGACTTTCTAGACGAGATGCTTCGGCCTCTCTTTCGCGCACGGCGGGATCGTGTCGGCGAGCGCGCGTTGCCGCCGCCCTGCGCGCCCTCCGCTCCGCAGCCTTGTCAACAACCACCTCCTCCAGCCGGTGACTCATTGCGAAAGAGGAAGCGCGTCAACAGCGATTGCCTTTTATAGTGTCAGTCACGTGCTAATGACGTCATCATGACGTCACTCACACCAGCGCCACCTGCGAGTGAGTCATCGAACTAGGCAGTCACGTAGCGCCACCTGCAAGTGAGTCATCGAACTAGGCGGTCACGTAGCGCCACCTGCGAGTGAGTCATCGAACTAGGCGGTCACGTACCACGAGACACAAGGGATGGACAGACCCATGGCTTTAGGAGCTTCGCCCCTAAAAGAGCTCGTCCGAGCCTCGACCTCGTGCAGTGTTCCAAGTTCAAGAGTAGCAAATGTTTCAGTAGATGGCGGGAGCAGTGGAACGCGGGAAAATTGAGTTGACTTAAGAAGCCGCCTCCGTCTTTACCGCGGGAATATCGAGAGGGAAGGGAAGAACATCAGTGGTGGGCGAGGAAGAGAACAGAAGCAGTAACTTCGCAGAGCCAGCGGAAAACTATCGTGTTTCGAACACATTTTCAGGAATGTGAGAAAAAATGCGGCCATATTTTTGGTTTCAAATGACTTTCATGGTGGGAGAGGATATGAAGTAGTTATAAAAAGATTTTAATTTATCGTTAACTAGGTCGCACATAGCCTACAAAGCCCATTTAAAGTTTGGTTTCTGATGAATTCGCAGCTTCGTATGAAAGCAATTTAATGAGAAACCAGCTGATGTTACTGTTTATTTATTGCTGACTTGCTCTTCTACAGCTGTTTTGAGGACTCCGGGAACGTGATATCTCTTTTAAGCAGACACCTGCCGCATATTGGTAATTCCAGCAGATGTATTGGCATTAGGATTTCTCCTACTTTATGTACGTTTTTTAAAGCCGATTGTAGCATTTTAGTAAGAATTTTCGGTAAGAAAATTTTGGGATAAAATTTTGTGTGTGGACAAAGAAAGTTATCAACTTCTATACATCGTGAAACGGTTGATTCTGGTCAATATAAGGCTTTTCTTGCGCCGGATGTAGACCAGGACGACAGCCGAATTTCGCTTACCTGTCTGTATGTTGTTTCTTTGGCGTTAGCCAATACATTATCTAGTGTAAATACATTGCGTTTACTGCGTCTGACCCGGAACAACACTAATTGGGGAAGAAAAACCTGAGCATAATGCTCACAATGCATCAATACATACCCAAGGGTGATAGCATGCGTCTACGTAAAACTTTTAGGGGTGGCGGGTTTCTTGGGGCTGGCGGGCAGTATTTGCGGTTTCTGCTATCGGCGCACCTAAAAAGAATGTCTCATCCTGAAAATACATCGCTTCATAATAAATCAAGGTTCATAAAAAATCTGTTCTGGCGCACGTAACATTTTATGGAGCTTCTAGGCACATCTCCATCCGGGACATCCAGCTTCACCCCGTCAAGTCTTCGGAATCAATCTGCTGAATGTGTTTGGTACGCGCCTGCTGGGTCCGTTCGATTGATGGACGCGCCCACGTTCCCAGCCCCATGTTCCCACCCAAGAACACGACGAGACCAAGCGTGACATGACCCGCCCTGTACAGAAAACAGTTCATAATGCCACTTCCCCTGCGCCCACTATCCCGGCGTCAGTCCAAGGGCCTTCGAAGCTTCAAAGCTGCATTCGGGGGTATCGCTGTTCTGCGGCCGGGGTATAGTTTACCCACCTAATCATCTTCATCGGTGCCGGCTTGAACTTCATTGTTTATACTCATCTCTCATCATCTCATCTCCACAGAATGCGTCCAGTCGCTGTTGCATCGGCCGGCACGTTGGTCTTTGACCGGAGGGTGATGTCTGGGGGAGTACATGTACAATGCCCCTTATAGCCGAGGCGCGCCATCGACGACGGTGTGGTTATGGCTGGTGTGCAGCCTGCACGGGCTCCGATTATGGCCGCTTGTAAATAGATCTTCTTTTCCTGAAAATACATCGCTCTTTCATCAACTTGCGGTACCGGTAGTCTGTTCTTTCACCACGTGGACGATATATCACTTGCTTAACCTATACGCTAAAATAGAAATGTACCGAGATAGCTTGCCAAAAAATCTACCACTGTAAGCGTGAACCATAACAATAACTGTGTTCGCAATTTTTTAACTGCCCAGATCCGAAAAATTCAGCAAATTGGAAGTGTGTCCGCGAGAAAAAAATTCCAAAAGAAAAAGGTTATGTCACCGCGAGCGAGACGAGTGTAAGTTACAAAAAGTTGAAAGAAAATGTACCGGTCATTGTAGCTGCCTCCACTCGAGCCTCTAGTGGGAGGAGATCATTGAAATCGATTTCCCCATGCATAAGCATTGCGGAATCCTCCCCTCAGCCGAGTGGAGGAGCAAATGGAGTGGAGGAGGAAATCAGAATAAGGCCGTATATCTCACAGACCAGTTTCATCGAGCGAAACGAAACGGGTCTAAGATTGCGAATCTTTTTTCTGCCTAGAATCTGCTGCAGTTGCGTGACCCGGTTGTAACGCGATATACACCGCCCAAAACTGCTCGGAGTAAGTTCAGGTGTTACCTCATAAGATGCGTGTGTGTTCTGTGCATATAATAGTGTGACTGTCATGCCGGAAAATGGAGTCGTTCCCAAAAGGCTCTGGCGCAGCTTTCTTGCACATCACCGCAGCAAACAAAGCTTAGGTAGCTCGTTCCTGCGTCGAATGTAAAGATGTGTATTAAAGATGTGGGATGCACCACTGAATTGTGTTGGTACAAAAAATACCAGCACAAATCATTGAGAGCGTCCACCTCAAAATGCAACAGTCTTGCCTTAACTACTTACGGGTGCACGTAAAGTGCAGGAGTTTCGGCTTTGCAACTTGACCTTGGAGCCGATCAAGCGGGCTCCCCTTGTAATTGGGCAGTGACAGATTGTAAAGGCGGGCGACGTATAGTAAGCGTGGACACCCTGAGGATGATCTGTACATACATAAGCGAGTGCGCTTCGCGCTTTGCCTTGGTATGAGATTTCTGTGGCCCGAAGTGGATTCTCCGCACTTCTCCGGTTTTGCTGGTGAGCGCGAGCGCCCATCTACAACTAAGTGGCATTGCACTGGCCAAGAATTCTGTCGACAACGTGTGATGCGGGCTCGGTATAACGAACACCAAAGGGTTACTCAAAATTGTCTTTGTTAACGCTCCTGATACGAGCGAAGGCTCTGAGTGCGCAAGGCTTTGGCGTCCTCAACTCAGCTAGCGCCGACAGAAAGAAAAAGGCAGAAAAAAGTGTGGCGAAAGTGCGAGGGGGAGGGCAGTATGTTCAGTAGCACGACACGCCAGTCGGGGGCTGCTGCGTTTGCCGAAAGTGTGAGGGGGAGGAAGTGAGGCATGCTCCTCGTTGCGCGGCTAATGCGAACCACGTGACACATGCGCGGTAGATTCAAACACGATTTGCAACAACATTCTTGGCGACCGGGATGCGCTGCGAGGGAACGGCAAAGTAGCGCGCACCGCCGTGCGTTCGCTTATCACGCAATCACTTTCTGAGACGCACCAACTATGCGCCACATAGAGTTTCATACTAGAGGGAAATCTGGCGCCACTGTCTAGGGGAGCCGCGCTTCAGAGAGCGTTCCGTCATGTACCGGGCAGGCACGTTCCACATGTACTTGGCATGGCTCATGAACAGGCTGAAAAGTTGGCTGTGGCTGCAAAAAAGCAGCAATATAACTGTAGAATGTTCATGAAATTTGTTTTGTTATTGTAAAATTGAACCTCGAAAAAGATTGATTTGTCACTGGTTATTTAAAGTTTCATGTACGATGAACAAGAAAAAAATGTTACCATTTTTATTTTGGCTTCGACACAAAAAGAAGTCGTATAGCTAGCTAAACCAAGTAGCCGAGGAACGTCACTAGGGGCAATGGCGCCGCCCACGGCGGCCCGCGACGGAAGCGAGAGATTTCCCTCTGGTATATATTAGTATGAAACTCTATGACTCGCCTTGACCGAGAGGACTGAAGTTCGCGCTGCGCACAAATTTCGCATTAAGGGTATAGTAATCGCCAGCCATTTTTCACATGGCTTACCTTGTCAAGACACAAAACCGAAGGTATTTTCAACAAAGCATGTGTATTGTTTTCAGGAATCTTGCATCGAAATCCACTTTTCCTGGAAATACTGCAATTCGTTGCGTCTTTTCAGGCGACGCTGAAATTTATAACGATAATGGTCATTGTTCTTAAACATCTAAACTACAAATGCCCAACCAACCGAGTACATGATTGAATAATGCCGGGATAAAATAGGTAAGCTTATAGGCTTAACATTGTCCCAGTACATGCATTATGTGAAGGACGTGCTCTATTAGGCGGCATTGTTTGAACTAGCGAAAACAAAGTGAAAAAATGCAAAAATAGGTTTTCGGAAATTTCTGATTAATCCGCATGGCGTTTAAGATATCGAGCCTTCTTTAGCTGATGCTGGCAATGCATAGTAATGTCTACAGCCTAAAACTGTAGTGTGGAGCTTTATTAACGAGTACATTGGGGAATGGGGATTTGGCGTAGGCTAACTTGTTTTCACGGATTCCCCATGTACCACCTTTAAGAATTGGTTTCTGCATTCAAGTGTTGCCCATTAAAATTCCCCGAAACATGCTAAAGAATTTGTCGCTATCAACTCCCAATAGGGCGGAACGGCACTTTTGCATTTCCTCATACTTCTCGATTTCTCTTAAACCATTCATAGAAAGTTCTTACGTTAGCTAGGGAAAGCTGCTACTGGCAACTGAGGAACAATTCACAGTTCCTTTTGCAAGCAAATTAGATTGGCCAGCCACGTTCCCGATGTAACAATACCACCGCTATAAACTCACTGAGTCCAATCTCCATGCGAACCTGGACAACGAAACGCCAGATGGCTTCTTTTAGGCTATCGAACGGTGGATGTGGGTATGATATCCATAACACCACCTGCGCTTTTCATGTGTGCTGTTTTTTTTTCATGAACTTGGATTACGTCATTGAAAAATGCCCGTAGCGCGCTGTAGAACGTGATAGAAAATGCTTCTAGCGAAAATTCAGGAAAGGTTACTTATGCAATGCTAAAGATCGCAATTCTACGAGTGTGATTGCCGATTAATCACTTTTCCATAGGTCTTCCTAAATACCACGTTGGTTGTTGCTTGCAGAGATCGTCGTAGGTACCCGATTCTAATTTTTTTTGTGTTTCTGACACGAGTGCAGCCGTTGTGAAAAAAAAAATATTGATTGCATATATTATGCCAAGAGCGGTATAAAGAAGACGATGTCATTCGCAAACCCTAATTCGCTGTAACATTCTTACTGTACTTGTTTGCTTAGTTTCTTCCAATCTAACTTTCCAAATACTCACCCTTGGCCTGCTGTAAAGTATTCTAGTGAACACGCGTACCCTTGCCCGAAGGCCATCCCATAAGAGATCTTCCCGACTCACCTTACCCAGCGCATTTGCGCGTGGCAATACTGCATTGTATATTGCTCTACATTTATGATGCGAAAGCTTAAATCGCAGCAGTACGAAATAAAAAAGCGTTGCACAATCGGGATATTAGCATATGGATGCGCCATTTCAGATTACAAAACAAGGGTGTAAACAAACAATTACATATTAGAAAATTACTTGGCGCAATTTTTGATTCTGAAAGCCCCTTTGAAAGCCCCTCCGGCTTTCCCTTAACAGGTTACCTTAACAACCGAAAATACTGCAATAATCAAAAGAGATGAAGGCTGTTTTTATTCCATCGACAGGATCACCACCTCCCTATGATTATAAATCTGGCCAGCTTTCTGAATGCTCTTACATACAAGCAACGCTTAGCAGATGTGCCTTACCGGAAGGCAATTGCTGCTAAGCGGCATAAAGTCGAGACTGAACACTGGACTCGAGTGTGATGTCTCCTCAATCTTTTCGTTATTGCTCAACCGCGCATAATTCTTGTGTCCGATTGTGCCAAAGCCTTTGTGTAGGAATTGGGTTTCTCTTAGGTCCCGGATAACGTTTGCATCCAAACGTGCAGTAACGAAAACATGACATCACCCTTTTCCGAATCTTCCCAGAATCCAATCGTGCCCATAAAAAAAGCATATGGGGAAGACAGCGGAGAAGATTATCTCCGATGCACGTGACACGACCACATAAGCCCATGGAGCATGCGCAAAATATATTTGCAGGCAATAAAAGAAAGCGACCGCCATCCCGAGGCTATGAGGGTCCGGTAATGTTTATGCCTACATGTGTGAATGGAATAAGGCCTTTATTGAATGCCTGCAAGAGACACAGTGTGTTTGTTCAGTGCGCGCGGACGTAGCCACTCGTCGATCCCGATGTCAACCCTATTCGGACCACCCCTTCGCTACTCGCTGCGGGGTTGGACGCCGCTGCCCCGTAAGAGAGGGCGTCACCCCACCGCTTTCGCTCCGGGGCTGCTTTTCGAGGGCCGCCAGGACCTGCTGGACGGCTGATATACAAGTGTGAGCGCGTTCCATCGTTCAGATTTCAGACTCCTTCGGGTGGAGTGGAATGTTTTGGGTGTAGGAGTAGCCGCACAGTCCGTGCATTGGGATGGAACATTCCCAGTGCTCACACCCCAAGACTGAAATCCGGCACTCAGTGTAATCGAATACTCCCATTAATTAAACCTGCTATATTTCCCGAAGTGAGGTCACCCACACTTTCACTCTGTACTAAGCCGCAACGCTAACAATGCCCTGGATATGTCCCAATAAATGGGCTGGTTTTGGAAGAAAACTTCAGCTCACCGGCCGGCTGTCGACGTCGGGAAACTTTGAATTCCAAGGCCTGAGAACCCAGCAACCAACCTTGACAAGGGCGCACGCCTTGGACGGTACTACGAGAAACGCACTTCGGAATCACTGGGAACAGACACGCGGGGAGATGGAAACGAGGTCTCGGCCGACACAGAGCAGTTGGGTCAACACAGATGGCGGCCTCGCATCTGGAGCAAAAGTGAAAGGGCGGCTGGCGGGCTTCTCTGGCATTTGAGCTCGTCGGGAGAGCGCGTTATCGCTCGCGAGACGAGGCGCGCTTGACGACGTGGGTTCCGATTAGCTGAAATAAAATGGTCCGCAAGGCGCGTTTTTAGCAGTTAGCAACAGCACCCGTGCAAGGGACACAGCGTAAGGGCCGTGGAGTACTAGCGTTGATCTTCGACCACCCATTAGAGTTGACAGGACCGTGTATTTGGTCGAGTATATACAGGGTATCCTATCTACCATGCACCGAAGATTTAAAAAAAAAGAGCAAAGGCGTTACTCGAAGAAAATCGAGTGCACAATGTTTGCAGTACTGTGAAGAAGCGGACAGTAATTGTTTCGTTAATAAGACTAAATTAATTAATTTTAAATCAATGATCTAACTCGAGAAGTATTCTCCTTATCATTAAAGTGTCAATGAGGCATTGGTTAATACCCACAAGCGGTATCTAACCCGCGGTATTTTCAGCAACGGACTAAGTGCGTACTTATTTATTCTGACTGATAAAGAAACCCCGCGAAAAAATTGGCCGCGTATCTGCTGCTTTCGTTGCAAAGGTCGACAAAAGACGATAGTCTTTGCCGACATTTGCCAAGTAAATGCCTCCCTTCGCTTTCCCACTCACCTCTCATGCTGTTCCTGTTCCTTCGCGCTCCTCTCAAGGTAAAATAGCTTAAGTTTTGCTCAAGTCGATTTAAATTTACCGCGTTCCACTCCTCCAGGCCGGGTGCCTCGATGCCGTGAAACATTATTAGCGCGGTAAGGACGGGACAAAAGTAGAGACCACACAGTAATAGCGCTAGACATCAACTGTCTAGCGATGCCAGCGCTGCAGTACGGCGGAGACGCGCGTGAATTGAGGCGCCCTACTTCAATGCTTATAGTACCGCGTTTCCCTAGTCCTCGTGCGTTCCAAGCAGAACGTGTAGCCTATGTAGTGGAACTGCTCGTAACTGTTGCCGCTTGATTTCTTAAACTGCCGCCAGAAGCTATAGTGGCGGGGGCGACAGCCAGGCGACGGCAGAGTGAATATTTTTTCTGCAGTGGATGTAGTACTTCATTTCGCCAAAATCAAACATGTACGATTTTTTATAAAGGAACATTGCAAATATCACTTCTGTATTAATTTGGTGTCTTATATTTGCGTAATGTCTTGTTCTTCTTCAAACAATGTTCGACAAGTATGAACATTACACTGGACTTAGACGGGCACATTTAGCTGTGACTGTATAAGACTATTGCGCAGGCATTGTTCTACTTTGGCCGGGTTGCTGAATCGGGTCACAGAAAGACAGACAGACAGACAGACATGCAGACATACAGACAGACCAAAATTTCTGGGTTTAAGTAGTGCAAGAAAGACTATCGTCTTTAATAAAAAAAAATACCACGTGACGGCGCGATCCCGCACGCCGCGTAAAGCAATGCTGCTCGGAAGTAGAAACATTTCCCGGGCAGGGAAGAATTCTATAGGCTAGACACGCATCCTGGCCTCTGCGGACAAACGATAAAGGTGAAACGAATTTTTGTGGCTGCGCTATTCACCCGTCGAGCGCCATGTAGGCTGAACCGGCATGAAAACAAGCACAAGCTGCTGCCCGCCTCGTGTTTATTCTTCTGCCTTTGACCTTCGAGAAGGCACGTTCCGCTGAAGGGCGCGAAAATTGGCCAGCATATAGGAAGAGAAACACAGTAGCGACGTGTGGATTTTTGTACTCGAGCCTTGGCATTAAAAACAGCCAATTCCTAGCTATGTAACGTTTGCAGAAGGAACGCCGTTCCTGCCGTTCCTTCAAAAACCCAACGAGTTACCGTTACAGTTCCACCGATCCTTAATGGAACGGTGGCGTTCCGCCGTTCCTCCAAAAAGAAACTAGTTCCAGGAACACCGTTCCTTCGAACGCCATTCCGTACAACACTGCTTGCAACTGGAGCTGCTGCTTGCTTGACGGGTGTGATGGTGGTTTTTGCCTTAAAAGAGATACGATTGGGATGGGATACCGCAATTCTAATGGTATAATTACAACCGTCACATCGCGTAATTACAAGCTAGATGCCATACGCGGACCTCATATCACGCAGATATCGTAGTAAGAAAAGCCCACGAAAGTTTGCTTCTGGTCGACTGACCCTGACATAAAAAAAAAAGATCATCATTTGGGTTGTTTAACAGGTAGAAGCAACATCTGGGCAATGAGATTCTGCGTAGTGGAAAACTGCGATTATTTTATTGATTGATTGATTGATTGACTGTAAGGTTTAACGCGCCGACGCAATGGCGGCGATGAGGCACGCCGTAGTGGAGGGCTCCGGATTAATTTTGACCACCTGGGGATCTTTAACGTGCGCCGAAATCTTCGTACACACGGGCGTTTTGCTTTCGCCTCCATCAAGAAAAACGGCCCGCCGCGGCCGGGAATCGAACCCGCGACCTAATGCACAGCAGCGCAACGCCTTAGCCACTGAGCCACCAGCGGCGGGTCGGATTATTTTATTCGCCTGGGGATCTTTACCGTGCGTCGGAATCTACACACACATAGACGTTTTGGTTTTCAGCATCCTTCTTAAAAGCAGCTTCCGCTTCCGGCAGTCGAACCCGCGTACCTGGACTCTTTCCCACAACGCATCAGCCCCTAGATTAGTATTGCCGGTTTGGAGTTCAGAAAAACCCCACTAACGCAGTTAAAATGGTCAGGTCGGCGCTTGATACTGCAGCACAGTAAAAATGCGGCATATTAAACACACATTTGGGTTCTTAGAAACAGTTTCGTGCACAAGGCCGGGCCTACCACACCCCCGCGCATCTGTCCTGACATTCTCGCACAACTGTCTCTGATTCCTTGCATTGGCATCATTATAAGGAAACGCCATACCAGAATACACCATTGTCATTTTAGACACCCTACAACAAAATGCCACGATAATTCACGTTTTTAAGTGTGATAGAGTACAGCAAAAAGAGACGCCATCCCAAAATTATATACGTGTTATACTCTTTCACGGTTTTTACATAAGGTACAGTGTCGCACTGAGGGAACATGAAGCCTTTGTATGTAAGCATACAGGGTTTTACTAAGAAAACACCGGATTTTATTGAAAGCACATGGCCGAAACCATTGAGCAACGGCAGGGAGTGGTTCCTTCGTCTCGGCGATCTGTCAATCCTCAGCTGCATTACTAACAGCAACGAAACAAATTTGCCAGATAACTGTTTATCACTGTTTACAGAATATTCTCACCAATGAAAATCACTTCCCCCATGCACTTAATTGGCGAGTTATGAAAATTATAGCGTCCACAAACTCCGCAGGCATATCGCGCAGCAAAGTAAAGATAATGGGGTCCATTCCTTCCCATGCGGAGTAGTAAGGTTTGGGTTCAGATTCTCTGATGGCTAGAACCATCTGATCGATGACCACCTGGAAGTTTTCGCGGTACATCAGTTTCGCCAGAGTATGTGTTGCCGTCATACAAAAGGAAATTTCCTCTTCGCTACATTCGTCCCGCACTTCGCGTGGCAGCAAATCCAGCTCTTTCTGAATGTGCTCCATCGAACCAACGTCGGCGAGTCATCTTGGTTCTGAAATAAAAGAGGTGCAAGAAAAATGACATCAGCTGCGATCGGGGTAGACAGCAGTTTGCTAACCGAAATATTACCACAACAAAGAGCCCGTTATGAGAGCGAAGCAATAAAGCGCTGTTCCAGAGCTGATCGCCTGCCAATGTTCCTTTGTTCACATTGATCTCAAGCAAATCAGATCCCAGATGGGTAGGATGCGGTACTAGTGATTGCGGTGGTCATATTCCCAGCTCATCTCAGTTTTGCAAATACGGTAGACGCCGGTAGGCGCGTTACAGGGCGAATGTACTTGTGTTTACAAGACAGCCCCTGACTTTTTATAGGGAATAAAGCTACAATGAAGGCTGTAAAAAAGGCTCCACCACCTACTTTCCTGCCAACCACAACAAGGCGTTTTAAATTGCGTAGAGTTACGAATTTTCTTTGTAGTTACGCCAGGAGTTTCTTTTGGGATGAATAGCAGCAACTGAGTAGTGGAAAACAAAAAACCTATACCTACTAAGCAAGTGTGTCTTACATCAAATCCATACACCCCCAGTTATTTGGCCGCACCCTATATCGAGCCTAAACGGAACGCAGCGGCTATGTCATGGCGGGGGAGCAGTAGTAGGTTAGGTCTAAGTAAAAACAGAGCTTCGTGACACTAAAAGAAACTCCCGGGCCATCTTCACTAACGTGAAACCTTAGGAGGTGTGAAACACGCAGTGTAGCAGTATATTCCTGGCGCCCTCGCATTTTTACTGACGGAGATGAAGCCGTAACGTGAAATTTGAGGAGAAGCCAAGCACGCCGTGTATAAGTGTATTCTTGGTGCCTTGGGGTTTTCGTCTATGGAACTCAAATCGCTGGGGGGTAGAGGTATACAGCTTTGCTGTAAGTCTCGTGTCTTTGAAGCACGAAGCGCTTCTAGACGAAACGTTCTTGATAGGCGTTGGAAAACGAGTGTGCTGGTGTGTTCGTTTAGTACGCGTTCTTCCCACGGTGATGCAATGTTCTAGAGTGAGACGTTGGAAAACGAGGGTCCCGGTGTTTTGGTACCATGCGACGACGACGAGATGAGACGACGACATCAGACGCCGTCAGCCCGATCCCCTAAGGGACTTCGACCCTACAACGTGACCATTGCCGACGCTTCGGTACTGCCGAGGCTGGTACCGGAACATCTTGGGAAGTAGAATCGTTGCGCACCCTCTCCGCGAAAAAAAAAAATTGCCGTCGATGGTTCGTCTTTGAGCAAAAAACATCAAAGATGGTTACAACGCGAAGCTTCCTCCTATGCAACCTGATTCAAATAAAAGTCCAAAATCCAAACTGCGAACAACCGTGTTGGGATGGAACAATTTGATGTATGTTGTATCTGTCCCCTAGGTAAATGAAGACGTCAGGCTTCATAACGCGAGGGACACAGGTTCAATTCTGACCACGGGAAGAGTTTTTGTTTCTTGAGGCGCTTGATGGGCCTTCGCTTATCGTCATCATCATCGCGTTGTGAGACGCAGTGGGTAAACTTGGCTTTCTAGCAACGCGTTTTGAGTCGGGACAGTCGCCATAAATATGGTATAGAAAGCTTCGTTCAAACGAAGAAAGATTTTAATTTGTCAGCTAAGTGCAATACCGTGAGAATATAGCGCCGAAGATGTGTAATCCAAAGATCCCATCATTCTCTCTTTGATGGTGCCCTTGTTGGCAAACAAAAAAAGGATCTTACGCATGGCACTGGTTACTGGAACCTCGGCAAAGGAAAAAAATTTACACCATCTTCCCGCGAGGGGAACCATGGGTAGATGCGACGCATCGTGGGGTTTCCGCTGCGTTTCCGTTATGTTGTTTCCACTTAGCGTTTCAATTTGCTGTTGTTTCCATTATATTACGTACGGTTGCGCCGACCATCGCCATAGCAGGCCTGTTAGTCTCCATTCAAATCATCGGTGGTCATCGGATGTCATCGAAGCGGCGGAAAGACTGAGCGGAGCGGAGCAGTTACCGCGTTTATATGTACCGCGCGTTAACGGTGAGGGGAATGAGAGAGAGAGCAGCGCATGCGCATGTGTTTGATGTTTAACCGAGCGCTACGCGCGCTGACGCACAGCTGGCACGGCGACGGGAGCGAGCGCTAACACGCAGATGGCGCTGCGGTGAGAGCGGCGTTAGCGCGCAGCTGGCGCGGCAAGGAGAATGAGGGGAGGGATGCGGACTACGGACGACGGAAGACGCCGGAGGGACAAGGCGAGTTAAAGAGATTGCGTCGCATCCTAATAAATGATTTCCGAAATTGTTCTTGTTTTTACTGCGCCTTTATTGCGATGTATTTTCGTGGCCAGTGTATTAGACCAATGTTTACGCAGCTTTAAGCGCAATTCTCAATGCCCTGAGCGAGATTTACATAAATTATAACACCTCTAAATTTCACGGAATAACGAGGCAAGTGTTTGGAGAAAAAAATTGACATGTATTTTTACCTGGCATCAGGCAAGTATCGTCCACAGTGGCAAATTTGGTCTTCAAAGCGTAGTTCTTTGAGTGCAGTGACGATTATTGCCTGTTTGGCAAGTTTCTTTATTTCGTTTGGCAGAAATAGTGTTTGTTATTTCTGAAAGCTAGGAAAAGCAAAAATTCCAGTAATGTTTGCAACGTAGTCTTTCCTTTGATTAGTGTTGACTTGCTTGCAGGTATGCAAAATACAATTCATACGAGAACCCACGATGAGAAAACAAACCGTAGTACCAGCAGGAAATCTTTGGGGGAGCCATTCGTCCTGCAGTAGCCACAAACATGGTGATGATGATTAGAATTTATGTACTTGTTAACAAACAGGGAATGAAGTGGGCGTTGATTCCATTCAATATATTAAATAGATACCAACGAATCTGGCACCGCATTTATGGTTGAGCGCTAAAAAGGAATGGGAATGTTCCTCCGCGAGTGCGGCATGAATATAGAGAGGGTGCGAAATGATCTTCAGTTCTGGTGATTCCAGGAAATAGCGAATGTTTCTCAGGTAGCGCAGGCGCACCTGGTAATCCAGGAGCTGTGCCTCGAGTGAGGAGGTTCCCAACACCTCCAGAAAGGTATTCGGAAGGTTGGGTGAGAAATCAGCTGGGTAAGGAACGCGTGGCGTGGTATATAGAGTGTGGCATGCCGGGAAGTTTGGGTGGGGGTATGTTGTGGTAAGATGTAGGGGAGGCAATGTCGGGTGGTGAGTGAACGGGTCTGTAATCAGTACAGGACAGCCTTGTCCCTCGAAACCAACTTAGCAGCGACGGCTTTTTCTAACGCGCAGCAAGTGCTAGGCCACTTTCCTGCGCTCCGCGTGAGGAATAAAATCTCTTGCGCTATTCCTAATGCACTTCTTAGACCAATTAGCACTTACGGGAAATCAGCACAAATCATTAATGCAAGAATTACATGCAGAGTCTGGGCCGATGCTAAGCGATAACGGTAGCTGAATAAATACGTGCTGCGCACTAATGAATTACCTTTCATCACCAAACAAATGCCAGCCAACTGGACAGCGCCGCTGAGCCCGAGCCAAATGTTCCCAAAAAACTATAGTGCTAGGCGCCAATTATAGCGAATTATGCAGTTTCTTAATGTAACCCCCTCTTGAATCCGCCTTCCGCCTCTTGCGGGCAACTCTCACAAGGATGTACTACAGTATTATTACCGTGACAACACGGCAAATGAGTTTTTTTCCCGAGACCTTCTGTGGCGCATTCACACCAGGTGGTTGCGATTAAAAACGGCAACGTCAATCGCTGCGCCCGAGGTATACGCAACCCGTAGAAACAAGCAAGTGGACCTTAAGGTTAAGATTTTCTTCTTAGCGGCCACAAATAGAGCTCAAACTTGCAGTCATGAATAACTGTACTTGAGCTCTGTTCACCAATTATCAGTGCTTCGTAAGCTCACTCAGCTTAACTATCAAACTTCGACCGCTTGCTGCAACAACGATGAATCGTGGGGTGAGTTTGCCATCGGCCACGCTTAATCCATTGTTATCTTAAAACGAATACAAACAAGCAGGGGAAAATGGGGGCCCTACCTGTACGTAGCCGGCTCAATTGTAGCCACGTCCACGCCTTTGTCCACGCATTCCCTCCGGAGTCCGTCGGCCAGAGATATGACGGCGTGCTTGCTCATTGAATAAGAAACGCCGTAGGGAAATGTTCCCCGACCTGTCGGTTGTCAAAGACGGCAGCAAACAAAGGCGAATGCTTTGGTACCATTAGCATGTTTTGGCCCCTGATCCTACCGAAGTGAAATGCGTTTAACAGTACGTAACTCAATTCATTAGTTGGCAAGTAAGTGCGTGTATCATTACTATAGACTTCAAAAATAAAACACAATTCCTTAAAATAGGAATTCAACGCACACACACACACCTCGATTCGCTTGCAGGGTTTCGCACAAAAGTTTTGGTCTTGAATTCCTTGAGGCTGATATATTCCTTCGCGTTTGCACGATCGGGCTCAGCACAAAGAAACCGCGAAAAAGGGCCTCCACTTTGGTTCGTAAACGGGCAGGGCCTCTCGTGTACGGAAGACGAGAAAATGCTGCAGTAAATCTTACTTCAATAAAACATACGACCGCGGTCATGAGACATATTTGACAAGAGTAGCTTAAAGGGACCCTGAAACACCTTTTTCAACTTTTTTTTGGAAATCTTAAGGGCTTGCGGAACGTAGTCACCCAATGCGCCTAGTACTTAGATTAGGGGGTCGCAAAGCACCTGAGCCAAAAATTACTGCTCTTATGCCCATCAGATAACTTGGAAGATCGCTGAAAAAATTTTTCTCTCTTTCCCGGTGTTCACGTTCTTCGACGGCACGAACTACGTCACTGAGGCCATATATCGGCTGTTGGCCGGTTTTCCTTCAGCTGCAGCAGTGAACCCTCTTCGATATCAACTTAAAAAAAATACATCCACAAAAACAAAGCAGACATGTACGGCGGATCTGGTGCGACGAGGAAATCACGCAGTGCAGCTCCGTGCTTGCGATAACTGTAGCTTTCGCAGTGCTTCGAGACGCGAATCAGAGTGTGAAAGCGTTTTTCTAAAGTGTTTCAGGGTCCCTTTAAAGCTACAGGTGCCATCCTTTTTCTGCAGACCTGTTTTACTTCTCGCCTAGCATTTTACTCATTGACTCTCTCAGATGGACAAATCATTGTCGCATTACAGGTGTCTGAGTACTTGCTTAAAAAATAGTTTCATTTTTTTTAATGTAGTCCAGTGGCTCCTTTCGCACACTACAGAATTAATGCTCCAGCGGGGATCTATCGCGACAATAATTTCAAACTTTGCATCTTCGAACTGTCGACGTTGTTTTTTCCAACGCTTTCTCCCATATACAGTGTGGCAAAGACGGGTTTCCTTTGCGTTGCGCAGACTCTATCTGTTGTATATGACACGTTGCACTAGTTTACGGCGATGCTGCTTTTATTTGAGTTCAAGCAGGATACAAATTTTTCGGACCATCCTTTTTTGCTAACTGCGAAGACTTTGTCTACTTAGAAATAACAAGTAACGTTTTCAAGACTGTCGAGCAGTTGAAAACACGTCACATTGGGAAACTACTGCTTACACGGGAAAACATGGTCACATTTGTTCAACTCATGGCGTGATAAGTTCCCTCTAATAATTTGACTTTACATGCGCAGCATTGCACCTATGTAACAAAAAGAAAAAATAATTGTAGCAAGCAAAAGATTTACAAACCCTACTACATTTCTCAACCTGCACTTAGCACGAAGTTCTTTGGTCTTAAGTCAGTGTGTAGTTTGTGGGAACGTGTTATTTACTTGTACTTCGAACAGCAGTGCCTTCGGCACAGTGTAATGGGGAATAAAAGTGGCTTCATTAATTAATTTACTTCAACACTTGGTTACGGCTTCGCCGCGTTGTCTTGCGCCTTCGGGATACTTGCTCGATTATTTGTCGCTGAGGGAAACATGCCTCCTTGCTTTAGGAGCCCCTTGCGGCCGGTCTGTGCGCGCGGGATACGATTTGTGCGGCAGGTGACCATTCGGGAAGCAGTGCCAGCGGACGTGTCTTTCCATCTCGGTCCTTGGAATGTCGGGCAAGGACAAAAATGGCCACCGTGGGCTTCAAGCCAAGCAATGGAAGCGCGCTGAGTCATCCCTTATCTGACGGTTGTCGAGGTATACGTCGAACCCGTCAATTCCTTTATACTTCCTGGACGAGTAAATTGATCCTCGCTGTCAACCAGCTAGCCTGCATGATCTTACGGTACATACTAATGATCAATAAATACGAACAAACGAGTACACTTGTCGCTTCCTGGGTTTCGACGAGCCCACCGACCGCCGCGGCAGGCGCGGTACAGCGCGAAGCCGCGTGGTGGGAAATAGCTTGCTAGTACGCTGGGAGAAAGGAGAAGACAAAAGCTGATTATGTTCTCCTAACCAATATTGGTATTGCTTGAAAAATGCCTACCTAGCCTACATCCCCCAAGGTTAAAACCTTAAGCGATATAAACTGCAAGAGATAAACGTTATACAAAAGCATGAAGGCATAAGATGGTGCTTAAAAGAGTTAACACTGCAAAAAGTTTAGACGTCAAATTATACTTGTTCTTTGATTCTTTCGAACATCGCGGCATTCCCAATTTTTCCTCTGACACGCCTGCTGGCAAACAAGCGCGAACAGGCGAACCAGTCGATTAGGTGCCTACTTACCAGCAACACTTGACACGAGGACGAGGCGTCCTCTGGACTTTCTCAGAAGGGGCAAAAATTTCTTGCATACGCTGACGACGCCGAAAACGTTCACATCGAAAACTTTTCGCATAGTCTCCATGCTCTCCCATTCTACCAGACCGTGGGCTGGGACACCGGCGTTGGCAACGACCGCCCACAGAACTGCAAAAAAGTGCAAAATAGAAAAAAATTCTGCGGCACATGTACATATGGGAATAAAATTAGGAAACCTTTGACAATGCGACTCAACTCGTGGTGAAAGTAGGTCCGCAGGATCGATTGGTTTCGAACAATTCGAACAAAACTGTGACGTGCAGAAATTTCTAGGGCGAAAGCGCCTACAATTTACGCGTTTGAGGAGACGGATCGAAGTTTAAAAGTGTATGGCCAGTTAACATGACCGAGAATGAGACTTCCAAGGCGGTTAGGCCTATTTGAAACTTCCCATTCTAGTTGTAACCACAAGAATTGTGCGCGAACTGTATCAAGCTCCACAACAACGAAATCAAAGTTCGTCGCCTGTTCATTCGTTACTGGTCGTAAGGCGTGGGATAGTGCAAGGCTACCAATAAAGTTAAACCCTTTAACGGTATATGCTGTGCGCCAAAATAACCGCACCCATTCGGATCCGGACCCCCTTGCTCGGTAGGGTTGAGCCTTAGCCGCTGATACATCACTCCTGCTGTGCCATGACCCACTGTTGCCTCGGAAAAGATTACCGATATGATATGAGATGAAAGTTTGTTGCCGCAACATCGACTTCTTTATACACTGCTTTATGACCTAGCAAAGCCAGAAACTCAATGTTTGCAGAATGTTGGCCCCATGCTCTGCGTTCTGGCATACCAGAAATCGCCGTATTCATTGCCTGATGATAATAGCACTTATAACACAATTACACAAGTTAGAAAGGCTATTAGTAGCATTATTTTGCATTTAAAAGATTTGAAAACTTCCGGGAGGTTGGAGCTTAAAAGTTAGGTGGTATATAGGACACAATGCAAGCTGAGCATTCAAAAGATTTTCGGGTTTAAATAACCTCATAGCCCCATTTAAGGTAGACTTCGCCCAAGTAGGCTATGTAATGGGGCAAACCAAGCATAGGCTGTGGAGGGAGATACTTTTTTTCCCGCACTAGGATCATGAAGCATTACAGCCCCCTTTCGAAGTTGACTGAGGCCAACAAAATCAATACCGAATTAATAAGAGACTTCAAGGTTAAATGAAGGCGTTTCCACTTGAAATTGGCTGTGTCGTTTTAGAAGTAGAAGAGGGGGTAAACAACATAAGGGAAACAGCAACCAATCTGTGTGTATACTGAGATGAACAGCATATGGCCCTATACCATGGGCACACACCCCGAAAACACGCCGTAGTGTCGACATTTGTTTCACACCAAACCAGCCAACCTTCATCAGCGGCGCTAACACTTGCGTCAGCCTTGGCGAGTCACTCCCAGCGTTCCACTCATCATATACTACGAACCGCGTGAAATAGGGAATAGACGGAGCGCCCAACGGGGCCCGACTGGCATTGGTGTACGCTTCGGGTACGCTTGGTGTACAATTATTCAATTGCGGTTTCTGTTGGATTGTGCCGCAGTTTTAATTTACTTGGAGCGAACGTACAAACAATTTTTTTCAGGTACCTCCCGGAATTACATAAATGCTTTCCGCAGCAAAGAAGTGATGACGACGGGCAATTGAAAGTTAATCTGTAATGTGTAAACTTCTCCGTAACTACAGCACCGTCTGGAGCCCTCCAAGCTATTAGGCAATTATAAAACAAAATATGTTGAAGAAACCCAAATATTAGGTTTCTCAATGGTCCCTTCAAAACTTTACCTTATCAGCCGGTGCGTTGTTGTTTCCAAGGACATCCACCTTTTACGCAGTTGCTTCTTATATCGGGGAAAAGGTGCGTGCCAAAACCTAGTTATTTCCAATAAGGCCCTGTTCATGTTGACGAGGAGGTTTTCTTTTATACTGAGTCAAAATTAAAGACACGAGCATGACTTATATGAACGAATCGTAAATTCCCTGGTCAGAGTGGAATTCAAAGACTACATCTTCTCACCTTTGCGGCCAAGCGTGCTTTTCACTGTAGTGAGGGCATCGTGCAGCTCCTCCTCTTTCGTGACGTCCATCTGAAGTACGTGGACGTTCGGCACTTTGGCAAGTTCTTGTGCCCCTTTGCTGGAGCTATCGCGGCACCCGGCGTAGACCAAGAAGCCGTCTTGCGCCAACCGTTTTACAAGAACATTTCCGAAACCGGAAGCACACCCTGCACATCCGAACAAATTTGGAAAAGATTTGAAAATTATGTCTGTTCAAACTTCTTTTCATATTTCGTATAACGCACATAGCCACCTTGTTTATACAAGCTATACTGAGCAATTTGGCGTAATTTTATCTATTCATAACATTTTGGTAATATTTTTCGCCGTAGCCAATTTCTGTTTCAATCGTCGGCCAAGTCGTGGGTTCTATACACCAGATGGTTGGCCAAAACTAAGTGGTGCTATCGCCATAATTCTTGTCCAGGGAATTCATCGTACTAGCGAACATTAACATAAGGACAACGCTAAAGAAGAGACGAAACACACGTTAGAGTCGACCAAGATTTGTGGGAGTTACCTCTGTGGCCACAAATGTCGAGACATAAGTGGATTTGCAACCGACAAATTCGTGCGGAGCAGTTTAAAATGCTTCCTACTTAGATACTAGAAATTACAAGGGTGTTATATCCTAATGACTTTACGTATTACACCAAAACTGCAGCTTGACTACTGGCACAATGATTGAAAAATGAGGTCCGGAACATTTTAACATTACAGTCACTGCCACCAACGGTACGCTATCTGTTTTACTATAAAAGCATGTCATAAGTTAAAAATTGATAGATGATTTTGGAAAATCGGGTCAAAATAATAACACTTACCCGTCACAAGCACCGCCTTTCCATCGCTGTCAATGAGCCTCCTGAACAGCTTCGACCACATCAATCTCGAGAGCCAGTAGCTTACGGAGCAGACGAGGATGGAAGTGCCCAAATAGACGCTGAGACTGAGTAAGCACGTTTGCACTCGCCAGAGCTTCCACACAGGGACAACCAGGGCGAAGAACAGTATGCACCTTGTCCTCATGGCTTCAGGCTGTGAAAAAACGTTCAGAGTAGCGTCAGGATGTCACTGTGTTGGAAATGTTCTGGAACACGAGGGAGCAAGAAGTATTGTTGGTAAACCACTTCAAACAGATATTTGATGTCAAATCGCTTAAAGGGGTCATGAATACAAAATACAATGTTGTTTTATTCGAAAGATTTCAAGTTCCATCGTTCCCCCAGCGCTTGTCCGGAAGCAAACAATGCTTTCTTCCGTGCGAAATGAATCAATTTAGGCTAAACGTTTTATTCTCGCGCCAAAACATGTGTTTCAACGGCGTTTGCTATAACATCATAAGAACAGGTCTTTCAGCTAAACTTAGTGCGGAGCGAAGACTTGTTTTTTATTAGTCAACCTAGATGGCCCCACCACACCGCGGCAAGCTGTTTTCTGCATTGGTTTCTTCGTGGCCGTATTTAAACCTGGCTTGTTTTGTTTACGCAGAAAAATAATCGTTTCGTGAAACATGGTGCTCGCTCGACAAATATGGTCACGCAAGACACTGTCGCTTGCGTCAATCCCCAAAGACCCGCAGTCTTGTGCAGGTAAACCAAGCATAGTTCGCGCAGTTCCAACAGCAGTACGCATCGGTACTTCTATATTTACGAGTGATTTCGTACCTTCCACGGTTTTTCGCACGATTGTTACTGCTTTAAATGCAATGCGCCCTAAATTTAAGCGCAGATAGCTCGTTCGGCAAGCTCACAAGCTCTGCCTTATTTGAGTTTGTTTTGCCGGCCTCCGCCAATCGCAGAGCTGAATGGTATGACATCATATGTTCTGTTGCGGGAAGTGAGCTATTGGGTCGCATGGCCATTCCCTTTTTTCCCAATTATGCAGCTTATTGAGCGCAGTTTACTTTAAAAGTGGTGTCGGTATGAACTTTACGAGGAAATATTTTTAATGAACCAAACCTGCATTTTCTCTTCATGGCCCGTTTATGGCGGGAAAAAGATTATTGCGCCTGGCTTTAGCTTTATTTGATTGTTGTAATCTTCCACTTGGCGTTTTGCCGAAGTGAAATAATTTGTTCACCGTTGAAATTGCCCGTTAAACTGAAAAATTTTAAACTCTATTTTTTGATAGCCACTCGCATGGTGCAGCTAAACGCGTTATTGTAATATGGCGCACATTGTCGGAGCGTAGAGAGTTGGGCCGCTGTTTATAAATTGCGACGTGTCAGAGTAAGAGGAAAAACAACGAAGAGACGCACGGGAAAGGATGCAGGCCTCACAGTTGCCCGCATAAAAAACACGTTAAAACCGGTAATTCTTCGCGAAGTACAATTAGGAAAGCTTGTAAATCATTTAAGTACGACCAATAAGTTAGCCTAAACTCAGTACGATGTATTAACCACTCATAAGAAGCAATTATGTAGCACTTGATCTTGTGGCGTTGACGATGACGCGTAGATAAATTTGCGATCATACATGCATAGTTTTTGTGCGTTTGTTGTTGCCGTCGTTACGATGAGGATATATTCTCACCTCAAATGATACTCTCAAAAGATCGTGACTTCTTGATGGAAAGAACAATTCATCACTATCGCGATTCCCTTCCAATAAACGTTCCATTGCATAGTCTACAGGTATACCTCAGAGGATTCCTTCTAGCTATGTGCCAGGACACTTGATGACCAACCACTTGAAGTGCAATGAAGTGGTTGGTCTATCAATATACGTGAATAATTTCTAGCCGCGTGCAGACCTCTGAAGATGGCTGGGGAAAGAAATCCTTATGTGTTACAGTCGGCAAGTCTTTCCTAAATGCAAAACCAAAGAGCACTGACATCAAAATCCTGGAAGGAGTTCCGAGATTCTGCCTTACAATCGCACACTGTCACATGAATGACCTTGCCGCCGTAACCCCTTGCTCACACTGCGCAAGCCCCGGAACTACAACTGTAAAAGATGACAGGACTGTACCGATCGCCGTCTCCTCAATTTATGGCTAACGCTCTGCAAGCTCATAAACTGTTTTAAAATTGAAAACAAGAGTTACCCCGACCTTACGAATAAGACTAAATCATACAGCAGTAAAACGCAATGTACGGAGAGACCCCAATGCACGATAAATGCAGCAATGCGATGGATTTCACGCAAAAGCTTCCAAATGTAGTATTGGCAGCATGTTTTGTGCTCGTAACATTAAAACGTAACAGTGATCAATACTAAACGTTCTTGCCTTTTAAATGCGTGCATCACTGAGTCAATTTCAACTGCTCATACTATGAGCACTGCTTCTTAACTTTGTCTAAATTACTCCCTCTAATCCTTCCATTAGATATTTGAGAAACCGCTTTTATACGTGAAGCCTCTATAGTACCTTCTCGAAAACAGAAAATTCGACAAAGAAAAACCTTCCCATGGAAAGATGGGGTCATGTGGTGGGGGATGGGCATGCTGTGCGACATGCCTAATCAAAGTGAATAACACATACTCTGTCTTCTAAACCAAATGATACCAGGAAAGGTTCTTCAAGCTTTACATGGTATACATAACATCTAAGCACAAATACTGCAATGAAATACATCTTACGGGTAGAATTGCCAAGTGTCTCGAACGAATGGCCATCAACCGACTCATGCATTCTTTCACAAAAGCTGTGGAACACTTTGCTATTACTCAAACCGCAATTTTTCTTAATATGGGAAAGCATAATAGTCTATGGTTTCTCCCCGTATAGTGTATAGCTTTTCCAGACCCTCCAGCATAGTTAATATCTTGGCTGTCGTTAACATTGGCGAATAATTTCATTCAGTGACAAGTCAGGAATGTCGAATTCTCGAAGAAAAAGTCACTACTGTTGGAACGCCAGATTTGCAACTGCAGCATAACTTTCTTAAAAACCACACCGTAAGCATCACGAGTGGCCATCCTCCACTCAAGTAATTTTGGAACAACTAAGGCGTGCAGCGATATTTTCTAATTTCGCCTCTACTCTTTTACTTTGTAACAAGATAGCTTCGTACGAAAATTCTCAAAGGGATCCGCATCTGCACTGCATGGAGATCCACACCGACGTCACCTTGCGGTAAGAACCAACACTACGAGAGCACTGAAAAAGCATGCATACCTCGTGAGCGCTCGTATGGATCTTTAGTGCTCTTAAAAACTACCGACATGCTTATCGTCCTCCCGCGTGTGTAGAGTACTAAAAATTAGACGAAGAAATCCTCCTGATTGATGAAAAGGTTTCATTTTTAGCAGAAATAACAATAATTGTGAACCGCTCGAAGGTTTCCCCAAAGTTCTCGGCTTTAGAATCAGCAAAAAAAAAACTACCAATTACTGTCAATTTCAGAAAAACTATAGGATATAGAAAAAAACTTGAAGAAAATGAATAATATCTTTTATTTAAACTCTTACAGCACACTTTCCATCAGACACAAACGTATATTCCTCAGCAATTCCTAAGAGACACTGGAAGTTAGGGTACATGTTCAATACCAAAAACTGCAACACGCACAAGAACAGGTGAGGGGAGGAAGAAATAGAATCAAGTGCTCGAAAATAACTTTTTTCCAAGTGCTTTTTGTGTCGTTCCTTCCATCCTGTGTTCTTTGCACGCATTTTCATTTCCTCAAAGAGAGCTCCAAATACTCCATGCTCTACTAAACAAAGCCGTTAAATACAATAACCCGAAAATGTGTGTGTGGAAGACGCTGGAGGAATTTTGATTCGGTTAGTACAAAATTAGTAAATTCTATTTTGCCCTAGAAGTAGCCCAAGCAGTAATTTCGCTTTTAAGTGACACTATAAATAAGGTCTGAAAGATAATTTATGGTAAGTATTGTTCGTTTATTTTGCCTCGGCTCATTAGGTACGCGTGTGTGAGTCGTAAGGGAAGTTAGGTATCATATAGATTTTTACATTCTTAAGCACATGAGTGACGTATCTCTAGTGTCCACTGCCATCTAAAACAACAATATTTGATTGATCAGCTGGTACCACACTTTTTTGCTTAGCCTCCAAAGCGTGCTGGCTTGACGGAAATATCCACCATTGCAACATGGCGTTTGTGCGCAGAAATACAGGGAAAAAATTTCTAAACCATAAAATTCACATAAGACTTACCGTAGATCCGCCTTCGCTCCCCTATAGAATACTCAAAGATGGTTGCAGAACGGATGTGCCGCTTCAAACGCTCCTAAGTAAGCACGCCGAAGGAAAGCTTGTCACATAACTAGGTTCTAACCTGTTTAGCGAAGCCTATAAAAAGGAAAGCAAGAAACTCGTCCTACCGTCCAGCTCAGTGCTAACGTCGAGAAGATGATAATAAAAAATCTTCCCATAATGGCGTATGTCGCAAGCCAGCGCAAAAAAAAAAGAGATAAACACGCGGCCAGAACACGTTCCCTGGTTACTGCCCGCTATGGACTCTAATGCGTTAGAGACGTCTTTCTATTGATAAAAACGCGGGATTTTCTGCTCGCTTCATTACAGGTCGCGTCTGCACCGCAAGTGTACTTGCTCGTTATTCACTAAAACAAAGGACCTTTGCTTGATACTAACAAAATTTAATGCATTGAAGTTACGTTAGATAAATTATCACTGTTTCGTCCTGCAATAATATATATATTGAAATGTTTAGGCAACGTTGGAGGGCAATGTAATAAGTTATAGAGATAAGTGATGGGAGAAGAGTAGGAAGCTATACTGTCTATGCATTGTTGATGAGTACGAAGTAATATGGGCCAAAAAGAGATCTTTGCGCACCAGGAAATTTTTATATGCGATCTTTATGTCCGGCTTTACTCACATATTCCCGTCAACATGTATTGCTTATGCGTTTGCTACTAGCGCATCGACGCGCCCGGCTGTCTTACTCTTTTCGAACTTAGTGCATTTGCTCTTTTCGCCACGGCACGCCCCGGCCAATCGTGTTTGATATAGAGAAGTTGCCATCCCTTCGTCACATGCTTAGGCTGTTGTCCTTTGATCGCCAATGCTCTCAATTTATTTCGATGGTTCTGGAAAGACAAGTGCTAGAAGATATACAAGTGCTCGCAAAGAAAACGCGGTGGCATTGAATTCGTTGGTGCTCTACATTGCATGTCACTATTGATGACGCCTGGTACTTGAATTTTGTCTTTGTCCATAGCAGAACACAAGCTCGCTTCAAACAACTTTATTTATTTGAAAGCCTTTGGTTACCTTTGGCTACGTGACAACATATAGGACCTTCGCAGCCATCCATCATGGAACTTTATTGACCTGTCTGTTTCACAAAATGAAGAACAAGCAGTTCTCTTTTGTGTGTTTTGTACAAAACTTTGAATCGCGGCAAACCATTTCACGCTGTCTTTGCCAAACAACTTCTCGTCAGTCGCAGTGGATTTGTCCATTGAGGTGTGTCTTCCCATCCCAATACCACGCTTTCTGTGTGAATTTATTTCGCAATGCGCATGCAGCTTTTGAATAGTTTTAAGGGGTCAATATGATGTTCCTTGATCAGCGTACCCTGTATCAGACGTCTTAATAAGGGGGGACAATTTCGGAATATTTTTAATTCGGTACCATAAATTGCCTATAGAGCAAAATATTTGGCGTCGGTGTTGGCATGGGATTCGGCGTCAGAAGCCGTGAACGGATCCAAAGCGATTGTAAAACGTTCCTTGACACGAGCTCCTACTCTGTTCAATTTAGCACTTCGCCCCCTGCCTCGTATGCTACATTCCGTTCCTAATCTCTCGTTTGGACTGTACGCCGATGACATAACCCTTTGGTGTTCTACCGGCAGCCCAGCTGCACTGTCCGACACACTTCAGGCTGGAATTGATGCGGTCCACTCGTTCGGGTCAAGCGTAGGTCTCACACTATCTCCGCAGAAGTCTGAGTACCTCGTGGTCACTGATGAGCGTTTGCGGGCTAAAGCTAGCGACCAACGCTCTCAAGTAAAACTCGTGATTCATGACATTCCTCTTCCACGTAAGGCCTGGCTGCGCGTCCTCGGCTTCGACCTACAGGATAATGGGAAGGCCTTAAAGTGGCTCAATCGATGTAAGGCTCAAATTACCCAACTAACTCACATAATCGGCAGGCTGACCCGACGTCGCCAAGGCCTACGAGAACACGATATTACGCGACTTGTGAACTCTCTAATATACACTGGCGTTCTTTACGCACTGCCGTACGTAAAATTAACGTCATCGCAGCGATCCCAGCTTGAGCGGCTCCTCCGGCCTGCCACCCGCCTGGCTCTAGGGGTACCTAGATATACCCCCCTCGCTAAGTTGGAGGCTGCTCAGCCGTTCGCATCATTGTCAGATCAAGTTGATCTTCATTTGGCGGCACAACACACTCGTCTCCAGCTTACTTGGCATGGGCGTCTTCTCCTATCCTCACTTGATTACGAGGTAGCTTCGTTACCCGAAATTACAGCGACATACCCCCTTGGTATCCACTCCCTCGCATAAAAGTTCCTACAATTCCAATCAATGTATCCGCAACCTCGCATGCAGGATCGTCGTCGAGCTTCGAATATGCACTCTTCGCTACCGCTATGGTGATCTAGCAACAGTGACATACAGCAGATGCCTCCTTCTCATCCAAAGACGCACGCGGGGTCACAGTAGTTGTTCCTCCTACCCACCCGCCCCTGCAGAAAAGATACTCGGCCGTTCCTTCCGTCCTGTCTCTAGAGGCTCAAGCAATAACTGACGCAATCTTATCGTTAGCCACTCCTGGTAACCACGTGATCCTCAGCGACAGTCAGGATGCTCTGCGCTTGTTCCAGGAGCAGACGCTTCCCATCAATATTATGCATGCA
This sequence comes from Haemaphysalis longicornis, assembly GCA_013339765.2. Taxonomy (NCBI): domain Eukaryota; kingdom Metazoa; phylum Arthropoda; class Arachnida; order Ixodida; family Ixodidae; genus Haemaphysalis; species Haemaphysalis longicornis. The sequence goes on along the minus strand of CM023455.1, from coordinate 74,455,897 downwards.
CTCCACACTCATCTGGCCAAACACACTGGTACTAGCTACGTGCTGGACTGGGTTCCTGGTCACGCAGGCGTTCCGGGCAACGAGCTGGCGCATCAGCTCTCCCGTGCTCCGTCCCAACCGGGAGACTCGGAGACGCCCTGGCCAAATCCTTTCCACCCACCCACGCAGGCGCGACAAGCCCGTCTCCATCGACGCCAAACTGTGCAACAGTTAATCAGGGATAGGCAGACTCTTCCGTCTCCCTCTCACCTGTTACCCCGGGCAGATGCTTGTCTTATCCGGCAAGCGCAAACGGACAGCCTTCCAACTCCGCACATACTGCATCGACTACAAGGCCATCGCAGCCCTGCGCGGTGCTCCAAGTGCTCTGGCTTTCCCAATACGCCGCATGTTCTTTGGGACTGTTCTGGTTCGCAACCATCACTCGCAATTTATCTTAAATCCCTTACACCTCCTCCCTCTTCTCTCCAAGACTGGCTCGCGCCACCGGAGGGAACAGACCGAGTGGCCTGGTGGCGAGCTTTGGTGGCTCACGTTCGTCAGGTTATCCCGTCTGTATAGATAATTTTGTTCCTTTCAGAACCCCGGACTTTGGGGGTCTTTTTCTTTGTTTTTTGTGTGTCAATAAAGTTTACCAACAACAACAAAATCACTCGCTTTAATAAAACACAAGGGTACGGCAAGCGCAGAGCCATGTGAGAGGAAGAGAGCCCAGCGGTAGATTCGAGTGAGTGAGTGAGTGAGTGAGTGAGTGAGTGAGTGAGTGAGTGAGTGAGTGAGTGAGTGAGTGAAAAGACTTTATTCGATCATCCGGCGGAAGACTATCCTAGCCCGACGAGGGGAGGGTAATCGCGGTGCGGCCACACATCATCTCGGCGTGGTGTCCTTTACTCGGCGAGCAGCCCTCACTACTCCCGCCTTCTAGCACCCGCGCCTGCCCCTGTGCTGGGGCGGTAGGGAGCACCTGGCGCTTTCACTCGGGCGCAGCTTTTCGAGGGCAGCCGAAATCCACTGGACGGCCCGTGTCTGTTGTTCCCGTTGGTCGCTTCCCGCAGCGGCCGCAAGCCACGGTGGGATCGTCGTCACTGTCCGTGCCTCCCTCGGATTTTGTTCACAGTCCTACAAAATGTGGGCCGCAGTAGCCCTTTCCCATTCACACACGCGACACAAGCCACTCACATATACGCTAGAGCACACGTGTTTCATGTGCACCGGCGTGGGTAGCGACCCAGTCTGCAATTGCCGAAACGTCACCGCCTCGCTTCGGGTCAGGCCCGGTCAGGCCCCGGCATAGTCCTGTGCCCTAGTCTATACCAGTTCAACACTTCACTTTACTCCGTCATCCTGTCTTTGGCTTCGCACCACCACTCCTTCGTCGAGTCGGCCGGTTGGGCGGGGCGGTATGTGAAACCTCGCGCCGCCTCGTTGGCCGTCTCGTTGTGGTTTGCGTTGCCTCGGGCTGACACGTCCCTTCCCATGTGGGCCGGGAACCACTTGATAGTCACCGCTCTGTTCATTGGGTTCACCGCGCGCAGCACCCGCACTGCTGCCACACACACACTGCCTCTAGCGTAGTTCCGCACCTCGGTCCTGGAATCGCTCAGCACGGTCGTGCATCCGGGGTGGGCGAGGGCCAGGGCGATGGCTACCTCCTCGGCCTGATGCGCCGACCGTGTCCACACGCTCGCCGCCGCCTTCGTCTCGCCGGTGACCGCACTGACCACCGCCGCGGCGAAAGCTCCCCTCCTGTCCTGATATTCCGCCGCGTCCACATATACGGTACCGCTGTCTCTGGCGTGGAGGTCGATCAAGGCCCTGGCCCTTGCCGCCCTCCGCTCCCTGTTGTACTGAGGATTTACGTTCTTGGGTATCGGGCACACTTGCACGTGTCTCCGCACACACTCTGGTACCTCCGCCCCTTCCGCAATCTCCTCGTCCGCTCTCCTCAGCTCCAGTCCTAGGTTACGGAGCACCTGCCGGCCGGTTCTCGTGCCCCAGAGCCACTCCAGCTGGGCCGTTCTCTGGGCTTCTGCAATCTCCTCGAGAGTGTTGTGCACCCCCAGTGACAGGAGCTTCTCCGTGCTTGCACAGTCGAAAAGCCCGAGTGCGGCCTTGTAGGCCCTTCGTATCAGCACGTTGATCCTGTTGCGCTCGTGTACCTTCCAATTGTGGAAGGCCGCCACGTAGGCAATAAGGCTCACGGCAAAAGACTGGACCAGCCGCGTGAGGCTGGCCTTCTTCATGCCTCCGGCCCCTCTTCTCGATACCCTCTTTATGAGGCGTATGGCCGTGTTGACTTTGGCCGTTAAGTGGTTGATGGTTTCGCCATTGCCTCTGCCTCGCTGTAGGAGCATGCCCAGCACCCGGATCTTTTCGACGTGCGGGATCACCTGGCCGCCGCTCGTTCGTATCATGATTTTCTCGCTGTCCCTTCTCTGGTCTCGCTTCTTCTTTCTCACTCCCTTCGGTGGCACCACTAGCAACTCCGACTTGCTCGGTGAACACACCAGCCATGAGCCGTCCAGTGGCCCCTCGATGGCGTCCACCGCCGCCTGTAGCGTGTCTTCAATGTGGGCGTCGCTGCCTCCCTTTACCCAGAGCGTGATATCGTCGACGTAGATGGTGTGCCTGACCCCGCTGACGCGCAAGAGCCGTTCAGCCACTCCGATCATCACTACATTAAACAGCAGCGGCGAAATGACCGACCCTTGCGGGGTCCCCACGCTTCCAAGCTTCTTCTCCAGTAGCTCAAGGTCGCCAGCGTGTATTTCAACCGCGCGACCCGACAGAAAATTTGTGATGTATCTGTATGATCGCTCGCCCATGTCCAGCCTCGACACCTGCGCCAGGATCGCAGAGTGCGTCACCTTATCAAAGGCGCTGTGCAGGTCCAGGCCGAGCACAGCACGGTTGTCCCTCGTCCTGGTGTTGTCGTCCAAAATTTCGCTTTTGAGCTAGATCATAGCGTCCTGGGTGCCTAGCTTGCTCCTGAAGCCGATGACCGTGTCCGGGTAGAGCCCCGACTCCTCCAGGTACCGCTGCCACCTGTTCATCAGGACGTGCTCTAGCACCTTGCCCACGCAGGACGTGAGCGAGATGGGCCGGAGGTTTCCAATGTCTAGCGGCTTGCCCGGCTTGGGGATCAGGATACTTTTGGCCGCTTTCCACTGCCGGGGGAGAGTCCCAGCCCGCGAGCAACGGTTGTAGTAGTCCGTCAGGCTCGCGATTGCTGACTCGCCGAGATTCTTCAGCACCGTGTTCGTCACTCGATCTGGTCCTGCCACCAATCTGGTATTGAGGTCATGCAGGGCCGCTCGGACCTCCCATACCTCAATGTCTCTGTCCAGGCTCGAGTTGGCTGCACCCTGCTAGTCCGGGTGATGCACCGTCGGGGTGGCCGGCAGGTACTTTGCGTCCAGGCGCCTTCTCACCACGTCCTCCCCGCATTCCGTGACCGCTGCGTGCATGAACCTGGTTAGCCGGTCTCGCTGGTGCGACTTGGTCCTGGTTTTATCCACGAGGTTCCGCAGCAGGGTCCACGTCCTGCCGCAGTGCATCTGCCCGTCTGCCGCGCTGCAGATCTCGTGCCATCGCTGGGCGCACAGTGTTGTGCAGTGGGCCTCGATTACTCGGTTTAGCTCCGCGATCTTCTTGCTGAGCTTCCTGTTGGTGGTTCGGCGCGTTAAAGTCTCCGCACACGACCAGTTTGTTGCTCGGGCCGGCGATGCGGTTAGCCTTGTGGAGCAGTCCTTGAATTTCTGTTTCCTGAGCGCCGGGCTGCTATAGACGTTTAGTATGAATGTGCTCTCCTTCCTACTCTTCTTCCCGGTTACCACCTCGAAGAAAGTGTGCTCAATCAGGCTGTTCACGCCGAGTGCCTCGTGCTCTCGGAAAGTGATGCCCTTTCTCACCACGGTGCAGGCCCCTCTTCCAGTGCTGCCGGTAGTGTCCCGCAGGCTCGGAGGGCTGACGCTCGTCTTGTAGCCTGGGAGCTTGACCTCCTCGGTAAGGGTCTCCTGCAGTAAGATGACGTCGGGCCTCACGGTTGTCTGTTCCAGGTGTTGCTGCAGGACTGCCTTCGTTCTGACGAAGCCGTTACAATTCCACTGCCAGACTAGGAGGCCTCGCGTGGTCCCTACTGCTGTAGCTGATGTTGTTGCTGCTCTATCCATCCTTGCGGTGGGTGGTGTTGCTGGCTTGGTACTTGTCCTTTTGACGCCTGCAGCGCCGCCATGATTTGTTGTAGAGCGGTGTCAATGTTCGCAAAGTGTTCGTTGAATGTACTGATTGTCAAGTTGTGTTGCTCTTCCATTCTGTTGAGCCTCTCGTTGATTCTCTGCTCTTTGAGGCTTTCGGTGGCTCTCTTCTTGGGCACCGGTCCCGCTGCCACGGTCGTCGTCTCGTCTTCCACAGTCTCCTCTTCCATAGCCTGAGGGGCTGCGGCAGCCGGGGTCTGCGCCCGCTCCGCCTGTTGATGCGGCGGCTGCTGTTGTCGCCGCTCGCATTGCCGCTCCTCCGCCAAGTGTTGTGTCGGCGTGGGTCGTCCCGGTAGACCCAGCTTGAGCGCCATCACTTCCTTGTTGGACTTGTCCAGCGCTGCCACGAGCTCCGCGACTTTTCTGTTCAGTAACTCGTTTGCTCTGGTAAGCATGACTACGTTCTTCTTGAGTAGCTCCATCTCCTCGTCCCTCTTGTCGCCTTTCTTGTCCCCGCTGTTACCTCCACCGCTCGGCCCTGGGCTCTGCTGCAGCGATGGACCACTCTTCCTAATTCCTGCTTTGGTGGCGTCCACCCAGCTTACGCGCTCTCCTGACTTGGATCTGCCGCGCTGGCTACTCGCGCTTCGTCCCCTGCTGTTCTTCCTGAACGTGACGTGCTCCCCTCGGTAGCAGCTGTTGTTGCTCTCTCCACTGACGTCCTCAGTTCCGGGAGCGCGTCTTAGTTCGGCAGCTGCCGTCTTGCACGCTGCTCCTCCATCTTCCTTTCCCACTGCCGCCGGGTCACCACGTAAGGTACCTTGTACCGATGCTTGCAGTCGCGATTGCCAGTTGGGTGTGGCCTCCCGCAGATCCTGCAGTTGACCTTACAGTCGTGCCCCTCGGTCGGGTTGTTAACGCCGCAGTCGAAGCACACTTTAGCACTTGGATTGGGGCATACGTCACTCCTGTGTCCGACCCTACCACACTGTCTGCACATGTCAATGTGCTTGCGGTACAGGCTCACCGGAGGAGTACGGTTTCATAGCAAACATAATTGGGCACCTTCAGCCCCTCAAAGGCCACGATCACCGTTGTGATAATGCCAATGCGTTGCGCTCCGCGAGCCAGCGGGTTGCGCGGGTGGACGATGTTCCGGTGGATTTCTGCCGGCGTGTCCTCCACTAGAACTCCTTGTATTAGTCCCTTCACCGTGCCGTCTGGCGTAGTTTGGTATGCTCCTACCTCATGTACGCGATCTCCAATGCGGATGGACACAATTCTGGCGTAGGCCCGGGCTCGTCCCTCGTCTGGGGTGCTCACCACCACGATGTTCTGGTGTATATTCGGGCAAAACGTGTCTGCCGCGCCGTCTTCCTTTGATACCCCCGCTACCGCGCGAATGGCCGTTGCCAGGGTCGCCTGCAGCTTGGCAACGTTCAGGCCTCCCCGAGGCCTAACGACGATTTTGATGTCTTCGCGTCATAACACATTCGGCATTTTAGATGCCCTTGCCGTGGAGGCGATGACTCTCTTGGCGTACTGGTTCCTTTCTCGAGGCCAAGATTGCCGCTCTGGTGTCGCCGGCCGCGCAGACTCCTTGCCTTGGATCTTAGGTTTTCGGACCACGTGCGTCCAGCCGGAGCCTTCTTGAAAATCCTCGTTTGTAATTTCTTCTCCCTCCACTTCTACTTGCATCGGACTAATGCCGGGCCAGAAGCCGGAAAATTCCTAACGGAGACGCCGTCTCCCTCGTAGAAGAGGAAGCCATTACGTAACCGCCGCTGGCCCGGCTAACCCTTGATTTAGGGTTACTGTGGCGGCCGCCGCTTCGAAACTTCGCGGGGTTGTAAAATGAGAATTAATGGCTTGCCTGGGGAAAATCTGGTCTCCCGGTGATCGCGTGGAGAATCTCTGTCGATTGGTACCAGTTTCGTGGCCTTGAATGCACTTGGCGCGTCTAGAGGACCGGTATTTGCTGGAGCCGACGTGAAGCCCGACTGCATTGGTTGACCCCCTGGTGGCTGTTTTTCAGATTCGAGTATGGTGTTCCATAGACACGCGTCATATCATGCAAGCGACCCGCCGACCCCACAAAGAATCGGATCGGCTACCAACGCTCCAGAGCCAAACACCAAGGAGCACTGAGCAGCGTTGAATTGTACATTATTGATCTGCCCTGGGCCACCATAAATAAGTACCAAACTATTATCGGTGATTGTTTACTTTTCGCCCTGATTTCGGCGCACATTGGAGATCCACAGGTGGCAAAATTAATCCGGAGCCCTCCACTGCGGCTCGCCTAATCGCCTGTGTAGCGTCAGCGCGTACAACTCCATAGTCAATAAAAATGTTTAATTTCACCATTTATCACAACGTGTCCCCCCGAAAAAGGGTAGCCGGAAACAAGAATATCATTCGCCGACCTTATGCTTGTTATAGGTTCTACGCAATGAAAGTGAAATTTACCGGGCCTCAGAAGAATACGTTGTTGGGAATGCTGGTAATTAGCTAGAGAAGGCATCAGAGCACCGTAGTTGATGGTGCTGTTTGCCTACAAGGCTTCGTCAACTTTTTGCACTGTTTTCCATACTCATCATCACGACAGGTTATCCGATTTTAAACTACCCGTTCGGGGGTTTCCGCTGATTTGATTGTAGGGTTTAACGTTTTAACGTGTGGATGCTTTACAGGTGGTGAGGCGCGCCCTAGTGTAGGGCTCCGGGTTAATGTTAACCACGTTGGGGTCTTTAACGTGGGCCGAAATCTCGTACACACGGGCATTTTTTCTTTTCGCCTCCGTCCGAAAAGCGGCCGACGCAGTGTTCGGGGTTTTTGGCAGAGGTGTGAAATGAAAGCAGTTGGCCGCATATTGGCTCACTTCGATGCAAATGTCGTCCAATGACTATAGACTTCTGCCGCCTCTGCCACGTAAATGCTTTCTTCTCTCCCCTGCCACCTCTGATGTTCTTCCCCTCCCTTTCGATCGCCCCACGATAGACACGAAGGAGGTTGGCTAAAATCAATTCAGTTTTCTTGCGTTGCGCTGCTCCTGCCACCTCCTGGAATCATGTTACTGCCGAATTGCGACACTGCCGCAAGAGGGGCCAGTTTTCCCGCAAGAGGGCGCCAGTTTTTGCATAAGGTCTATTCTCTGGCACCTACGATAAAGCCGGCACTGAAGCTGTGCAGCCAAACATGGCGCCGCACCGTCGGCGTTGCGCAATGTCCCAGCCGATGAGCCGACCCGGCCGCCGAGGCAGAAAAACAAAAAAACGGCAGCTACCACGGGTCTTCTCTGTTGGCCAGTGGCGGGTGGCCGCTGGCTGAAGAAAAAGAAAACACCAAAACACAGAGGAGGGGAGGAGCGCGGGTGAGGGTGAAAGGCGGCAAGATCATACAATGGTGCTACCTTATAATTTTAGAGGTCTTAACCCAGAGTTTTCCGCGCGCTCGCGCCGGCGGGCGCATATGTGCGACCCGGATTGGTCGTCTGCTTTAGCGACGGTGGTTTTGGGCCTGTTTAGGCGCAGCTTCACGTTCATTGCGCGCTTCATTCGCACGACATGATTAAATTGCTCGGCAGCACCTCCTGGGTAACACTGACACGTAGAATATGTGTAGTCGTACTGCAAAGATACGTTAAAGGTTGGTTTTCAGGGCACAAAAACAATATGTAGAGACCCCATACAGGCAACTCGCCGCTAAACTAACGCTAACTTTTTCGCACTGCTTGCTAGGGATGGGACTGCGTTTTCTAAATTTGTGAATAACAATTCGGTTGTATTTGAACACGTATAACCAAAGGCGAAAGGCGCAACTGGTTCTGATAAGTAGCGATTATAAGAGTTCCCTCAGATTTCTCGCAATTCTCAAACTTACTAAACTAAAAGGTTGAAATCGGTATATATGGAAATCACTAAGGTGACGTGCCGAATTGTTTGGGTGTCCGCGCTTGTGTCACGCGGTGATGTATCCCCGAGCTAGCACGTCGGGATGGCTAGGTTCCGCTGCCTCCCCCTTCGAATGACGCTCCTCGCTGTTTTCTTTCTGCCGATGCACGTCCGGGCTACAGCGGCGGCGTCCTCCACTCTAGCCCGGCCGTGGCCAACGATTCTGTGTTCGCGATGCCACCCCGGCGAATACTAGGTAACGGCTGGCAGAATCTCTGTTTCACTCTTTGTAGAGCCACGTGTGTGGATTGAAGTGGCGTCGCATGGGAAATTGTTGTGAGTGTAATTTACGTAAAGCTTTGCTTTGCAAACCACCTGCACAGCACAGATTGAAGCCAATTTTTTATTCCTTTTTTTCACAACCAAGGGGCATATTTAAATAGACGTTTACTAATGTTACTACATGAGGTCATGCGGCTCCGTAGTGCGAGGCAAGCAATTTTTCCGCGCTGGTTTACGAACACTGGAAAGGAAATAATTTACAGCAGCCATGTGGTTCCGTTATGATCAATTCTAGATGCCCTAAAACTATAGAATATTGGTCCAGAAATGGAAACAGAATAAAAACACTGGTGATTAGGAGCAATTTAAGTACTAAATAAAAACCAGACACTTGCGTTGTAACGAGCTCAGCTTGTGGAACGCGGCGGCAGCGTTTCCCATAGCGGCGGACGAATAAAAACAGGATGAATACGCGAAAAGGAAGATAGAACCCCTGCATACACGACCTCAAAGAAAGCTGTAAAGTCGATTCAGTTTGTTCTTGACGAAGAGCAACGGAGGCTGCAGCAACAAACTATTGTGCTTGCCGTGGTATGAGCCAAAGCATATCTTGACATCGTTATGTTATCGTCCGTTTGACTGTTACTTATTGAAGGGAAAAACCTGCGTGGCGTGCGAACTAAACTTTTAAAGAAGGGCGATGACATCGCGCCGGCGCCGGTGCCCGCGGAGGCCGCAGACGCGGCCGCGGAGACGCCAGCGCCATCTCTCGCCCCCGCCGCGGATCCTCCCGCGACGAAGTGCGAGGAGGTGGCGGGGCTCGTCGGCACCCCAGCAAATAAATAACTGAAACTAATGCGTGGCAAACTGTTCGCATGGTGACGCCGTGAAACATCCCCCTCGCGAGGGGCACGATCAAATGCAGAGCATTTCCGAGGGCGCACGACGTTAAGTAGTTTGCATTACGTTAATGTTGTTGCACTTGTGGCAACTGCTGACGACAGAGCGCTCGTCAGCAGTATTTAATTTGAATGAGTGAATGATTTAAGGCCCGTTCGTAGCGTCCCATTCTGTGTCGGCTTTGTGGCGCAGTGGGTAGAGCACCATGTACATTGCGTTCCGCCCGCAGGGTCGAGGGATCGAAACCAGGCGCCGGATAGTATTTTCTTTTATATAGTGTAGGGGGAGGGGTGCAGACAACAACGGTGCGGACTACGACGGGACAACGCGGGTGACATCGTGAGTTACTGAAATGCTCTGCATTTAAAACAAAGACGGATAAATACGCTGCCCTATCGAGGCGCCAACTGTCGGCGCTCATTAGCGTCATGACGCACTACTTAGCTTCACCTCTCCCAGACGGCAGCACCAATTGAATGGACAAGTTAGAGGGAAGGACATAAGGCGCGTTCATATATCTATGCGGGCATGAGTCTTCACCGGTCAGGCGGTAGAGAATTTCCATGGAGAGCAGTTTCGCACCTCCCGTTGCGGCCAGTGTGATCGTGAGCTCGAAATCTAGCGCCACCGCGCCAATGGAACTTTTTCTGGGGATGACATTCCCGTGACGGATACGACGTCGGTGAGGTTTGTGTACGCGAGCATATAACACCTTCGTGTTAAAAAATAAATGCTAATGCAGCCACCCTATCAAGTTTCGCCTCTAAATATGCTCGAAACCAAACCGTGCCGATCAGCCACCAGCCTCCTGGTGCCATCGAGCTCGGCGGCCTGTCGTACAGTTAATGTAGTACAGAGAGCCTGCAGATCAAATGAAATGCCGACGCGCTAATTACACCAAGTGGGTTGCGTGCACATTCGGTTCCGATATCTAGACGTCAAAATTATTCAACGCCGATGAACGGCGACGCCAGCATCTGCACCGGTCAGTGCAAAAGGATTAGCAAAGGTGTCTGGGATGACGAAGATCTGTTTCTCTGCTAGTATGTGGTGTGAAGGTCCCATTGATAGTGCAACCCCATGTGGAGGTGTAGATGCGAATACGAAATTGCCAATGGGTTTTAATAAACTCAAACCCCCCCACTCCTATTCTAGATATTGAGTGTGGATGAAGGGTAAGCGTTTATTCAATGTAATGCAGCGACCAAAAGGACTAATAGAAACCTCAAAGGTTGTGGTTGAAAGCTGTAAACACAAAACAACGTCAGACCTGATAATATATTGACGCGAACCATGCGTTCCGTTTGTGTACTTCCGCATCGTTTTTGATCATCCGGCGATGCCCGGCTCTGTTTTCACGGTTTCAAGAAAAGCATACGTATCCTTTCCTTCCTTTTTAATGCCGCACAGGCTACCTTATATGGATAGGGAGAGCGTTTGGCCCATATTTTCCCTAGCCTAGAATAATCGTTGAATCTTCAATGTTCCCGTTGTACTTCCGCATTTCGAGAAGCAGTGGGGCTAAAGATAAATGCTCCAATGGTAGCCGCCGCGGCTTTCGATTCACCGAGAGTCGCCTGTGGACGTCAGTTCATTGACTGCTTCTACGTCGATTGTATTTTCTCTTACCTTTAGCGCGGTGGTTATGGTGATGTTGGTTTATTTTGGTCTTGGGGCAATCACCATTGGTGAGGAGAGTAGCGTAAAACGGCGCAATTATGGTTATGGGAAAGGTTTGTGTTGAAAACTGAAACATCTTACCAATGCTACGCTCGGAACGCCCGATTCAACCTACACGCATCGAAATTCAATTCTGTGCTTGAAACTACGAAGCCAGTCTTCAAAGCAGCTCCTAATAAAATTTCAAGTGCCACCATGCACAAGTTCTAGAGTCCCATAGGGCGAACGAGGAAGTAAAAGTACAACAACCACCGGTCTTGCTTTTCTTTATCCTGAGGGGCGGGAGGGCCACACCAAGGAATTGATTGTATACTTTTTCTTAGTGTTCGTGATATTACGAGAATATACGTGTTTCATCTCAAGAATCGTTTTTTTAAGGCATCTGTTGATTTTCGAACGCGGGAAAGGCCGCGTGTGCTTCGCAGAAGATGAGAAAGAAGTGCGCGGTGTTTGGATCGCGCTCGTGCTTGATCGTGAGAAGTAGTAGAAAAAAAATGTCAAGGTGTACCGAACGGTAGCGTGGCGTCGGGTCTTCTGGAGTTAATATTTCTGGTGCCGTGATACCCGGGAGACGACCGGCATCATCTCCTGACCGATGGACAAGCTCCGCCGTCAGCGGGGTGCTTTCCGTGGAGCCGTCGCGAGGCTGCTCAAGGCAGACACCTAGCTCTACGAAAGCCTCTCGCCGTCGTGGCATCACCTGCAAGAGGCCATAAACCAGCTGGCAAACAAAGAATGCTCACTAAAGAACTTGATGACAAGATCAGGGAAGCACTCGAAGGCGAAGAGTTCTACCAGGATATTGCCGACGTGGTGGAATACCAAGAAAACATACCATGCGATCAGTCGGCTGCGCTCGGCCTTGAATGAGCTGCGGGCGCCCGACAGGAGAGCTTCCGGCGGAGGAACTGCAGGGAAACCACAACCAGTTCAACCACAGAGCAATGTGCTCGAAGGCGGTCGCCCTGCAGCCCAGCCGACCCCGCCGTCGCACGTCAGCTCTCGTCCATTGACATCGCGGGTTGCCCGGCCGACGCTGCAAGTCACCCGCTTTTCGGGCGAGCTACGTGAATGGCAGGGCTTTTGGGACCATTTTGAGGCGACCATCCATAACCACCCGGACCTACCCGACATAGAGAAATTTATGTATTTAAGGTCCTACCTTACCGGAGACGCAAAGCGCGCCGTTGAATGGCTTCGCCTAAATGACGCCAATTACCGTCAGGCTGTGAAGATCCTCACCGGCCGATTTGGGCGCACAGAAATTCTCGTGGACGACCACGTAGATAGCCTACTCGCCATCGCACCGATTCAATCGTCAACGCATGTGGGACGCCTCCGACACCTGTAGGAACAGGTACAATTCAGGACTGGCTGTCTCGAGAGCCTTGGCGTTCCAGCTTCTGAGTACGTGGTGATCCTGAACCGAGTCCTCATGCGCTCGTTACCTGAAGACCTGGCAATTCTCTACCGTCCGCGCGTGAAGGAGACCGCCAACGACAACGTTGAGCCAACATCTCGAGAAGAGCAAGTCAAGGCCATCATGGCGTTCTTGAAGGTTCAGGTGCAGAGCAGGGAAAAAAGTACAGCTTTTCGATCGAACTCTGACTCAAAGATGTCTTCAATCCGGCAGCAGCCGCGTACCTTCTCTCCTCACTTGACGTCTGCCTTGTCCTTGTCAGCATGCTCTGCATCGGGTTCAAAACATTTGTCGCCGGGAGGAAAACTGACGTGCTACCTGTGCGGTAGCCAGGGCCACAAGGCACGGGACTGCCAGGCAGTCTTAACAGTGCCGGAAAAGTCGACGGCGCCGTTCAAGAAACCGCTGCTGTTTTAGACGCGGGAGGCAAGGGCACGCGGCGCGCAACAGCCGCACTAGCGCGAAACTCAAGTGTGAGACTTGTTCGAGACAGCACGTAACCGTCCTTTGCGACCTTTGGGAGCGATTGGGGACCACCTGCCAGACTGCGTCTCGCCGTGATGGAGACGCCGATCGTGAACAACTTACAGAACGCGATTGTAACGTGACGACCGCTCCTACCAGCAGCATTCACTCCTTGTCGGTGCTGCTCCAGGCTGCCACAGTGTGGGCATATGGAGAGTGCGGTCGGCCGGTGTTGGTTCGGCTACTTCTCGACACTAGAAGCCAACAAACCTTCGTGCGCAGTGATCCAGGCTGCCAGCTGGCCCTGCCTGGTTCTGAAATGGAGGGCTTGGCCGTGTTTACGTTTGGAAAGCTCGCACTGGCGGATATCGTGCCAGTGCTGGAAGGTGGCTATCACCTTACGCAGCCGATTCCATTCATTTTACATCACCCTCTACGCTCTTGAAGTGCCAGAGGTCTTCAGGGTAGATGGTCCACCCTTGAAAACTGAACTCTTAAATCTGCTTCGCGAAGGCAATTTACTCGTTGCCGATGAACCCGCCGAAGGGCACATACAAACGCCGACTATAAGCGTGTTAATAAGTTAGGACAACTACTGGTACACTCGTGAGCGGACGCATCGAGCACTTCAGTGACAGCTTGTGCGCCGTTGATACAGTGTTCGGCTGGGTCCTTAAAGGACAGTACTCACGTACCGATTACACTCTGGTGAGGAGAAGCAGAACTAGGGCCTTGTTTTTGGCTTGCGTTGAAGGACAAGGCGAAAGTTGGCCGGGACCGGGACCGAGCGATCCCTCAGAAATGGGGGGGGGGGGGTTGGACGCCAGAGGGATAACTGACCCGCCTGAGAAGACTGAAGCCGAAACCACGCTGCGTTAGGAAAGTTTCGGAGTGGACTCCTCAAAGAAGACGGTAAGCACGTAGTGCCGCTTATGATCGAAACGGCCGGCAGGCCTTACGTCCAGCACTAACCGGGTTGTAGCAGAGAGCAGACTTGGATGGGCGCTACAACGCTGTGAATATCACCCGAATCGTCTGGGAGAGTACGATGGCGCCATCTGCGAGTACTTCAAGGAAGATCATGCGGAGCGAGTGCTGAAACCCACGGTCCCCGGGGACACAGGTTATCTACACTCTGATCATACAGTCGTCAAACGGGAGGCAGTAACACCAAACTTTCGCGTAGTATTAATACCTCTTCGCACGAGAAGGACCAGCCATCCCTCAGCGACGCGCTGGACAAAGGAGTTAAGATTCAGCTTGAACTGGTGCAATTACTTTTGCAGTTCAGGTGTTTTCCTCTCGTCAGGAATGCAGATATATAAAAGGTCTTTCTACAGATATCGATTCACCGAGAGCATGGTGAGGCTTTGCGTTTCCTGTGAATAGATCGGTTGCAGAGCAGCGATCATCTCAATCCAAACGTAATGGATGGCGGATCACGAGGGTGCCGTTTGGGGCGTCTTCAATCCCGTTTCTTCTGGAACCTACCTTGCAGCCCCACCTCGAAAGCTGGAAGGACTGGTATCTAGAAATATCAGCTCGCCAACAGCGACCCTTTTACGTTGCCAAACTGGCCATCGGCGCGCGTTCAGAAAAAAAGAAGCGCTGGAGCTGTACAAGACAGACAGCCCCGTTATGGAGCCAGCATGGAGCTTTGGAAGCGGTGCTCACACTCCAGCATAGTGAAGGACCGTTCCGCTGACTTAGTTTCTCTTCAGAACGTTGGAGAAAGGGCGCCAGCTTTGAAGATACTTGTGTTGGACATGGATTACATGACAGACGACGCAATACTTACAACTCAAACCGTGACTTCTTACATTTCGAAGCATTCCCAGGAAGGTGGCGTGGAGCGCTACCACAAGAGTCTCCTGCCTGGCGGGCAGCGAACCAGATGCGCCATTCAGCGGGTCCGCCTTTTGGAATCAACCGCGGCTGCGGGAGGATGTTGATTCTCGATCGTGGGAAAGGCCCCGTGTGCGGGCGATTGGGCGAAGATGAGGAAGAAGTGCGCGGAGTTTGGCTCGCGCTCTGCTTGATCATCAGAAAAAAAACGTTCAAGGTGTTCCGAACGGTAGCGCGGCGTGGGGTCTTCTCAGGCATCACAACTCATATATGAGTGGTGGGTTTTTTTGCTCGAGTGATCGCCCGATTGTTTAGGCCAGGGTTCAGAAAGCGGCGGCACATTGGTCGCCCGCCGCCCGCCTGGCGTTATTATGCAACCACAGGGATCGCGCTGGTGCCAAGGAGGTTAAAGAACTTCTGGAGTGGAGGTCCCCTGGGTACGGGCACGCGAGTGGGTGAAGCCGGGGAAACCGGTTGGCAGCCATCTTACTCCATCCAAGAGCGAGCACAGCTTCACCGCTGGCAATGCAAGCAGTGGGCGTTGGCGGATGCGTTTCAGCATAGAACAGGACAGTCGGTGTAGTTGATTTTCCACAGATTTTAAGGGCAGAGCACTTTATGGGCACGACGTGTGATTGTAGCTCGTCCGCTGGCGCGCTGTCTAGCCACCGCCGATCACGCGGAGCCACGCACCCCAACAGAGGCGTTCAAAAGATGCCCCCTTTTCCCTCCATTTAACCTTCCGGCCAAGAGTTAAGGGGTGCTTGAGAGCGAAAAATCTATACAAGCAGAACTATTCGCAGCTGCTGGAACCGTTGGCACTGGTCACACATGTCCCCTCTAGTTAGCGCAAACAAAACTGCATGTACATTTGAGGCAAAATATAGTACTCACCTGGCAGCCCCGCGTTCATTTAGTTAAGAATGGTCATTGGGTTGGCCTTTACGATAGTAAGCGAAAAAAAATAGCAGTGGCTTAGTTCGGCTATGCCTGGGTATACGTAGCGTGAGCTAAGGTTCAGCTGGTGATTGTTAGCGTTCCTGGTTGTCTAGGATAAGCTGGTTATGCTTACTGCTGCTAAAACGATTTCCAATCCAATTCAATCCAATCCAGTCCAGTCCAGTCCGGTCCAGTCACTGCTCCTCGCGCATGCGCAGCACGGCTCTCCAGGAGCCACGCAAAACGGCTGTCAAGTGGCTCCTGCGCAGCGTCAGACTTAGCTATTGCGCAACGGAGACGCACAGCTGGGCACACGCCGGCTCCGGTGCGTCTGCCGCGGCTATGACGTCACTCCTCTGGAATGTGCAGACCGGCGAATGTGCAGACCCAATTCTCTAGACACCCGTACGCCAATTGGATTGGATTTCAATCTAACACAGTGCCAATTGATTAAAATTTAAGCAAATCCAAGCCAATCCACTCCAATCCGATCCGATCCAAACCATTCCAATGCTTTTCGCGCTTGCGCAGAGCGGCCCTTCACTGCCCACGCGAAACTGCTGAACCCTCAGCCAGTGTAGCTTACGCTACAAAAAATCAGTAGACGAAAGAAAACACGTCCTCATGATGGCGAAGTAAGGCTCAGCACGTGCGAGATGAAAGCAAGTGCAAAAAGAACAGAACTCCCTCTCGTGCTGTTCCAGGAAGAAGGCGCGTGAGCACTGCGAAGTCGGGAAAATCGAACTGCTTTGGACAAACCTCTGTTAGTTTATCAAGCTTGGAGTGAGACAGGGAAACAAGGAGCAGGAGGCATCGTAGCAATGAAGGGATAACGGTGCCACAGTCCCTATGCCGAATTCCTGCTGTGCACTTCGTACAGCTTTCACGTTGAGTGGAACAGGTTTAATTTTTCTCGTGTTTTATACACGGGATACAGCACATAGGGCAGTTTACGCAGTAATATATGAGCTGAAGTTATTCGCCTATGTGCGTATTCGCTTGCAATTTTCCCGACATGAGGCACGCTGTGGAGTAAATGAAGTTGTAAATAAACTTTTGTTTTATCCTTGGCTTCAGTGGCATAGCCAGGGAATGTTCGCTCGCCGAACACTCTCCCGAAAGTTTTTTGAGCTGCGCATTACGCCCACCGCCTCCTGCACATTTTGGCCTTTTTTTTTCGTCCACGGTGTTCGCACTATGCTCATCGGTACATTATATGCAAAACATAATAAGAAAATTGGATAGCAAAACGAAATAAAAGAGGTGTGCGTGGCGGATACTTTTTCTTTTTTTTTATTGTAGGGGGGGGGGCGGTGTACAATGCCTCCCGGAAGAAAAAAAATCTGACTACGCCACGGCCAGGGTTTATACAATATCTTAAAAAGCATATGCAATCCTGCACGTGCTGCCTAAAATTCAATGCAGTCCAATTGGCACTTAAGTGAATAAAACACAGGCCACAAAAACTAAGCAGTGCAGAATAGTCAGACCAGTTCACCACCTTGCTCCTGCTATGCTTCCCATCTGTGCTTTACAGACACAAAATTTGTCCTTGTAATTTGTGTGCGTACGACGTCTGTTTTCCTGTTGATTTCTTCTGAAAAATTGCTAAAGCCCGATCTTTATATACTGGTTGGAAATTTTCTGTGACAAGAGAGAGAGACAGAGAGAGGGAAAGAACTTTATTTGCCCAGAAGTAGAGAGCTTGGGCTCTCCTTGCAGCGTTAGTCAGACAGGAGACCTTGGTCGCTGGCGGCGGCTTCTTCGACAATCTGGACAAGGCGTAGCTGCGTTAGAGGATCAGAGCTGCGCAGCAGGGTTTCCCAGTGCTCTAGGTGATTGATATCTAAGGGGGGTAGAGGGGTCTTGCTCTGTGGTTTTCTTTGGCATTGCCACATAATGTGCGTGAGGTCTGCGTGGTGGCCGCAGTGTTTGCACTTATCCGAGAGATCTCTGGATGTAAGTGACTATAGGCCAGCGGGTTCGGGTAGGTATTGGTTTGAAGTTGCCTCCATGCCTTGGGTTGCACAGCGTTGAGTGTACGGTGGGCGGCTGGAAATTCGCGCCCGCTGTGTTTGTAGTAATTTGTTATCTCTTTGTACGAGTTGACGCTGTCGAATTTCTCTGAGTGCTCTGTTGCCACTGCAGGGGGGGGGATTAATTGCTGCTCGGGTGACGATCTCGCAAGCAGCTCTGTGGTCCTGTTCGTTGGCCTGTAACCCTCCGTGTGCAGGAGTCCAGATAAGTTTCGTTTACCGGTAATTTGGTGCTCGCAGCTGTCGAAGCATTCTTGCGGTGACTTGGGATATCCGCCCTTTGCTGTAGCTACGTATGGCTGCCTTCGAGTCGCTGATTATGTGTCTGGCTCGAGTTGCGGTGATCGAAAGAGCGATTGCTGCCTGTTCTGAAGATGTAGTATTTTTTGTGAGAACTATCGCCGATGAGAGCGTTTATTCTTTGTGGTCCACTGCCACCACAGCCATGGCCTTGTTGTCGGGATAGTCCGCTGCGTCTACAAATATTGTTTCTGGGTTGTTGCCGTATTGTTTTGTGAGAGCTTGTGCTCTTGCCGTTGTCCTGGCCCTATTATATGTCGGATCCATGTTTACGGGTAGTGGACTTGTCCGTATAAGCTCTCGTAGCGTGGTGCGTATGACAACTTCTTCGGTTTGTTTCGATCCATAGTAAATGGAAAGTTTTCTTAGGATTTGTCGCCCCGTAGGAGTTTTGGAGAGCCTTTCAAATTGTCAGATTTGCTGCACCTCTATGAGCTCGTTGATGCGGTTGTGAAGGCCCAAGGCATCGAACCTGTCGTTTGGGGTTTGCATTGGCAGTACAAGAGCTTGTTTATGTGCCCTTTTAATCATATTGTTGATTTTTTTACCCTTCTTCTTGGTATTAAGGTAAGGGTGACGTAGATTATCGGGCTATTGATGAAAGCCTGGACGAGTTTTATGGTGCTTTCTTTTTTCATCCCCCCTTTTCGGTTGGTTATGCGAGATATAAGGCGGATGGTCTGTGTAGTTTGCTTGTTCAATGCCTTTACGAATTCCGTGTTACTTCCTGTGGCGTGGATATTTAAACCCAGTATTCGAATTAAGTTTACAGTTGGTATATATCTTCCCGCGTGATGCAGCTCAATCTGGGGATCATCAGTGGGCATTGACCGTCGCGTACGGTGTGCAGGGCACACGATAAGTAGTGCTGACTTCTCCGCGGAGCATGTCGGACACTTAGGAGAGATGAATGACGTTTGTCGTATCTGCGGCGAATTGCAGTCGTTCTTGTATTTCTCCGTCACTGCCTTTATTATTCCACAGCGTGATATCGTCAGCACAAAAACTGAATATCAGGTCCTTTATCCCCTCTAGTTTCTTGAGTAGATCCAGTAGAGCCATATTGAAAAGGTATGGAGATAAAATGAGTCTTGCAGCGTTCTTCTGCGGTCGAGGTTGATATTTTCGCTTCGGATGCAACCAAGACTGAGTGTGGTTGTCCCGTCGCTTAGAAAGTTGCGGATATAGTAATAGGTTCGCGTTCCTACCCTTATCTTTTCGAGACTCTGAAGAATAGCTTTGTGCCTCATGGAATCAAATGCTTTGGCTAGATATAACCCAAGTATAGCTGTGGTGTCCAGAGGGCAACCGCCGTGCCCCTCGAGAATCTGCTTCTTCAATCTAAGCCTGATGTCTTGAGTGGAGAGCTTTTCTCTCAAACCCACCAAGGTGAAGGGGTAGAGATCTTTTTATTCCATGTATCGATTGAGTCTGTTGAGCACGACGTGTTCCAGAAGCTTTCCTAGGCATGACGGGAGGGATAAAGGTCAAAGATTTTCCCAGATTTAGTTTCTTTCATGGTTTTGGGATCAGTTTTATTGCGGCTACCGCCACAGACTTGGTATGTTGTTACTTTTCCAGCGTTTATTGAATTTTTTTGTCAGCACCCCCACTGAGGTGTCGTCTAAATTTCGGTTTATTTTACCTGTGACGAAGCGTATATTTGATTGTTGAGTGGATCACAGTCAAATGTTCAGGCCCCAAATGAGCAACTAATGTTTGTTCAAAGGCTTCTGCAAAACATCTTTACCATAGAGTACGCCCACTATTTGCATGTAACAATTTTAAGCCCTTGCATTCTCCACTTTGTGGCCAATTTTTAGGACATGTTTTCTTGGATCTAGCATTAGTTTTCACAGCTGCGGGTAGGTCACTAGAAAGCAGCTTAGTGCAGTAACCTTCGGGGAACGCGCAACAATCCTCTTTCAGTGTCACAAATTGTGTTATATGTGGAACAACTGCTCCGAGAGCAAGCGAAAGGCTTTTTCAAAAGTCCTTGCGAGGGGTGTAGTCAATAGTGACAATTTCGCAGTTGTCGCAGAAGGTCATATTTTGGCGCAGATATGCGTCAAAAGTCGAAAATACGGCAGGAATGCATACCCTTGTCGCAGCGTTGTTCTTTGGCCTGTCCTGTGAAAGAAGCCGGCTTTAGACAACTCCGAGAAAAGAACATGCGTATTCTCAGGCATCCAGACACTCTTACAAACCAGTGGCTGTCCTTCAGCTACCTGTGACGCACGAAGAAAAACCTACTTCACTTTGTGTTTGCCAGATAAAAAAAATTGGTAGAGAAAGTGTTCGGTTGCAACTGCGCCTGCACTGCTCGAGTGAGAAAGCGCGCTGAAGGGGACAAGCGATTCAAGGCTGTTGCCCACATACATACTCATAAAAATTTCTTCTTGCTTTCTGCTTCGCATGATTAGCGAAAGCGACACACGAGAACACCATAGCCTTCGAAGCGTCTGAAATCGACAGGAGTGGCGGTCTAGCGCAACTCTGCAACTGCTGCATGGTACCAATGGGTCTCTTTCACGTGTTCTGCCTGGAGCAATATGGTGACGGCCGGCTTCAACAGCACGGTGTCCGGTTCCACCCCTGAAGTTGTTATTAAAACCTGGTTGACTTGAACCTTCTAACCAAAAGGCTGTCATGGCAATTTTTTACCTCAAATGGGGTTTGACAGGAACAAAGAAAGACCTTTCCAATGGGTTTCTTTCACGTGTTCTGCCTAGAGCAATATGGTGACTGCCGGCTTCAACAGCGGGTGCCGGTTCCACCCCTGAAGTTGTTATTAAAACCTGGTTGACTTGAACCTTCTAACCAAAGGCTGACATGGCATTTTTTACCTCAAATGGGGTTTGACAGGAACAAAGGAAGATCTTTCAAGTTTCTGTTGTCCCCCAGCACATGTTTTGACGTTTTCTCACATCCCACATTTACACTTAGGCGGATTATGTTTTCACTTCGTTTTTTGTAGGTCCAAAAAGGAATAAATACTCGTTCCTAAAAAAAGAAAACTTCAGAATAAACGGTTTTTATTGTACTTTCGTAAATATTTGTAAATTTGCCGAAAATATTTCTATTTGCCCGCAAATCCCCCCTCTCCCGATATGCTGTCCTGCCACATATATTAAAGCTTTATGCACTCGGCCGTCCGCGTGAAGGATTGCCCCTTGGATTAGGCATAGCCATGCGACCATTTTCTACACTTCCTCTTACTGCTACTACATTTATCGCAACTGACGCCTGGCAGCCCTTTAGGGAAAAGGTAGGCCAGAAACAATAATATAGACCGCACCTTTCTCGTAAAACATGATGGTACCCCGCAAGGAGTAATCTTCCAAAAACCACACACAACATATACACCTGACTGATAGTTTCAATCCGTGTTGTTCCTCTTTTAGCAGACGTCAAAAATATGTAGTTGATGAGATACTTCCTCGCTCAGAGCCTGTCAAGCCATTGTTGCCCTTAATGCTAAAACAGAAAAAAACCCCACATAATTACTGCGAAGTTTTAAGCCCATTCGAGGTCACATTCTCCACGTCCTTATTTTGCGGAAAATAAATATTATAGCGTCAAAAAACTCTGCAGGCATCTTGCGCTGAACAAAATATAAAATCGGGTCGACTGGTCCCCACGCTGGATAGTAAGGTTTGGGTTCAGATTCCCTGATGGCTAGGACCATCTGATCGATGACTTCGTCGACGTTTTCGCGGCACAGGAGTTTCGGAACAGTTTTCGCAGCTGTCAACCATTCGTTAATTTCCTTTTCGCTGTAGTTGTCAAGAACGTCGGGAGGCAGTGCAGCGATTTCTTCCTGAATCGGCTTCGCGGAATACACATCGTATAATATGGGGGTCCTGAAAAAAAAAGAAGAAAAAGAAGCAGAAACATCAATCAGGGGAGCTCCAAACTTGAAGCGCAAGACAATGGGGAATGGCTGGGAAAGGTTAAAATTATAGCGATACCGGGCAAACACAGAAATTTACCCATCCACACGCACACACACTATATATATATATATATATATATATTACTATATATATATATATATATATAATATATATTGGGAATGAGGGGGTAGTTGAAATCAGGCAGAAATAATGATTGGCACTCAAGAAGACCTCGGAAAGCAAAGTGGAGGATGTGGTAGGTCATTGAAACAGATAAAGAATGTTGAAAGACAGAAAGAAAGTGCAGGAAAAACAGCCCGATGGGTGGGATCCGAACCTACGACCTCCAGAATACCAGTCTGGTGCGATGACCACTGCGCTACCGGCGGGGCTATGTTCCCCGCCGCTTTCTGGGGTATTTATGTTAAGGTATTTTTGTTTTCTGCGCTAGGCGGTGGCAGCCAGCGACACTCGGACTACTCGGGGTGAAGGGGACCTTCTTTTTAACCCCCGGGCCTTGAATCGAGTGTCTACGACATGTCGAGAGTGGTCGACCAGCGTTGAAACCTCTTAAGCTCCCTATGGCACCAAGACTGCCAGAAAGAGAGGCCCTCGCTATGCCTGTAGCGAATCAGAATAGGAAATGAGGGGCTCGTTGAAACCAGACAGAAGCAATGGTTGGCACTCAAGAATACCTCGGAAAGCAAAGGGAAGAATGTGGTAGGTTACTGAAACAGATAAAGAATTTGGAAAGACAGACAGAAAGTGGATTAAACAATGCCCGCCGGGTGGGATCTGAACCCACGACCTCCAGAATGCCGGTCTGGTGCGACGACCACTACGCGACCGGCGGGGCAATTTTCCTCGCCACTTCAGGGGTTAATGTTACGGTATTTTTGTTTCCTGCGATAGGGGGTGGTAGATATATATTATATATATATATATATATATATATATATTGCACCACATTATCGTGCGAAAGCTTAGCGAGGGCATCGGTTCTGGCAGCCTTGATGCCAAGGTAGCATAAGATGGTTTCCAGCCAGTTACCCGCTTATGACAGGCTGTAGGCGTTCGAGTCACGCCCCGGGGGTTGAAAAGAAGGTCCCCTTCTCCTCGTGTAGTCTGAGTGGTGCTGGCTACCACCCTCAAGCATCAGATACAGTTGTAGTAAATATAAATACCCCAGAAAGTGAAGGAGAACACAGTTGCCCAGATAGCCGAATTGGTAAGGCATTCGAGATTTAATCGAAAGGTGTGGGTTCGGTCCCCACTCTGGCCGCGCGTTTTTCTTTCTTTCTCACGTAATTAATAAAAAAAGAATGTAACGGCACTAACGGTAAAAAAATAGTCAACAATTCCCTTATGCCTTCTTTGGCGTTGTAGACTTCCGGCATTTCTTTTTAGATATATATATATATATATATATATATATATAGATATTGAAATAGGGTTTATTGGTGTAGCGAAGCACAGTCACCGAAACGAGTAGACCAGGCTATGTCGGACAGACCGTTCTGCCTCTTCCGTCTCGCGGCCGCTGCTGGCGATGACTCGTTAGCCAGACCAGCCTGATTCGTGAACCAGTCATACGGGCGGGTTGGCCAGTGCTTGCGCCAATTTCTCATTACAATTACCCCCCCCCCCGGAGAAGAGAGAGCCATCCTGGCTGTTGCGTCATGGCGCCGAAGAAACGATCGGTTCGTGGTAAGGCTTCAAACGCTGCACGTGCACAGTTTCACGACCATGCCTTCGGAGGTCCGTTGAAGGGGTCATAGGCTCTACAACGTAATTGACTGGGGAAACTCGTTCAACAACGCGGTAAGGTCCATGATATTTCGACACAAGCTTGCTGGATATTCCCGGTGTAGTAGAGGGCACCCAAAGCCACACCAGGGAGCCAGGTATATATGTGGGGTCGGCAGCAACGCCATCATGACGAGATTTTTGTGTCCACTGTTCTTCGGCAGTGAAACGTCGCGCCAGTTGTCGGCAGTCTTCCGCGCGCTTCATGGCATCGCAAAGGAGCGTACACTCTGAAGGATCGGGCCGGTAGGGCAGGATGGTGTCCAGAGTGCATGAGGGCTCACGTCCGTAGAGCTGAAAATAGGGAGAGAAACCCGTTGTAGCTTGGGTGGCGGTATTATATGCGTAGGTGACGTACGGTAGTACGAGGTCCCAGTTCTGGTGATCGGCGGATACGTACTTGGCGAGCATGTCCCCTAGTGTGCGATTGAAGCGTTCTGTCAGGCCGTTTGTTTGTGGATGGTAGGCAGTAGTCGTGCGATGCACGACGCGGCATGCCTTGAGCACTGCTTCAACAACTTGGGACAAGAACACGCGTCCCCGATCACTAAGGAGCTCGCGAGGCGTTCCATGTCGCAAAATGAAGTGACTAAGAATAAAAGAAGGGACGTCTCCTTCTGCAGCCGTTGGCAATACAGCAGTCTCGGCATAGCGCGTCAAGGGGTCGATACCGACAATAATCCACCGGTTTCCAGCGGGCGTACATAGCAGAGGTCCACAGAGGTCAATGCCAACACGGTCGAAGGGTTTCGCTGGACATGGTAACGGTTCTAAGGGGCCGACTGAAGTAGCGGGAGGAGACTTGCGGCGCTGGCACGTTGCACATGACTGCACGTACTTCCTAACGAAGTTGTACATGCCACGCCAGTAATAACGCAAACGGACCCGATGGTACGTCTTTAAGACACCCGTGTGACCGCAGGTTGGGTCGGCGTGAAGAGAAGCACAAATGTCGGCCCGGTGATGGCGCGGGATAACAAGCAGCCATTTAAGTCCTTCATCGAGGAAGTTACGGCGGTAAAGAAGGCAGTCACGCAGTGCGAAGTGGGGAGCTTGTCTGCGAATTGCACGGGATCCTTGGTGAGGGAACGGTCCAGAGAGGACGGAAATAATGGAAAAGATCCATGGATCCGTGCGTTGCTCAGTGCATAAATCTTCCAAGGAGAGAGTAGAAAGAACGCTGTCCTCAGTCAAAACACAGGCAACCTCAGGAGGAAACGGCGATCGTGACAGAGCGTCAGCGTCTTGATGTTTACGGCCCGACCGATAAATGACGCGTATTCGAACTCTTGAAGCCGCAGAGCCCATCGCCCAAGGCGCCCGCATGGGTCGTTTAAAGAGGACAGCCAGGAGAGCGCATGGTGGTCCATGACGACTTCGAAAGGTCGGCCGTACAAATAGGGTCGAAACTTTCCCAGCGCCCATACAATGGCCAGACACTCCTTTTCCGCCACGGAGTAGTTGCATTCCGCCTTTGCCAACGTGCGACTCGCATATGCGACAACGTACTCGCTAAACCCAGGTTTCCGTTGTGCCAGCACTGCGCCGAGGGCAACTCCACTGGCGTCAGTGTGGATCGCCGTGGGAGCGCCCGGGTCGAAGTGCCGAAGGATAGGCGGTGAAGTGAGGAGGCGCCGCAAGGTCGTAAATGCGTCATCGCATGCTGGTGACCAGGCCGATAGATCACCGGCGCCGTAAGCGAGAAGCCGTGTAAGCGGGGATATGATGGACGCGAAGTTCCGTACAAAGCGGTGGAAGTAAGAGCAGAGGCTGATGAAACTCCGTAAAGCCTTCATAGTTGCCAGCTTCGGGAACTCGGGGACAGCACGCAACTTGCTCTTGTCCGGAAGTATTCCATCCTTAGACACGACGTGACCCAAAATGGTGAGCTGACGCGCTGCAAAGGTTGAGGTGTAGCTGGGCGTTGGCGATACAGGCCAGTTCTTGCTGGAGACATGCAAGGTGCGTTCCAAAGTCATGGGAAAACACAACGATATCGTCTAGAGCGCACACGCACGTCTTCCACTTCAAACCTCGTAGCACACCGTCCATCATTCGCTCGAAGGTGGCAGGGGCATTACAGAGCCCGAACGGCATGACACTGAATTCAAAGAGGCCGTCCGGGGTGACAAACGCCGTTTTCGAGCGATCAGCATCCGCTACAGGCCCCTGCCAGTACCAAGAGCGTAAGTCCAGGGACGAAAAGAATTCAGCTCCTTGTAAGCAATCGAGGGCATCATCAATGCGTGGTAGAGGATAGACATCCTTGAGCGTAATGGTGTTTAGGCGCCGATAGTCCAAACAAAATCTAATCGAGCTGTCCTTCTTTTTTACGAGAACAACGGGGGAGGCCCATGGGCTGTTCGATGGGCTCTTATTGCAATTTATGCCATACGGAAGGGCACACGGCACGTGATCCTGTATGCCCAACAAAGGCTAAAAGGTTACATCAAGTGCGGGAGCGCATAGAGCACAAAGTGCGTAAGCGTGCAAGACACTCCAAGGCAACAAATAATACGGCACCACCCGACCTTGCTAATAACATTGCTTTTCCGTCGCTAGAGAGCAAAATAAAGCCGTCAGCACCGGTGCAGGGAAGAATACAACCCGTCTGTGAGACCGAGGTAATGACTGAATCTTCTACTGAAATGTCTGACCAGGCGGTAGCATCTACGTCGACCACAGCTTCGAGGAAACAGGTTTCTCGGCCCAATAGGTTGCCACGACGGTCCAGGCAACCACACATGCCAGACACCATCAACATACTGCGGCAAGAGATCGCCTCCCAGCGACGCCATCTACAATCTCTTCAGAAGCAACTTCAGAAGCAACTTGACCTAGCCCTTGCTGACGAGAAGATGGAGAACGAAGACCAAACGAGCCAGTCGTTACAGGAATGCTCACCCTCTCGAACACAGACGCCACACTGTGCCGCAGCCTCGGGATTTCCGTGCATTGACCTTCCCACGCTGGTGAGATCCATATTACGGGAACTTATACCGTATCTGAAGGCAAAAGAAGTTACTTCTATTGAAACAGAGCAAAGCTCGAAGTTACATGGCGGGGAGAAGAACCATGTCCAACAGCAATAAGCTGTTGCTACTGCAATGGAACTGTCGTGGAATCCGCGCGGCGGCACCCGAACTAAATGAGCGCATCAAAAGCATGGATACCAAACCATTGGCGGTTTTGCTCCAAGAAACACAGGGAACCGGCCCCAGTTTGTACAGCTACAGAGCGTACACGGCACCCAGTATTACACGTTCATCCCGGTCAGACCCATCACAAACTGTCGTCGAATGCCAAACAATCATTTACGTTTTAAAGACAGTAGCCCACTGCCAGATACCAACTGCCGCTTTTGGTACAGACACCCAAGAGGTGGTGGCTGTTCGGTTCCGTGTTGGGCGCCGCAACTTCACGGTTGCCTCCACATACGTGTGCCCCCGCACTGCCCAACATGCTTCCACGAGGGTCAACTTCTCCTGGATGCGGCGCCTTCGAGCGTTTTACCCTCATGATGCAGCGGTATTCGCTGGAGATTTCAATGCAGAGCACAAGGCCTGGGGGTATCAAATTTCGCGCAGTCGAGGATTGCAACTTCTGGAAGAGGCTGACGAGGCGGAGCTACACCTTGTAAACGACCTTAGTCAGGCAACTCGACGAAGACAGAACCCTGCACAGCGTGATACCGTTCCAGACTTGACATGGGCAACAGCCAATGCTGTGGCCACCTGGTCTCGCGAGCCGACACCGTGGAGCAGCGACCACTACCCCTTCTGGATCCAGCTCTCCGGTATAGACAAGAAGTGTCGGAAACACGTGCTCTACACGAACTGGCAGCGTTTCAGAGACCTACTTATCCAGCCGACGGAACACGACGGACCAGACAAACCCTGCCCAGAATTAATAGATCGCATTCTGGGGGCGGCGAAAGCCGCTACTAGCATTTCAGAGGTTGAAGGAGACTCCCCACCACCGGATCGTCACCTGGTCAACCTTTGGAAGCACAGGGATGAACTGGAGGAGATGTACATTGCCGGTGGCCGAAACGTACTACGACTTGGTGAAAATACGGCAACAAACCGCGAAGATTCGCCGTCATGCAAAACTACTCGCTCGCCAGCGCGGGGAAAGAGTATTGTGAAACTTTTCACGCCATACCGGAGCAGGAAAGCTTTGGTCAACGTTCCGGTCTCTTTGTGGACGCGGTAAGCTCCAAGGAACGGTGCAGGCGGTGATGCTCCGCACCGGGATGGATCAGGAGCACTTCGAAAGGGAATCGGCTTCTATCTTTTTCCCGCAACCAGTAACCCTGCCTCCTCCGGATATATATGCCCCTCTCGAGGTGGACGAATCACAGCCTATCGAGTCTTTGTTCACTATTGCCGAATTTACGGCGGCTTTGGAGCAAATCAATGTTCGTAGTGCACCTGGAAAGGATGGCGTCACGTGGACAATGCTTCGGAACCTTCCCGCGCCTTTACGGGGAGAGCTTCTTGAGAAGATAAACGAAATCTGGATCAGCGGACAGGTGCCGGCAGCTCTAAAACATGCTGTAATAGCTCCCATTCCGAAACCAGGGAAAGACCCGTCAGATATGGCCAATCTTCGACCTATCTCACTTACGCCTACCATCTGTAAGCTAATAGAACGGATGGCAGTGACCAGACTTAATCACCACCTCGAGGAGGAAGCTGAGTATTTCCACCCCTGTCAAACTGGGTTCCGGCAGAATCTGGGGACGCATGATTCCCTGTTTCTCCTGCGGCGTATTCTACAGAAAAGAAATCACAAGCGCCCGCACGTCATGGTTGCGTTGGATCTCCGCAAAGCTTATGACACAGTCACTCACGTAGCTGTTCTTGAAGCGCTGGCGGACGCCTACCCGGGCAAGAGACTGAACAATTTTGTTCGGAGTTTCCTTTGGGTAACCGGACTTTTGAAATCCGCTCTGGACGCCACGACACTCTACACTTTGACAACCGTTCAGGAGTTCCACAGGGGGCCATCCTATCTCCAACTCTGTTCAATTTGGTCATGACTAAGCTTGTGCGAGGGGTTGCAGCTATCCCCGGCGTCCACGTCACGGCATATGCCGATGATGTCACTATATGGACCGAAGCTGCGGATCATTCCTCGACAGAAAGCGCTGTGCGTAGTCTGCAACAAGCTCTTGATACGTTCACCAGTCTCCTCCCCGCTACAGGAATGGAGGTTTCCTTGGCAAAAAGCAACTTTATTATAATTCGAGGTAGACCAGAAGAGCAAGCCCTAGTTGCTCTCACCATGGGAGGTCAAACACTTCAGCGGGCCCCAGAACGGTGGATCAGAGTGCTGGGCATTCCAATCCACGAGTCCGGAGGAGCTTCAGAATGGCTTCGACAGTTGAAGGCGCAATGGACTCCTCTACTAAGCTTAATCCGAAGAATTTCTAATACCTTCGGTGGAGCGTCCCAAAACATCGCCCGCCGACTAGTTCAAGCCATTCTGGTGAGCAAAGCCTGCTACGGGGCTCTGTGCTTCCGTCTCACGACACGTGAGACACGCCATGGGAGGACAGGCTTGTTACAGCGCAACAACCTGCACCCTCTAAAACTCAGCGTCGGAGGCACACGTCGCAGCGGACCTCGCTGGTTGTAGCCGGTGCTACTTCTCGGAGCAGTTCAACACTCGAGATAGCTGTGGACGCGTCTTTGCGGGCCGAGTCCTGTATGGCGGCAGTAGCCGCTGTGTCCAACTCCAATGAACTCCAAAGCATTCGACTAATTTCGCTGGACGCCGACCCCGATATAACGGAACTTGAACTTTTTGCCATAGAGGAAGGTATTCACCTTGCACGCCAGGCTGTCACCGATCATCCAGAACGGCGTTACGACCGGGTGGAAATATTGACTGACTGCACTGAGGCACTGAAATGCCTCATTGGTCCACCCAGGCAAAACAGCACCGCCCACGCTATCAAGCAGAAATGCGAGGAACTTAGGGCTGACTCTGGAGTACTGGTAACGGTACGCTGGATTCCTGGCCATCAAGGGCACCCAGGAAACGAGAAGGCTCATGAACTTGCGAGCGAGGCTTCTTTACACCGTTCCCAGTTCATGCTGCCTGTAAGACCATATACGCTGCTTACTGATCCAGATGTGGAGCGCCGCCGTCGACGTAATCGAAGGAGGCAGGAATTGGCCACTACTATTCCCCCTTGTGACGACCCCACACCCCCTGGTCTACCCTGAGGTGCTCAGGTGTTCCTCAACCGGGCGCGGTCGGGGTACGCATACACAGATGACGTGGTTTCTCGATGGCGGAATTACGCTCCCCAACCTACATCCCACGATGGAAACCTCTCTAACAGTGGTTCCGCTGCAACGTTTCCTAGACCAGTCCGTTGCTTTGCCTGCAACACAGACGTGACCCCCACAATCCGCCATCTCGTCTGGGACTGTGGGGCATTCGATCGCCTTCGCGCCAAATATCGTCCCGCCTGGGTCCTCTCCTATGAGGACTGGATCAGGCCACGTGATCGACACCAAGCTACTTTGGCTGCATTGTGGCACTTCGTCTGCGAGGCAGCCATGGCCGGACATTATTAACCCCCTCCCTTTAGCCTGCGGCCTCGAGCCATCCAAATAAAAACATTTGTCTGTCTGTCTGTCTGTTCGATGGGCAAATGATGTCCCGTTGGAGCATGTCACGTACTTGCTCATCGATCACTTGACACTCGCTAGGAGACACCCTATACGGTCGCTGCCGCAGCGGCGCATGTGATTCAGTGTCGATGGAATGGCTGACGAAAGAGGTACGGCCAAGCGAGGGTTGTGCGCAGTCGAACGACGAACGGAAACGGCACAGGAATTTCAGAAGTTGACATTTCTGCGCAGGTTCGGGAGCGTCGTCGATTGATGCATGAAACACGTCGTTGGAAAGCGGTGTCGTCGTCGAAGGGGTGAGAGCCGCGATGTCATGATCAGGCGTATTGTTTGGGACGTCGACGACCCGACAGGAGTCCACGGGCTCGACAATGCCGAGACATTCTCCCCGTAGCAAGGAGCACGGCTTGCGGACGGGTTGGTAACAGCCATGCCAGTTTCCCCAGAATGAATTTTCAGCACAGCGAAAGGCAGCGGTATGCATCTGCGGCAGAAGAAGACCTCGGATGGCGTGAAAATGGCAGTTGCATCCCCAAAAGAAGTACAACAGAACGGCACTACAACGGCGGACTGGGGAGGAATGGTCGTGTCTGCGGCTGCGACCAGTTTAGCGGCTGATGACGCAGAATTATCGTGAGTGGTGTCGGCTGGTACAACAGAAAATTCAACTTCTGCACGCGCACAGCCAATAAGGGCGTTGTGCCGAGACAAAAAGTCTCATCCCAGAATGACGTCTTGAGAGCAGTTGGGAAGCACGATGAATTCAATGACGTACATTACGCCCTGGATGGAAACGCGAGCCGTACACGCAGCCAAGGCATGAACGGGTTGGGAGTCGGCGGTTCGTAAGGATAGTCCAGATAGAGGCGTCATAACTTTACGAATTTTACGGCAGAGGTCGGCTCGAATCACGGAAACTGCTGCTCCAGTATCGACCAGCGCAGCAGTAGCGACACCTTCGACTGACACGTCAATAACATTTGCCGGAGACAGTGGAGGGCTTGGACTTTTTGACGGCTACGCAGTTCTTGCCTCCGAAACTGCGGCTGTCAGTTTTCCTCTGCGGCAGGAGTGGAACGACGACGCATCGGCGACAGCGAGCGGCGGCGCGGGGACTGAGAACGACAGTCGGTGAAAGGCTGGCGATCGGAAGCCGGGGGCGCGTAGGACGAGTCCGAAGCGGTTTGGGGCCGCGTCGGAGGAGAACCGTATGTGGGTCCGTAATATGGATAGCGGTATTCCGGTGGAGGACTGTTGGCAGGAAGTACGCGGAGACGACAGTAACGTGCGACATGTCCTGGGTAGTGACACGAAAAGCAAATCGGCCGGTTGTCCGGAGTACGCCTGGGATTCGAGGATTGAGTCGGAACCCGAGCCTGAGGAAGAGGTCTTGGCGGAGCCGGGAGTCGGAACGGCGTTCTCGTCTGCGCAAACCGTCCCGCGACTTCGGCGAAAGTATTCGGAGCAACCACGGGAGTTTGCTGGCTAAAAGAAGGCAGCACTTCCTCCACCTGCTCTTGAACCACATGCCGAAGAGTAGACTGAGGCACAGGGTCCGGCTCCGGAGTAGTATTTGAAGCGGCATGGCAAAGTTGTCGAGCAACCTCTTCGCGGACAATCTCTTTTATACGGAACAACACAGATGAATCGTCGAAGTCAACGGCTACACTCGCAAGCGGCTCATTTTGGGCGAGTGGACGCTGAGTCAAGGCCCTTTGCTTGCGCAGCTCGTCATAACTTTGGCAGAGACTGATGACGTCGCCAACGGTCCGCGGATCCTTGGAAAGCAGCATGTGAAATGCGTCGTCGTCGATACCTTTAAGGATATGTTTTACCTTCTCAGTTTCCAACATGCTGGGGTCCACGCACTTGCAAAGGTCGACTATATCTTCAATGGTGCTCGTAAAGTATTCTCCGGTTTTCTGAGCCCGTACCCGTAAACGCTGTTGTGCTTGAAGCTTGCGCACTTCGGGTCGCCCGAAAGCTTTCATAAACCTTTCCTTGAACTCGGCCCAGGTAGTCATCTCTCGACGATGGTTATCGAACCAAAGTTCGGCGAGATGCGTAAAAGAGAAGCCCACGTTGTTTAATTTCATGGCGTCATCCCACTTGTTGTGCGTGCTTATCCGCTCAAAGGTAGAAAGCCAGTCTTCCACGTCACGATCGTCTATCCCGCTGAACGAAGCGGGGTCCCGCGGGCGTATGGTTCCAGGGCAGACAATCGGTGGTACCTGGCGTGCCGGAGTAGGCTGATGGACTGGCTCGTGAGACATTGTGGTGGGCAGCCGCCGGTTGCGAAGCTCCAGGTTTTACGATGGACCCGCACACTCCACCAATTGAAAGGGGGTTTATTGGTAGCGAAATGCAGTCACCGAAACGAGTAGACCAGGCTATGTCGGACAGACCGTCTTCTGCCTCTTCCGTCTCACAGCCGCTGCTGGCGATGATTCGTGAGCCAGACCAGCCTGATTCGTGAACCAGCCATACGGGCTGGTTGGCCAGTGCTTGCACCAATTTCTCATTACAATTATATATATTGTTACGTGGCGGCAGGGCACAGATGAGACGAAAAATGCGATGGAGTGAAGCGATCTATTCACATTATGTACAGTGCGGCCATGACAGAGCTCGCGCAAGGTGCCGCCAGGCACTTCGTTGTCGTCGTCGTCATCGTCGTTGGTTCAAGGAGCTGTCAGGCATTGTCCACTTTAGTTCCGTAACATCACCCCCCGGTTCGAGGACGACCGACCCGGTCGTGGCCCAGGCAACGCGATGATTGCGGTGAGGATGAGCGATGCGATGACAAGGTACAGTGAAGATGTGCCTGACGCCACCTAATGCGATGATGCACGTGATGATGCCTGGCCCCGCAAAAGCGATGTCTTGAAGACAGAAGCGGACCGTTGGAGGAACTCGAACCACGTCGGACGAGAGGTCTGGAGACGCGGTTTCTGTTCTTGTGGTATCGGCATGTAGTGGCTCGTCTTCATCGGCTGGTCACGGGCTGGTGTCACGGGTCGGGGGACGTGTTCGAATGCTCGTCGCAGTGGGCTGGGGCTGCCCGACACGGCCGACGTTTCCTCGACGATTCCGCCCGCGCAGAGACGATACGATGTGGAGGCCAGGATGGGGATGACACCGCAACCTCCACCAAAATGTTATGTGGCGGCAGGACACAGATGAGACGAACGATGCGATGGAGTGAAGCGATCTATTCACATTATGTGCAGTGCGGCCATGACAGAGCTCGCGCAAGGTTCGCGCCAGGCGCTTCGTCGTCGTCGTCGGCATCGTCGATGGTTCAAGGAGCTGTCAGGCATTGTCCACCTTAGTCAAGTAACAATATATATATATATATATTATATATATATATATATATATATATATATATATATATATATATATATATATAAATATATATATATATGTGTGTGTGTATATTTACAAACAAATTTTTCCTTGACGGTGGTTCAAACATACAAAAAGTCGCTTTCGACAACGGTGAAAAAGAACGGGTTTAATAACGTTTCGGCCAAGGGACCGGCCTTCGTCAGATTACCAAACGTAATCTGACGAAGGGCGGTCCCTCAGCCGAAGCTTTATAAAACCCGTTCTTTTTGACCGGGATCGAAACGTCATGTATATGTATATATATATAGGTTTGGAAATGAGGGGCTCGTTAGGAAATAGAGAAAGAAATGCCGCCAGTCTACAATGCCAACGAAGGCATAGGGGAATGGTTAGACTATTTTTTACCATTAGTGACGTTACATTATTTTGTTTTATTATTATTATTTACGTGAGAAATAAAGAAACACACGCGCCCAGAGTGGGGACCGAACCCACGCCTTTCGATTAGATATCGAATTCCTTACCAATTCGGCTATTTGGGCGACTGTGTTCTCCTTTTTCTGGGGTATTTATATTTTACTACAACTGTGTCTGACGCTTGAGGGTGGTAGCCAGCGCCACCCGGACTACACGGGGAGAAGGCGACCTTCTTTTCAACCCTCGGGGCGTGACTCGAATGTCTACAGGCTGTCATAAGCGGGTAACTGGCGGGAAACCCTCTTATGCTACCTTGGCATCAAGGCTGCCAGAACCGAGGCCCTCACTAAGGTTTTGCACGATAATATGGTTCGGATATGACGGGCTCGTTGAGAAATACACAAAGAAATGCCGGCAGTCTACAACGCCAAAGAAGGCATAGGGGAATGGTTAGACTATTTTTTTACCGTTAGTGACGTTACATTACTTTTTATTATTATTAATTACGTGAAAAAGAAAGAAAGAAAAACACGCGCCCAGAGTGGGGACCGAACTCACGCCTTTCGATTAGATCTCGAATGCCTTACCGATTCTGCTATCTGGGCGACTGTGTTCTCCTTTTTCTAGGGTATTTATATTTTAGTACAACTGTATCTGACACTTCAGGGTAGTAGCCAGCGCCACTTAGACTACACGGGGTGAACGGGACCTTCTTTTCAACCCCCGAGGCATGACTCTAATGTCTACAGCCTGTCATAAGCGGGTAACTGGCGGGAAACCCTCTTATGCTAGCTTGGCATCAAGGCTGCCTGAACCGAGGCCCTCGCTAAGCTTTCGCAAGATAATATGGTTTGGAAATGATCGGCTTGTAAGGAAATATGAGAAAGAAATGCCGGCAGTCTACAACGCCAAAGAAGGCATAGTGGAATGGTTAGACTTTTTTTTACCGTTAGTGACGTTACAATATTTTTATATTATTATACTTACGTGACAAAGAAAGAAAAACACGCGCCCAGAGTGGGGAGCGAACCCACGCCTTTCGATTAGATCTCGAATGCCTTACCAATTCGTCTATCTGGGCGACTGTGTTCTCCTTCACTTTCTGGGGTATTATATTTACTACAACTGTATCTGACGCTTGAGGGTGGCAGCCAGGGCCACTCAGACTACACCGGGAGAAGGGGATCTTCTTTTACACCCCCGGGGCGTGACTCGAATGTCTACAGCCTGTCATAAGCGGGTAACTGGCGGGAAACCCTCTTATGCTACCTTGGCATCAAGGCTGACAGGACCGAGGCCCTCGCTAAGCTTTTGCACGATAATGTGGTTTGGAAATGAGGGGCTCGTTAGGAAATACAGAAAGAAGTGCCGGCAGTCTACAACGCCTTTCTTTCTTTCTTTATTTCTCACGTAATTAATAATATTAAAAAAAATAATGTGACGTAACTAACGGTAAAAAAGAGTCTAACCATTCCCCTATGCCTTCTTTGGCGTTGTAGACTGCCGGCATTTCTTTCTTTATTTCCTAACGAGCCCCTCATTTCCAAACCATATTATCGTGCGAAAGCTTAGTGAGGGCCTCGGTTCTGGCAGCCTTGATGCCAAGGTAGCATAAGAGGGTTTCCCGCCAGTTACCCGCTTATGACAGGCTGTAGACATTCGAGTCACGCCCCGGGGGTTGAAAAGAAGATCCCCTTCTCCCGGTGTAGTCTGAGTGGCCCTGGCTGCCACCCTCAAGCGTCAGATACAGTTGTAGTAAATATAATACCCCAGAAACTGAAGGAGAACACAGTCGCCCAGATAGACGAATTGGTAAGGCATTCGAGATCTAATCGAAAGGCGTGCGTTCGGTCGCCACTCTGGGCGCGTGTTTTCCTTTCTTTCTTTCTCACGTGATAAAAAAAATAATTTAACTTCACTAACGGTAAAAAATTCCACCATCTTCCCGTGCGGAACCTTGATGAGGATGCGAAGCATCGTGGTGGTTCCGTGTGGTTCCATTGTGTTGCCGTTATGTTGAGTGATGAGGTTTTTACTAGCGCCTGAGGGAATTCCGTGTCCGGGTCCACACCGGTGGCAAAGGCACGCAAGTGCTGTTGTGTTACGTTGAGTAGGCGGTGGTTCTCGAGGCGCCGAAACTCGTCCATTATGTTCTTGTCGATGTTGTCTCTGTGGTAGAATCGGTAGTCTCCGTCAGCTTTGGTGAGGTAAAGGTTGTTGACATTGGTGCACCGGCTGAGAGCAATGTACACGCCCTCCTCTTCGCAGCTTTGTCTTCTCGTTCTTCTTCTTCTTCGGCGGTTTTCCTACGGGAAGATGACGACGGTGGTTGAACGCGAACCTATCTCGTGATGGATTCTTTGGTTCGCCAATCCCTAGGGGCATCCTACCACCATCAGCATCAGAGGCGCTGCGGACGGGGCTGGTTGAGCTGCAAGGCGCGTGGCGCTTCCCGCCACAGCTTTCCCAAGGGAAATTCAGCATCCCCCTCTAAAGTTTTCAGTTCGTCGTTTCCGTTGACGTTCAGCTTCTCGTGCCTTCGTTGTATCAGTAGCTTCTTGACGTAGTTTGAATGAGTCAAGGACATAAGGCGCGTTCGTAGCACTTGCTCCTGTCCCGGATTTGTAGCGTAGTGGGAAGAGCACCGCGTACCTCCGGTTGCGGCAAGAGAGCCGTGGGATCGAAACCGGGCGCCGCTAACTATTTCTTTTTTTATAGTGTAGTATCGCGGAGGTGTAGGTGCAAGCAGGAGAGTTGCGCATGCGCAGTGAGCGTGTGGACGGCGCCACCATCAACAACGGAGGACCAGGCGAGCCTAAGAAATGCTCCGCCTTTAAAAATAGTCTAACCATTCTCCTATGCC